>CM070099.1:4665378-5145378 GCA_036178185.1 Liparis tanakae
GCTTGTTTAATCATCTCATGGGGATTAAACTCTGACTCTAACCATTGTGTTTGGTGCAGCGCGTCTGCCATGCTGACGCCGGTGTCTGGCTCTTCTTCCGCCTCCGCCACGTCCTCCGATAAGTACGCCGTCTTCAAGCAGCTGTCTGTGGAGCCGCCTGCGGAGCCGACGCCCGCCGCCTCAGGTACTTTCTATAGCTCCCACGGAGCGAACGCTATGTGACGAATCATTGTCCGCTCTCCATGAAACGACTCTGGGAAGAAAAGATAAGAGGGGATTAGGGAAGGGAAGAAATATGATCTTCAGATGTGACGCCAATTGAGCAACACAGATAATGTCTCATCGAATTTTTACCTCGACACAACTGAGGCATAGCATGGCCACTATTTCTTAGATTCTAATATATGTTGTTTTTATATCCACCTTCATAAAGCATTTTATTACTGCTGTAATAATAGTGATCCCCGAAAGTTTTCTTGTGCAATTTCAGTCTTGGACAATATTTCCAATTAGGAAAGTTATGTATTTTTAATAAAATGTATAATCTCAGTGGTCCTTAAATAAACCTTAGAGTCCCGGTGGCCGTAGCAAACTGCGTTAAAGCTACACCGGCCTGCCTGTCACATGTGTTGTATTTCTTTTTCATACTTCGCCCATTCTTCTTTTTTTGTTCTAATCCAGATGTTGGGGACAAATACAGCGTATTCAGACAGCTCGAGCACCCCGCTGACAAGAAACCAGTCGGTAAGAAACTCAGCCACACTTTCTTGCACATTCTCCAAAACACACACTTTAGTAAATCTAAGTACGAATATAAATGCATTTCTTGTTATTCATGATAATGGATCCTTTGGCCAAATAACAAAGAGGACCTCTGTGTGAATTCCCCTTAATTAAACATTGTCTCATGACTTGGGTGAAGTTGTTAGGGGGCTACAATGGCGTATTTTAAAGCCATTCTTTTACACTATATCGTGTTGTGTTGATACCGGTGTGTTTCCCATCCCTGTTTTATTAGAACAGTTTCCGATGGGGACAGCTCTTACAACTCCAGTAAGTCTGCTTTGCGGTGACCTTTCCTTGGCTTTGTCAGGCTCCGTCTCCTTAATGAGCCCTGTAGTTATCTCTTTCCCACCCTGCACCAGCAGTGTGAACAGATTCCGTTTCCACCCATGCATATATTATACAGCAGTGGATTAACAACCCCTGAAACTCGAGAAGGCATTCAGACCTTTGTCTTTGAGCTTTAAACCAGCGGCTTGTTCAAAACGATTCTGTTGGAAAAAATGTTTCTGCTGCACTTTTTATAGCATATATGGAGCTTTATCATTGGGAGCCACGCCCGTCTTAACAAGCAATTACAATACCAAACCAAACCAGTAATAATGGTGGTTTCCTAGATCGTAAAGTAAAATCTTTTATCCAAACCATTTAAACATTTGTCTCAAAAGTTGCAACTTTAAGGAGGGATGCACCGATTTCAGTATAACTGGAAATAAATTGGTTTCACACAAGAGATTTATGCTTGAATTGCAGTTCATTTTAATTTCTGAACATTCTTTTACCAAGTTGCTGGTGTACCGTATGTATTATTTTGGTTATAAATAACAATTCAGTCTTACATCTATGTATTTATTTTTTGACAGTCACTTCCAAAGAGGCATTCGGCTTATCATACCATAGTTTGGGTCGTTACATAATTCTGATTGACTGCAGGGTATCCATGAATAAGAGGTAATGCCAGCACAGGGGACAGTTGTCTCTGCAAAGTGCGTTCATTCCTGATGATGTACATCGTCATGGCGATTATACGACTTGTACTATCGTATCGATACTTGGATTTTCGTTGCAAAACATGTGAAAGATGGCTAGTGACCATTGTGTGTATACAAGATGATCCCCTTTAAGGTAGGGCTCGGGAACCTCTGGCTCGCGAGCCATATATGGCTCTTCTTGCGACGGCCTATGGCTCTTTTGAGTTTGAGTAAAAAAAAATTAAAAAATCTCATCACGCAGCACCAGAAGTCGTATACGTTTAAAATACTATATGGCTCTCAATGAAATATATTTAGAAATATTTGGCTTTTATGGCTCGCCTAGTCTCCTGACCCCTGCTTTAGGGTGTCCATGAATGAATCAGGAATGAAGTGACCTCCACCCTGTCAGGCATTATCCCTCACTAAATGCAACACTGGTATTGGATAATCGGTACCTGGGTAATAATATCAGCATCAAGACTGAGAAAGTTATTTCTATGCCTCCCTATATTTAATCTGCACTTCGACCTCTATTATTTCCCACAGTCGAGGGATTATCAATCAGGACAAACACAGCGTGTTCAGATGGACGTCTGCAGAGTTTCCTCCTGTTCTGCTGCAGGTTGCAGCTCGTTGCATGGTAGTGCCGATGTCTCTCTCTCTCTCTCTCTCTCTCTCTCGCGTGCCGTGTGCCGTGTGCCGTGGATTGAACTCTGCAGCCCACCAGAGGACTGACCGTTCACCGTGGAGGTTCACAAAGCCACGACTAACAACTCCCCGCTTCCTTTCCTGTAGGATTATAACGTCACAGAGTCACAGCGGCTGCAGCGGTACGCTTCCCATCATGTCTCTCTGCCACGATAAATATGTTTTAATGATCCCCAATTGTTCTCTTTTGTTCGCAGGGGAAGGATTTGCAGATTTCAAGTCTGCCAGCGCCGATGACGGCTTCACGGACTTTAAAACCGCAGACAGCGTCTCTCCACTAGACCCTTCAGACCAGGCCAAGCTCTTTCAACCTTCCTTCCCCTCTGCTTTCCCAACCTCTCAGTCTCTACAGCATCTAGCGCAGCAGCAGCAGCAGCCAGCAGCGTCTCTTTCTCAGCCCAGAAATCCTCTCAACATGGCCGACCTGGACCTTTTCTCTTCTATGGCGTCCTCCGGTCCCGCCCCCACCGAGACAAAACCCGGCACGTTCCCCTCCGTGTCTGCGCCCCCCTCTCTCGTGCTCTTACCGGGTGGAGCAAAACCTCAAGGGGGAGGCGTAGATGATTTTGGGGATTTTACCCTCTTTGGCTCCTCCTCTGAGGCTCCAGCGGCGGGAGGAGGAGGAGGAGGAGGAGGAGGAGGGGCGGCGGCGGCGCCGCAGGACGACTTTGCCGATTTCATGGCGTTCGGGAGTTCTGGCGGGGAGCCGAAAGTCGAGAGCGGCGGCGGCGGCGGCGTGGGGGTCCAAGGGGAGACCCCCGCTCAGCTGCGACCTCAGCAGAGCTCCGACAAGTACGACGTGTTCAAGCGGCTGTCTCTGGAGGGCGGCCCGGCCTACGACGACGCCGCCAAGGACGGCGGCGGCGGCGGCGGCGGCGGCGGTTCCTTCTCTTCTCTAAAGAGCGACGCGGACGACTTTGCCGACTTTCAGTCCTCGAAGTTCTGCACGGCGCTCGGCGCCGCGGAGAAGACTCTGGTGGACAAGGTGGCCGCGTTCAAACAGGCCAAGGAGGACTCCGCCTCGGTCAAGTCCCTGGACCTCCCGTCCATCGGGGGCAGCAGCGTGGGAAAGGACGACTCCGAAGACGCACTCTCGGTGCAGCTGGACATGAAGCTCTCGGACATGGGCGGAGACCTGAAGCACGTGATGTCGGACAGCTCTCTGGATTTACCCGGCCTCTCGGCCCACCAGCCCCCCGCTACAGGTGAGGAACTAGTGCGATTGCTCTGGTGAGGCCCCGCCCCCTTGCACACAGTATTGATTCCAAGGCCACTAGTGGCCTCTTCTCCTCAGTGCCCACTTGTGACCACCAAACAGAGTTCAAAGGGCAATAATGATGTCCTAATTGAATACGCTCAAATGCTTAAGACGGACGTAACACTACATGAGTAACATGTCAGATTAGATGCATCGTATCTGTCATTCTACATTTCATCATTTCATTTTATTTGTTCATGTGTTTTAATCCTTCGATTGTAATCCCCTTTTTATTTCCATATTCCTTTCTCCTCCCTCCCTCCATACATATAACACGATTGTAATCACAGGAAGTTCCCGTCCCAAATTTCTTATTTATTTAAAACTGGTAGATGTCTAGTTCTGATGTGTTTTCAGTCGCAGTTCAGAGGCGAGGTCCCCGGATAAGACGAGGATAAGCTCCGTATTTGTTGTGTCCGCGCTGCAGCGGCAGACGTGTGCTCCGCTTCAGTGTGCGTTTTGTCTCCGCAGGCCGTTGTTGACGTTTCGTGCGTAAGCTAACAGAGCGGCTGAGCTGAGTACAGGCGAGCGCAGGAGATCGTCACGGTGACGGTCGTCTTGTTTATTGGCGTCACAGGTTTCGCACAATTGGCTGCGGTTCACCAAAGGCGTTATCTCTAAGCCGTCAATCTATTTTTTTTTTTTAGGTTTGGTTTGTGCCGAGTGGGTCAAATAATATGTATTTACTATTTTCTGAAAAATTGATTAATTCCGATTTCATACAGTGTTTCCTGAAATGTGCAAGAAACGACATCGGAAGCGTTTTGATGGCCTTCCGACGGCTTTCGACATGGACATGGAAAGCTTTCACGGCTCGTAGTTTACAGGAATAACGGGACAAGCTACGGGAAAAGTGCTGACCGAGCTAAAGGGGGTTACCTGAGGGTGGGTGACGTCGCTGTCGGTCGGGACGGACAGCTGTAAACGCCGTGTGATGGCGGTGCAGAGCGGTAGCCACGAGGTAAGGAGTGGACTGACACACAGAGGGAGAGCGACTTAAAGCCCCACTATGTAGTGTTTCCCTTGTAGCGCCCCCTTCAGGTATTTAACGTTTACTTCAGTGTCGTAAATACCCAGTTACGACAGATCAGGTGTCGTGAACCTCTGGCTCTGAGCCATATATGGCTCTTCTGGTGACGCATATGGCTCTTTTGAGTTTGAGTTAAAAAAAAATAATCTCCGCCCGCCCCCCTGTAACTTTCTCTCTCCTCCAGATGACAGCAGCAGTAATGTCAGGTCCCTTTCTTAAAGACGTCTTTGTTCTTTTATTAAACTAAACGTCTGTTATTGATCGTCTCCACAGCAGCATGTCACTCTGTCTCTACGCGTCGCGTAGCGGAGACAATAAAAAGTCCCCTGTGAGGTGGACTGGATTATGTGACGTTGGTCATCACTGACAGAAAGCAGGTCGAAGTACCAGGCGGATACAAAATGTTACATAGTGGAGTTTTCTCCCCAGAGACCCCCGATGGCGGAGGCGCAAATCTCCATATTAAAAGTCATTGTAGCGGCACTAAAGCTGTTATTTTAAGGTACAATTGTTACATAGTGTTGCTTTAATTCTCTGCTCAGGTAGATATTACTACAATATATCTTTACACAGCAAATAGTTGTTTGATGCTATATTAATGTTTAGAATATCACATCTCCTTTAAATAAGAAACCGTAAACGGGCTATTTTTATAAATAAAGCATTGTGGCACAGAAGCAGTCGAGATGCTCGGCGCATCGTAGCTGGACGCAGAACTATTTTTTTGGGCCGGAGTTATTTGAGTGCGAGTGCATGTTTTTTTGCATCTTTATGTACATCAGCTATTGTATTACCATGCAGTATTATTTGGATCAAATAGCCCTCTAATTATGAGATGTTTCCATAATAGCGCGTTGGCTGTTTCTTCCCCTCCCTCAATTCAATTCAGTTTATTTTGTATCGCCCATCATCACGAGTTACACGTCCATGAAAGGGGAGTCACAGCGTCTTCCCGTCCCACTCGGCTCCCGCGGTTCTTCATTAATACTTAATACGAGTCTATTGCATGGACGGTTCTTCAGCATCTCATCCCGACAGAGTTGACTCCGTCTGCAGACCCTGCAGCCGCGCTCGCTCTGCTGGACTCAGTGTGTTTACATGATGGTATAATTCAAATCTTGCTTTAGTCGGACTATGCCATCTTTTGGGGGATCTGCTATTATCCCAATATACATGGCAGTGAGTAATAAAGTCCGGTTCCTAATCCAATTCACCGTTACATGCAGCGATAGTCGGATTATCAACCGGATCGGATCGAGTTATCCAGGGGTGTTAATCGGATCGTAGTCAGACCGCACATAGTCAAACAAAGATGTTTACGTGAAACGGATAATTCCATTTCAGTCCAACTAAGCCAGTTATTCTAATGCATGTAAACACGGTCACTACTGAGCGCCGTCACTTGTTTATTCAAAGTTGATGGACATCGACGGTAAATTCGATCCAGACCGCACGGTCTTTGGTGTTCTTGGCATTAAGTTCTGGTTGTAATTCAGTAACGTTGACGCCAGTGTTCCCTCTCCAGCCCTCATCATTTATCCATGGAGCATATCGCCTTCCACGGCACGGCTCAAGTTTCACAGAAACATTACGCTCAGTAGTCAGAGAAGGCATGTAACCATTGTCGAGTGAAAGCGACTCGAAACATTTGTGTTTTTAAACCTTTTCTAAAACCCTTTTCTGGGGGTTGAGAGAGTCGACAAAGTATTCACCTGATAATATTGACCCTTTTTTTTTCTTTTTTTCTCACACTTATTTTTCCCGCTTTATCACTTCAATCATCCCTTTTGTATCTCATATCATTTCACCCAAGGAATCAACAATTCCTCTTCCTAATCAGAAGAAATCATAAATACAAACATCCCCATTGCCTTCTTTGAGTTTCTGTGCAGTGGTCAAACTAAAACCGTCCCCTCTATAGTGACCGATGATGTTTTCAAATGAAGGGTCCAGGGAGCAGCAGTGAGGCCCCTCCTGAATAACAAAGCCCAGTTTGAATCGGCACATTCCTAAGAAGACGTCGCACTACTGTAACAGCTGCTCTACCTTATTTATCCGATGTTCTGTTATTTCGTAGACCTTTGGGACTAATCTATTTAAAGTGTAGCAAGCCGAGCAGTTTGAGCACCTCACCACGATTTGCACTGGGTTTCTGGACATGTACGTACTCTTAAAGAGACAGTATTTCTCTTGTGAGGTTCCTGTTTAGGAATCACATTCTGTTTGTTTATTTATTTTCTACCGTTCTCTGTGATATTGCAGCATGAACTATCATGTGCGGCTCTCTGAGAACACGATGCCGTTAGTATTACCCTTCCTGCCTTGCTTTTTGCTGCAGTATGCCTACCTTTTTCAATTTGTGAAATTGACAAGAACATAATACAAGATTATCATTTTATGCATAACAGTATTGCAAGTTCTTTTTATCAAAGGAAAACTAATGTATACAGATTTAATAGTGTATTTTTATTACAGGACTATGAGCTCTTATTATGAAAAGGCTCCTTGATCTTGGTGTGATTTGCAAACACATTAGCCTGCTTTGACAAACAATCAGTGTAGCAAGATAAAAAAGGAAACTGCCTCTTTAAATCTGTTTCTGCATCTTTGATTGGATGTAATTGAAACCCCTTTCTGGGTTGTCGGGTCGAAGAATGACCCTCTTTGTTTTCTGTAACCCTTTGAGTGCTTGAACAAGATCACTTCATAATTCCACATGCAGATTATGAGGTTAATGCAGATATTGTGATGACCTCACTTTTTAATTTGTTCAAACAAACACATATTTGTAAATGTATCAATGGCAGCCTCTTAAATTGTGGCTTTGATGTCCTCACTGCTCCTAAAATGCAGTTTCCAAACAAACACAGGTGTCCCCTCAAGTCCTCAAAGGGTTACTGCTTCCTGCCTAGATCTTGGTTTTTTTAAACTATCTTTTCAACTTGGCTTTGCAAGTGTTCTGTACTCGTACCTTTTCCAAAACACCTGTTGCTTTCTATCCTACTAGTAAAACACAGTTTGTCATCTCCCCAGAGTTACTGATTCTAGTCTGTGAATGTGCCTTCTCATTCTGGTTCCTGCTTCTATATCTTCAGATTATCTTTGTTTTACCTTCTCTGTTTGTTTTCTACCTTTTTTCTCCTGACTCTGCATGCCCTTGTATTCTAAATGACTGCAATCTAATATTTTACAAGTGTTCGTTTGACAAGCCTCTTGTAATGATAGACCTCTTTCACAGTACTTTGTGACCTCTCTCTCTTTCTCTCAACTCCTGTTGTCGTAATAAATATTACTGTTGGTATTGCTGAAATGCGTACCGTCTTATTTCCTCCTTCCCTTTGTTGACGAGGCGTACGGCACTAGGTCCTTGTCAATTTCACAAATTGCTCCTTGTATCTGAAGGTGTTCTGTCTTGCAAAAGTGTGTGTGTGTGTGTGTGTGTGTTTGTCTCTCTCTCTCTCTCTCTCTTTGTGTGTGTGTTTCTCTCTCTCCGTGTGTGTGTGTGTGTGTGTGTTTGTTTCTCTCTCTCTCTGTGTGTGTGTGTGTTTCTCTCTCTCTCTCTCTCTCTGTGTGTGTGTTTCTCTCTCTCCGTGTGTGTGTGTGTTTGTTTCTCTCTCTCCCCGCGTGTGTGTGTGTGTGTGTGTGTGTGTGGGGGTGGGTTCTCTCTCTCTCTGTGTGTGTGTGTTTGTTTCTCTGTGTGTGTGTGTGTGTGTGTGTGTGTCTCTGTATATGTTTCTCTGTGTGTGTGTGTGTGTGTGTGTGTATGTGTCTCTCTGTATATGTTTCTCTGTGTGTGTGTGTGTGTGTGTCTCTGTATATGTTTGTGTGTGTGTGTGTGTGTGTGTGTCTCTGTATATGTGTGTGTGTGTGTGTGTGTGTGTGTGTGTGTGTGTGTGTGTGTGTGTGTGTGTGTGTGTGTGAAGAAGAGATCAACTCTGTTCGGAGAGCTCTTTGAGAGCGAGATCACTTCATCGGTGGAGAGAGAGAGTTGTCCGCTACAAAAAAGGCTGAGTTAGTATTTCTTGTTTCATCAAAACGAAGCAACGGGCAACAGGGTGTAAATCCATTCAAAACACATTGTCCACCATTCTGGAGGCGATTTATTCAACAGAACTTTAAAAACTGTAACTCCGTTTGTTAAAAGCACACCGAGTGTGCAGGCGTAAGTATTGAACGACGCTGTATGTGGTTGCCCGTGTTTTGCAGGATTAGCGTTCACTTTTATTTAAGGACTATTTGTTTCCTTTCACAATCCATCTTATTGTTGACACTGACTATGCAGCACAGGTGATGCTACACAACCCGCCACAGGGCGTTCCCATACAACGAAACAAGCTGTGGTGGTGGTGATGGGTTCTATCTGCACGTTTTTTGGAGATTTGCCTCCATCCCAGAACAATGGCCATACATGTGTGGCACTTACAGGATGGAAAGAAAATGACATTTCGAAAGATTTCACAGAAATAAAACGATAGTTATGGATAATTCAGTATTTTATAAGGATTATTTCTTTAGTTGAAAGCTGTCCACAGTGTGGTGTTAGTTATCCAGGGTTGGTTTTATAGAAAGAGATGGTTCTACTGTTGTGTTTATTGTAGTTCTCAATATCGTGAGCACCACTAAAAAAACAAGTATTGGGGTGAAGGCAGAACTGTCAGAATTATATATTAAAACTTGGCTTAATTAAGCAAAAAATGTAAGAAGGGAGGAACTTTAAATCTCAGTCCCTCATCCAGGCTCATTAATCTCCCTCCGATCATGACGGCATCAATGCTACTCCTAGGAACCACCGGTATGTCTGTGTTGTCATTACAGAAGGAGACGACATGAAATTCGACCCCTTCGGGACGTCGGACATCAGCACCCTGTCCAGCTACGACTGGACAGACCGCGAGGACTGTCTGCCCGCCGAGGTTAGGAAGCCGCGCGGCTTTGAGGCCGCTCCCCTTCCGTCCGTAGCGTCGGCGCAGAGGACGGAGCTGACCTTCGGCAGCGCGGAAAACATCACCGGCAGCTCCGCGGCGGAGGTCGCAGCCTCCGGCCCCGCCGAGGACAGCGCGTCCACGGAGGACAAGTTCGAAGCCTTCGGCGATTTTGGCCCCGGCGACGACGAGGACGACTTTGGGGACTTCGCGAGCACCGTTTCTGAAAAGTCCGACTCGCCAGCCGCCACCGGTGAGGGCGGCTCCGAGGGGAACCAGAGCGAGGCCTCGGATGACTTCGGGGCCTTCCAGGGGGACAAGGCCAAGTTTGGCAAGTCCGACTTCCTCAAAGCCAGCGCTCAGACCAATGTCAAGTCCAGTGAGGAGATGATCAAGAACGAACTGGCGACCTTCGACCTGTCTGTTCAAGGTGAGTCACGAGCAGGTCGAACCTTGTGTGTGTGTGTGTGTGTGTGTGTGTGTGTGTGTGTGTGGTAGAAATAGAAGTAACGGTGTCTTCATCATTCATTTACCTTGTGTTTCTTCACTGGGACTTTTTTTATAACGTTTTATTTTGCATTTTCCACAAACAGATTATTCCTTGACATTAAAACCCTTTTTATGTGAGCGCAGCTGAAAACAGTTATGCTGGTGAGAGAAGCTCTAAAACTGGCCTTCCTTTGAGCCACAAGAAGAACAACGTTAATATTTCCAATGGAAATCATTATTTCTAACCTCGTCAATGTCTTGACTATATTTTGTATTAATTTTGTATTCATTTAATAAATAAAAGTGTTAGTTTTCATGGAAGACACAAAATTGTCTGGATGACATCAAACTTTTGAACGGTAGTGTATATTTATATATATATATATATATATATATATATATATATATATATATATATATATATATATATATATATTCCAATTTACTAGAACCCAAGATGATTTATTCAAAGGTATCTGTCCAAAATGATTTGGTTTATATTAAACAGAAAAGCAGCAATAAGTGAATGTTGTCAATTAATCGTAGGTGGTTCTACTATAGTTAACTCATCATATCTAGCTCTATATATTGATTTTAATATCAACAATTTGACCAAAAAATTCATATTTTTGATGAAGACTGACTGTTGGCCAACTCTAAACCTGTGGCCCTAAAATGGCGCAACATCGTCTCCCCCCCCACCGCCACACGCTCAGCCCCTCACACCTGCAATGCCGCTGTCAGACACTAGATGGCAGTGTTGAGGCGACGGCTCTGCTGTGGCGGCAGTGACTGATGAGGCGGGTAGCAGAGGCCGACAAATCCACGAGGACAGATTAACTGTATCCACTGAAAGATTGTTTATTCTTTAACCGCTGTTTGCGCTTGTCATGTTCCAGGAATAATGCGTCAGCTCTTTCTATAAAAGCCCATTTTCACCATCGATTTATCTCCCTTTGCTGGATTTAATTTGCGGTAGAAAGAGACCCTTTCTTTCTTCTCTGCACCCAGTGGGACAGTAATCTGATCTTGGGGGAGCTTCTGGCTCGTGGGGAGGATGACGTATGTCTCTGTGGGTGGTGGAGAAGTTTGAGGGGGGGGGGGGATTAGATTAACGTTGTCTGGATACACACACGCACACACACATACACACTAACTGCCAGCCCCAATGGAATAGCCCATGTTTGTTGTGGTACCCTGCCAGGATTTGTCTGAGTCCCTATAAATAATTCACACCTGCATATTCGTACATCCTATTTTGTACGCAATTATCGTCACAAATTAAGTATTTACTCACGCTGTCCTTGTCCAGGAGGAACTAGCAGCCACAGAATGGAAGTCTAATGATAACATACCTCAAAATGAGTCATCACCACAGGTTGCTGTACTGATAAAGAAGGAAAATAACGAGTTTGTGCTTCTCTCTTTGCGTCAGGCTCCCACAAGCGCAGCCACAGTTTGGGCGACAAGGAGATCGGGCGTTCGCCCCCGTCTCCGGCGCCAGAGCAGCCCTTCAGGGACCGATCCAACACCCTGAGCGAGACGCCCGCCCTGCCCGTCATCAGGGACAAGTACAAGGACCTGACGGGGGAGGTGGAGGTGAGGAGGGCCCGGCGGCGACTGTTATCCAGCACCAGGCGGTTCTCTTTGGGTTCGTTGGAGATAACGTTGTGCTCTTGCTGCAGGAGAGCGAGCGGTACGCCTTCGAGTGGCAGCGCTGTCTGGAAAGTGCTCTGGAGGTTCGTGTTTGTTTGTGTCCTACATCTTTTCATTGTGAGAATGGCTGTACGAATGGAAGGAATAATTGAGATAAACACAAGTTGCTGAAATGTTTTTCAACCCGAGGACGTTTTGTTTCTTATCGGGGATGTTCTGGGACGAATCATTTCCCCCTGAAAACACACCTTTTTATGATTTTAAATTATACCAATTTTAATGGGTTCTTCGCACACTTGAATATTTGATTGTGACCGAGGGAAACACAACTTCAAAATAACTACCGCATGCTGGAATATTGATCAATCAATGTTCCAATTTTATTTTATTTGTACATCCCAATTTATTATTAGCATTTCTTATTGCAAAATCCGCCTCAAAGGGCTTTACAATCTGCACAGTATATATGGAATTATATTTAGACCCACATCGGATAATCCAAAAAAAAACACTTTTTTTTATTGAATTGGGGGAAACACTTCAGGGAGAGCAACAGAGGAGGATCTAGATGGATAGATGGATGGATACTTTATTAATCCCGAGGGAAATTTAGGAAATCAGGAGGATCTCCTGGACCTGGAAGCCGGTTCCAAAAGAGAGGGCCTTGATTTTACTTCTGGAGAGTCACAAAGGGTGTTTCTGGGTCCAAAACGTGCCTCAAATCCGACTCAAAGGGCCTACCATTCTTGGAAGATGATATAATTGAGCTGAAAATGTATTTATGTATAAAGTATCACCATGATGGCTTCTGTCTTCCCACATTTAGGTCATCACCAAAGCCAACAACATCCTAAACAGCATCAGCAGCTCTGCTGTCTGCACTGAGGTCATCCAGTCGGCTCAGGGCATGGAGTACCTGCTGGGTGAGGGATCACAAGTCACACACACACACACACACACACACACACACACACTATAAGCAAGCCCAGAGGGGCTATATAGTGTGAACAAGAGGTGGTAAAAGAACTGTGTGTGTGTGTGTGTGTGTCCTCGCTCCCTCTGAAGGACAGAGAGGACAAGATTAAATCGCGCTCTGGTGTGATGGCTTATCTCTGCCGGTCGGTTCCCACGTTGCGCTTCTCCGCTTTTGAATAAGCTGCGAGACACAAACATCACAGCGAGGGTCTAAAACACATCGACGAATCAAAAAACGGGAAACGCAACTGGTTTTAGCGACGTGTGCGCTTGTGTATTTCCCCCGACAGGCGTGGTGGAGGTGTATCGCGTCACCAGGCGCGTGGAGCTGGGCATCAAGGCGACCGCCGTGTGCTCCGAGAAGCTGCAGCAGCTGCTGAAGGACGTCAGCCGCGTGTGGAACAACCTGATGGGCTTCATGTCGCTGGCCAAGCTCGCCGTAAGAAGCCGAACAATAGAACTATAGTCCAGAGCACAGGAGCGTCTCGCTGCAGCCCAGACACGCACTCGGGGGCTGAAGATGTTTTCGCTGCCTTCATCACCCAGACATGTGTAGACTCTTCAAGTGCAGGTGCAAAAAAACAACACGACGCATAATCCAGGGTTCGTACGGTCATGGGAAAACCTGGAAAAGTCATGGAATTTTAAAATGGTTATTTCCAGGCGTGGAAAAGTCATGGATAAAACGTAAATCATAAAAGTTATGGAAAAGTCATGGAAATTTGTTAAAATCACATTTTTTTAAAGACGCTCAAAATATAAGCCAGCGATATCTCTCAATACGCAATATCTTCTACAGTTGTCATGTGTATACGGAGATTTCAGTTTGGTCATGGAAATTTGGTTTAAAGTCATGGAAAAAACTTAAATCCTAAAGGTTTGGAAAATTGTTAAAATCACATGTTCATTAATATATTTTTTAAAGAAAGACGCTCAAAATATAAGCTAGCGATATCTCTCAATACGCAATATTTTCTACAGTTTTCATGTTTATACCGAGATTTCAGTTTAGTCATAGAAATTTGGTTTAAATTCATGGAAAAGTCTTGGAAATCTATCGGTCAACATGTGTAAGAACCCTGATAATCCTAGAGCACTGTAATACGGCCACCAATGGCATAATAACTTGGTAGCGTATCCAATATTGTTCCATTGTTTTTGAGCCTTTTTAGGAGGTCGGTGTTGAGATGACGAAGACGGTTATGGATTTATTTATTTCCTGTAAAGCAGGACCATGGAGGAGGAGGGTGGTCCTCCTTCACAGAGCCAGCAGCATCTGGAGGAGGAAAGAAAAATGGATCTAATGTTTAATTGAAGGATGTGGAGAGATAGTTTCATGGAAGAAGGAAGTCATATGCTGGTTTTGTTTGTTTCTACACCACCAAGCTGAGTCTTTAAAAAAAGGCGATGATGCTCATGATGATGTTTGTTATTAAACTGTTATTACAAGAATAGAAATGTATGGCTGTATTTTGCAATGCGGCAGGAAGTAAAATAAGTGTGTGTGTGTGTGTGTGTGTGTGTGTGTGTGTGTGTGTGTGTGTGTGTGTGTGTGCTTTTCTGTGTGTCTGCAGCCTGATGAGAGCTCCCTGGATTTCTCCTCCTGTATTTTGAGGCACGGCATAAAGAACGCCAGGGAGTTGGCCTGCGGTGTGTGTCTACTCAACGTCGACACGCGCAGCAAGGTTTGTACACACACACACACACACACACACACTCACACAGAATAACCGTTAGTGGATATATTTTTACATATTGACAACTGACATTTCTTTGACTTTTAAACATTTTACAGAACAAAGAAGAAAGCACTATTGGACGTCTGTTTAAACGAGTATGAGACATTCAACCGTCAACTGAATTTCATGCCACTCTTTCCCACTGAGGGCCTCGGGGGGGCCTATTCTCCTCTTACCGACGAGCCCGGTGGGGGGCCACAGTGACGCAATTCACTTCTCTCCATCGCTCGTCTGCGTAGACGCTCCCTGTGGCAGACTAGATTTGAGCCCAAATCCCCTTAAGCTTCAACCGCTGGCCTGTCAAGCCTTCTGTTTCTCACATGTGGCGTTCGTTGGGTGTAGGAAAAAGCAAACTCCAGAGATTAAGTTCTTGGGTGTTAGTTCTACTATTAGCTTAGCTTATAACAGGGTTCGTACGGTCATGGAAAACCTGGAAAAGTCATTTTAAAATGGTCATTTCCAGGCCTGGAAAAGTCATGGAAAAAACTTAAATCATAAAAGTTATGGAAAAGTCATGGGAATGTGTTATAATCACGTGTTCATTTACGCCGAGTTTAAAATGATTAATGTTTTTTTAAAGAAAGACGCTCAAAATATAAGCCGGCGTACGCTCTCAATACGCTAAATGTTCAAAGTTGTTTATACCGAGATTTCAGTTTGGTCATGGACATTTGGTTTAAAGTCATGGAAAAGTCCTGGAAATCCATTGGTCAAAATGTGTAATAACCCTGTTACAAAGACCAACCCTTTTGTAATGCTGTCTCGGGTAACTACACTTTAAACTTCTCTAAATATAACAAATACCATGAAAGAGCTAACATTAGCCTCTTCACTGATAGCGATGATATTCTATCGTTTTAATTCAACTTGTAGCTCCACAAAATAATGAAATCAGTTCTTTATAAGATCCTTGACTTTTGTATCGCCACCAGGTTATAAGTAGGGAGACAAACACACCGTTTAATACAATATTTACACTTTTGCAAGACGGCGCCCCTCAAACTCTTTGAATGCAGGGCGGCTCTCTCACTTGAGACCCATGTCGACCGATTCAAGATGTGAAGAAATCCAAAGCTTGACAAACCTGACATCCTCGCGGTTGCTGCGCTGCAATTGGCCGATCGGCGCACTGAAGCGAAACGCGTCCCAGCATAATAATGTGCGCTCTTCAAATAAGCGAGAGAGGAGAGTGGTCACTTTGGCGCCTCGGGGCTGGGCCTTGCACTCTGGGATCGGTTCTTCAAGGTCACGAAGGTCGTCACTTTGTCTGGAAGGGTTTCGTTTCCTACTCTGTCGCCTCTGGCGTGAGGCGCCTGCTCGTCTCGCCAGCTGCAGCACTCGACCGTTGGTGTTTCTGATGAGTGTTCGGCTATTAACTGGGAACGGGCCGCCGTGTGCAAAACGTCTGACCGCCGAGGTCGGCGGCGTTGCTTTTCCTCGATGTGGGGCGGGAGCGGTGTTCTCGGACCCTGCGGTTCAGAGGGCGGGATGGATGAGCGGGCAAGATCCGGCTGACTAAGAGGCATCTAGGATGCGAGAAGATGTGGCTTACACATTAGTCATAAGCAGGGAGTGCAACTGATAATTTGACACACACACACACACACACACACACACTCTCACCGCTCACTCACTATTTGTACAGGGAGCGTACACATTAATCAACCTAGGGGGTAAATGTGTTAACGTTAGCTAAGGCTAAATTTTATCCTTGGTCCCTGTGGTCAGATGTTACTTCACTAAAGGAGAAAGAGGTTAACACAGTAACATCATAAAGAAGCAGTAAACATTCAGGTTACGATAAAATACTGGCCTCTTCATAAAATCATTAAAACATCAAATAAAATAAAATAAATTAAAAAAACGGACATAAAAACAACAATTCTCTCTGTGTGTAGAAGAATAGAAGAATAGAAATATACTTTATTAATCCCCAAGGGGACATTTGTGGACACAGTAGCACCAATAAACTAAACACACAAGTATACAAGTACAAATATAAATATAAGAAAGATAGAAACAGTGACATAAAGTATACAATGTGTGTGTGTGTGTGTGTGTGTGTGTGTGTGTGTGTGTGTGTGTGTGTGTGTGTGTGTGTGTGTGTGTGTGTGTGTGTGTGTGTGTGTGTGTGTGTGTGTGTGTGTGTGAAATTAATACAGTTTTAGTCTGTCTCTGAGCCACGAGCATGAGATTAATAACCCGTCTTTTACTTTTAATTGTATTTTAGTTGTTGAATGAAAGCCAGGTGAGGAATAGCCTCCCTCAGAGTGAAAGAACGGCGAGAATAAAGCAGGAGCCGTCGGGCTCTCCGGCGGTCCCGTCTCCTCCCTTCAGCCCCGTGGATTTGAATTTTGAATTTGAATCTTTAAAAATCTTCCGTCAAATTTGTGTGCCATCTCAATTATTTAGTTTTTAATTCGCTAGAGGTTTCCGTCCTCCTGTGAGGGCCGACGGGCAGCAGCTCCGTCTCATCTCAGTTCGTCACTCGGAGGAAGTGATTCTTCTCAGCTGATGATGCTCCTAAATCTCCTAAATGATGCATGTTAATTCGAGCAATTACAGCGAGAAGCCCTGGCGAGGATTTTAAGTTGAATAATTTAGCATATCTGGCTATTTTCATTAATTTCATTGTCAGCTTTCTCTGCTAAGGTTCCCATCCTCAAAATTGTAATCTGTGTTTTGGCGGCCTGTAATCTGTGTTCTGGCGGCCCGGCTCGTCCCCGTCTCGGCTTGCTCTCGGCGAGGCTCCTAAACAGTTAAATAAAATCTGTAGGGAATACCGAGCCTGAAAAGAGTCGTGTGAATGTGGAGGGTTTAGTCATCAGTCAGTAACTGTGTATGACCCAGAGGGGAAGAATATCTCCAGTCTGGATGTGACGGTGTTGATTTTTAGTTTATGATTTAAACTACTAAACCGCATAGTTTCATTCATTGTAATCTGAAGAAATTCAAATTTGTATCACGGACACGAGTCATATCGGGAAATAAGATAAGATATTCATTTATTATCAGTCCCACAGTGGGGAAATTTCATGTAAATGAATAATATAAATAAATGAAACGACAACCAAGCAAGCTATAAATATGCAGCTGTTTAGAAATGTGAAATGTATTCATAGTTAAGAAGCTCAATGTGTTGCAGACAAATGGCATTTGATGAGCGTATATCATGAAACTCCTCAGAGACTAATCTGCTAGTATGAGCCAATACTTCAGATCAAATCGCTTGTATTTTGAGATTGATAACTTGGATTCTTTCATGTTTTCACTCTTTTGGGGTAAACAGCTGATGGGACGCCTGCTTGCCGCGCTCTGTGCACGCTTTGCTCCGTCTGGGCTCTGCATGACCACTCTGACTGCTCTTGTGCTTACAGGCATTGATTAAAGACACAAACAGGAGGTTATGGGTAAATATGCCTTACTTCTTTTGTAACTATTATCGAACTATAGAAAGCCAGATTGTAGATTTCGAGTTGTTTTGAATATTTTCTAACCAGGTAGTGGCCCAGATGAGTCCCTCACCTTTACGCGGCCCTACACAGGTCAGCTGAACCCGAAGAGCTGTAGTTGTATCCGACCAGCTCGAGCTTGAAAGCGTGAAGACTCATTTATGTTGCCAGTGTCTGCCTAAAGGCTTAATAATACACATCTGCCGAGTAAAGAAATACTGAATCCGCCCGCCTGAGGCAATTCTCAAATCAAATTGAATTTAAAATTCTAAATATTGTGTTATTACAATATTATTACTATTATTACAATCATCATCACTACCATGACTAGGAAGGTGACGTCTGAGTGGGAAAAGGCTCTCCGGCGGAAGGAGGAGGCGTCGGTGTGTCTTTGTGCGACCGCCCTTTCATAGTGACAATGTTGTGTAGCTTTGGCAGCTGCTAGTGCGGCTCTGTGAGAACCAGTCCGGAACAGAAAGAGCTCAGAAAGGAAACGGCTCTGCGTTTGAAATGTGACAAAACAAAGCGCGAACGCGCGTCACTCGGTTCGCGAGAGGAAAGCCCTTCATCTGGCCGGCATATGTGCCGCAGACGGCGCCGATGGAGATGTGTTGGACTCGCTGTATTGGTATGCAGTTGTTGCTTTCTGCGTGCGCCTCCCCTCCTCCTGCGTGGGAGGCTGCGATTCACGCTCACGACTCATTCCTCTCTCCCGGCTTCGTTAAGCGGCGCGTCGCACACGGTCGCTTCTCCTGATTGCACACGGCACTCCGATGGGCTTTCATTTGATCAACCGCTACATATAATAGAATAGAAATATACTTTATCAATCCCCAAGGGGAAATTTGTTGACACGGTAGCACCAATAAACTAAACACAATAAAATATAAATATAAGAAAGAAAGAAAGTGACTGTGCATAAATTATACAAAGTGAAATATAAAATAAAAATATATATGTATATATGTAAATACAGCAATGTAAAATTAAATATTATTATAAAAAATTAAATAACATTGTATTTAGATCAGCTTTAAATAATACATTCAAGAACTTTCATTTTATCAACCGCTACATAGAATAGAATAGAAATATACTTTATTAATCCCCAAGGGGAAATTTGTTGACACGGTAGCACCAATAAACTAAACACAATAAAATATAAATATAAGAAAGAAAGAAAGTGACTGTGCATAAATTATACAAAGTGAAATATAAAATAAAAATATATATGTAAATACAGCAATGTAAAATTAAATATTATTATAAAAAATTAAATAACATTGTATTTAGATCAGCTTTAAATAATACATTCAAGAACTTTCATTTTATCAACCGCTACATAGAATAGAATAGAAATATACTTTATTAATCCCCAAGGGGAAGTTTGTTGACACAGTAGCACCAAGTGTTACAAGTGTGTGTATCACACACACACACACACTAACAACTGGATCTTGAGTGTAGGAGGTCGTCTTGTGTGTCTTTGTGTGTCTTTGTGTGTCTTGATGACACATGTTGCACATCTGATTCATCCCACCGCAATGACAGAACTACTTAGACTTCAAATAACAGCCTACACGTTTTTTATTTAATTTTAAAATTATTTAAACAGGAAATGCCTCATTGAGATTAAAAATCTCCTTCACAAGTGTCCTGGCCGAGACGGTAGCAGTTGCACGTCACACAAAGTTTAAGACGATATAACATAAAACAGTGACAGACAATATTTAAAAATATTTAAAAAAAATATATATATATTTGTATCGTTGCATCCGACCGTACACGGCACGCCGTGAGGAGACGAGCGCTCTGCCTCATTCTTCAGAAAACATTGTTGATATTCTAAATTCAGAATCCGTTCCACCTATTTCGGGTTATTCATTATATGTGACTTCTAACTAGTTCTCGCTTCCAGTTTTGTCTTTCTTATAGCTGGTATTGCATAACAAATATATATATTGAAATGCAACTTGACTTGACTTGAAGTGTACAGCCGGGGCACAGAGCGGTGTAGATGGTTCAGTCGTAGGACACACGGGGGCATTAGGGCGTCTACCCGTGTGCAGGTGGCGTTGTCGTCCCGGTAACCGAGGCTGCGTCACATCTGCCGTCTCTCTTCCACAGGCGTTCAACTCGGAGACGGACAACTTCAAGCTGCTGTACGGGGGCCACCAGTACCACGCCAGCTGTGCCAATTTCTGGACGAACTGCGTGGAGCCCAAGCCCCCCGGCCTCATACTGCCCGACCTGCTCTGAGCGCCGGGCTCGCTGCTGCTGCTGCTGCCATGGCAACAGGGCACAGGCTCATCCACGTCAGAGAGGTAGAGCAACGAGGCGCCGCGCGACGCCGCCGCCGCCGCGGACCGAGAGCAGGATGTGTAGTCACTGGATTCCTCCGTTTATGTATTTGATCTCTTTTGTCACAACTTGGCTGGCGGTTCGTTAAAAAAGCTTTTTGTTTAAATACCTCTCGTCAACGTGTGAATCGTATTTATATTATTAGGCGTGCGGTTTAGAATCTGGAGTTTTTAATCGTCTCTTATTGCTTCTGTTCGAGGGGATCTTTCATTCCTGACTTCCTTTCTTCCCACTGATCCAGAGCTGTCGAATTATAAATCTATTATTGTACTTGAATGAGTTTTGTGGGTCACGTCTTTTCCATAAAACTCTGGCGGTTTGGGTTTTAATGAGACGTTTTTAACGTTCAATCCGAGGCTGGCGTTGTATGTTTTGATGAATCGTGTTGAATTGACAGCTTTGAATGTGTTTGTGCGGGTGAGGAGATTTTAGCACCTCCAGGGATATTTAAACTGTATATTTTAAGGGGGGGGGGGGAGCGTTGTGATTTGGGGTCCTGAAGGGAATCACGTTAACGGTATTGTTTTTGTGTCTTTTTGTTGTGTGCAACTAGAGCTGAACGTCTGGAAAAAGTTGATGGATTCTGAACTGAAATTGCAGAGCACTTTTTGTATATTACAGTGTCACGCTGTAGCATTGTAATTATAACTAACTGTAACGTGAATGTGATGTAAATAAACATGCAACGTATTTATTTTAAAGTGTCATTTTTCTGCTCAGAAACATTAACAGTGTCAATGAGGCTGAGATGAGAGCAGATATCTGGATATTAAGAGGGTGATGGAGGTTTTCTTTAATGAATGTGTGTTATGATAATATGTCTCCAAAATAATAGATAAGAAGTCTGTGCTCTAACATAAGCATTAAACATGAGTTCTTGCTCGTCCTTTAAAGCTCGTGGTCATGTAGGACGTCTGCGGGGTCTTCAAAGAAATAGAAGTTTATTATTTTATTTAACAATTAAGTCCCTTTTAAAGAAAGTCTTGAATAACCGAGGAATTGCACTTTATATTTGGTGACATTATTTTTATGACTTGACGACTATTTGCTTACTCTACGGTTTTATGCCTCTAACTTTTGTATGAATACTATTTAATGACTTTCTATTGCATAGTGAATTTGACATTTCTTATGAGATACTATACAATTACTTTTTTATGACATTGAAACTATATTTAGACTTTTTTTTATGGCATACTTTTTTACTCTTATCTTTTTTAAACACTTTTAAAGACAATATATACAATAAATTCGTTGGACTTTTTGTTGCACATTTTATGATGTATTATGTCATCACATTCTTTGACATTTGTGACAATGTTATGTTTCTTACATCCCCTTTTAAATCAAAAGGTATTTTAACCCATAACAGAAGGGTTTTCTAAAATTCTAACCCTCTGCTAGTCTTCTAAGGCAATAACACAATGTGCCATTAGAACACTGGAGCTGGGCCTCTATACAACCGTGTAGATATTTAATTTTATTAAACCTAGAATAGTCATTTACCACGTTATAAATGTATAGAGTGCATTTCTTAATAATTTAATGTTATCTTCATTCAAAAAACATGCTTTTCTTTGAAAAATAAAGACGTTTCTAAGTCACACCAAACTTTTGAACGGTGGTATATATGTACTTAAGCATTGAAATTAAAAATAAATGTAATTTATTTTCAAAATCATGAGCATTATGTATCTCAAAAACATGCAGGGTGAATGAAATGACCCTGAGCTGCTCCCTAAATGTTCATGGGATTTACAGACAATAACAAAATGACCCTTTCAGAGTTTTCTCTTTCATAGAAACCTGGTCCACCAGTAAGTAGTGAAAAGAAACCACCGAAAGGCTTCATTGAACCTCTAATGGACCTGAAATGTAGTTTGAGTCATCTTCACAGTCCGTGGCTCGGGGCCCACTCCATCAATCATTTCATCCATCGGAGGCTCGAAAGGCGACGGACGGATGAGTCACCGCTATACCTCGGAGACGACACACTCGTTCAGCTGCTCACTGAGATGAGAATGATTTGTTTCCCCACAGGTCGTACCGGACGCCGTCTCCCACTGCGCTTCACATGCTCCTCGTTCTGACGCTTTCTTTACTCTCCTTCAGTTATGGATTCTGCATCTCATCGCTTTAATTCAATATATTTGCGCGATCTAGACGTGACGAACTGCACCCTGGGACATTTATTGAGGTTTCTGAGAACTGATGGCAGCCAAATATTCAGCATTCAAATAAGAAATACATATTAAATCCAACAGCAAAGGTTACAATGAGGCTAAATCTGGTTGAATAATACCTGAAACGAGGCGAGCGAGCCTGAAATTGAAGCAGCGTGGTTAATAACTGGCCTTGTTCAAATGGAAATGCAGGTTTTTTTACCTATTGATATGGGAGAAGAGCCGTAGCTCACCTCACGGTGATTATAGTGAATTATTAAAGGATCTATAATTTGGAGCCCAGAGAAGCCGTGATCCTGTAACTCATTGCCGCTTCAGCAGATGTTCATATTTGCTTTGAGTGGTTGAAACACAACCTGCACGGTCAGATATGCTAAACTCGTTTATTCCACATTTAATTTATTAATCTAATTGTTGAGCTGGATGTCTTGAACATTTTGTCTCCCTTAATGCCATTTGACAGTCCTCTCCACACGGGGGATGGGGGAATACTACATCCCTTCATTATATTTCAAATACTTAATTCAATAATTATGCAATATTTGACACATATCGGGTGGTTACATTCTCTCAGATTAATGTCATTATGTTCATGTTGGTTGGACAAAACAAGCATAACGAAGAAAACATCTCAGAACTTTAATTTCTTTTTAAACAAGTTGGTTGTTATGACATATTGTGCGTCAGAGATGTTACTTCTGTTACATTGAATCACATTTGAACAAAAACTGACATGAGATAATTTTTCTTCTTCTTCTTTTAATACTTAGACTTAGACTGCATGAAATGATTAGAAGTCATACTACACAACATCTTCCTCCTGCTAACACGTATTGACCCCTGACCTTTCCTTATTTAATAAATGTCATTGTGATATCTCATTGTTGCTCTGATCCCTGTGGGTCCAAGATGTTAACTGTCAGGGTTCTTACACATTTTGACCGATACATTTCCAGGACTTTTCCGTGACTTTAAACCAAATTTCCATGACCAAATTGAAATCTCGGTATAAACATGAACAATTTAGAACATTTTTCGTATCGAGAGCGTACGCCGGCTTATATTTTGAGCGTTTTTCTTTAAAAAACATATTAATTACTTCAAACTCGGCGTAAATGAACATTTGATCATAACAAATTTCCATAACTTTTCCCAAACTTTTATGATTTAAGTTTTTTTCCATGACTTTTCCAGGCCTGGAAATGACCATTTTAAAATACCATGACTTTTCCAGGTTTTCCATGACCGTACGAACCCTGAACTGTCCATCCAACGTCACTCAGTGTTGTTCCCTTACAGAGGACCACAGAACGGGGAGGACCTGACGCACTACATGCACTGCACACAATAACAATGGCATCACAGGACACATCTAGTGCTAAAACAGTGAGTTGAGGTTAGTCAGTAGAAGGATTATAAGTTGATTATTGGGAACAATTTTGAAAAATATGATTTATCTCTTGCTTGCAAAACCACCAGCTGCAGGAGGATCTTCAGCCTGTGTGACGAGGCTTATTTACAAAGAGAAATGAAATGTGTTCTCTGTACTGCTATGAGTTTTCAACCTGTGGACAAAAGGCAAAACAAGTAGGATACAAAATACTGTTCAAGCATACACTACCGTTCAAAAGTTTGGGGTCACTTAGAAAAAAGAAAAAAAACAGTTTTTTCCAATGAAAATGACATAAAATTAATCAGAAATACACTCTATATATAGTTAATGTGGTAAATGACTATTCAGTTTTTTAATGAAGTCTCTACAGAGGTGTACAGAGGCCCATCTCCAGTTCTCTAGTGGTACATTGTGTTATCGCCTTAGAAGACGAGCAGAGGGGGATAACCCCCTTGAAACCCTTTTTTATTATTTTTTAAAACTTTTTATTTTGCATTTTCCACAAACAGATTATTCCTTGACATTGAAACACTTTTTATGTGAGCGCAGCTGAAAACAGTTATGCTGGTGAGAGAAGCTCTAAAACTGGCCTTCCTTTGAGCGACAAGTTTGAAGAACATTAATATTTACAATGAAAATCATTATTTCTAACCTTGTCAATGTCTTGACTATATTTTGTATTAATCTTGTATTCATTTAATAAATAAAAGTGTGAGTTTTCATGGAAAACACAACATTTTCTCGGTTACCCCAAACTTTAGAACGGTAGTGTATATCCTAGAGCTGCCAATTGCTTTTTGGTGGCAGATTTATTTTTTAATGCAGCATCATTTAGCACAACAATAAGTGTGGTCACAGGGTGAAACTTACTTCCTCTAGCTTTTCAACTTAAAGGTGAATATAACATCTTTACATGTTGAGTTAAAGTGTGCCACTTGTTCCCCACTACATTCCAATAAAACTATGTTTCTGCATATATGTTTTTTCTGTACATTTGTATCTGCTACCATAAATTAAGAGCGTGCTACTTCCCTTCACACTAAAGATTACTGCAGAACTGGCACGGTACCACCGCATGACATCATCACGTCAGGAGAAGGACTCGATCCAGTGTCTCGAGAACAGCCAACACCGTCACCTTCATCCTCCAATGGAACTGGAATATCACCAGAACAAGATCAAAGTGTGGAAGTTGGTGCCGTTTATCTCCATTTTCCTCATTTTAGCCCCGATGGATCCGTCGGTCCGAAGAATCCTGGGATCGAGTCGCTTTGCTTACATAGAGGCGACGGGTTGGACAAAAAGCATCAAGCCCCAGTGTTTGGTCTCACACAGATGTACACTCACATGCGTCTCGCGCCGCCTGTCCTGAACATGCATGAAGCTGCAGTCGAGGGGGGGGGGCAAAGCTGCTCATCTTCACTTCCGCCTCGACCTCCTATAGCTGTGGTTCTCAAAGGCCCCAGTACGGAGCCAGGCTCCTGTGGTCCCTCTCATAAACATCGGGTATGACCCCGTAGGGCGTCTGCACCATCTTGACGGAGTTCCGACCGAACAGCTTCCTCTCGTACTCGATGAGCTGGCGCCAGAAGCCCCCGTTGGGCCTGATGACGGGCCGGCGGGCTTTGACCCAGGCGTGGGCCTCTGCCAGAGACACGCGGTGATACTTCATGAGGTACGCCAGGCACAGGGAGGCCGAGCGGCTCACGCCCGCCGCGCAGTGCACCAGCACCGCGCCTCGCTTCCGGCCCACGCTGTGGATCTTATCGGCCACGATGTCGAAGTACAGGGAGAGCGGGGAGTGGGGCATGTCGGCCAGAGGGACCTTCACGTACTCCATGTGGGGCCAGTTGAAGTTGGGGAGCTCGATGGTGGCGTTGACCACGCAGGTGATGCCCTTGGACAGCAGCAGGCTGCGGTCGGACGCCACGTTGCCTCTGCTGAGGAAGAGGTTGGGGGTGATCTGGGCGATGGCGCCCAGCAGGGTGCCGTTCCCGGGAACCAGCCTCGGCACCATGGTGGGCACCATGGAGCTGCGGTGATGGTGGTGGTGGTGGAAGAAACCTTGGCTGTGGGAACCCATCGAGGAACGGAGTAAATGCCAATTTGTTTATTATCTTTTATGTATTTTTTGGAAAGCAAAACTTTCAGGAGCTCCGAGTCATCGTAGTGACGCCAGCCAAACCGCTCCTGGAACACACAAACAGATTTCCCTTTCAGTCTAAACTTATATGACAAACAAACAATCACTTCACAAAGCGGAGGCACGTCATCCATGTTTGCAAAGACCGTTGTTTCCAGTGAATGTTATTATTGCGAGGTCAACGTGCAGACGGAAGAAGAATAGAGCCAAGTGAACAATGTGCCTGACGTTGAGTTGCCACGTAGATAAGACACGCCCCCTTGCGAATTAATGAACCACAAATAGTCGCGCGAGTGAAATGCAAAGGTGTGAACCCAGCATCAAATATTGAGTTGCTTTTTAAAAGTGTGTCACAAAAAATAAATTCAGCCCACTCGTATTATTCGTGACGTCACACCCCGCTTGGCCCTCATTGGCTGCAGCTGATCGCGCCACATTTGATATCTGTGCTGAAGGGAATTTAATGTTGTGCCCTAATAAAAATATATACACTACCATTCAAAAGTTTTGGGTCACCCAACAAGACAATTTCAAGTTTTCCATGAAAACTCACTTTTATTTATCCAATGAATTGCAAAATGAATAGAAAATATAGTAAATACATTGACAAGGTTAGAAATAATGATTTTTATTTAAAATATGAATTGTGTTCTTCAGACTTCGAGCTCAAAAGGAAGGACAGTTGAAAAGCTTCTCTGACCCGCATAACTGTTTTCAGCTGTGCTAACATAACAAAAGGGTTTTCTAAAAGTACAACCCTCCGCTAGTCTTCTAAGGCAATAACACAATATACCACTAGAACACTGGAGATGGGCCTCTATACAACCGTGTAGATATTTCATTTAACAGGTGTTTCAACCTAGAATAGTCATTTACCACGTTAATAATGTATAGAGTGTATTTCTTAATAATTTAATGTTATCTTCATTCAAAAAACATGCTTTCCTTTGAAAAATAAAGACATTTCTAAGTGACCCCAAACTTTTGAACGGTAGTGTATATATATTTTGATGAAATCTAATTTTATTTTTCCAGTTACAAATGCACTGACGACTCTTGCAGGGTCCAGTACCTCCAATCAGGTTAAGAACAGCTGCTTTAAACACAACAAAAACACTCAATAGTACACTAATTCACTCTACAAACACATTAAAGGTTTCCCGGACTCCATGGACGGATGGATAATGATTCTATCGCCGCCAGAGTAATCTCTGCAGTACGATCCTCTCCCTTCAGGTTGAATGCAGCCCTGAGGCCGCCTCCCCCTGGCCCTGAGGCCGCCTCCCCCTAGCCCTGAGGCCACCTCCCCCTGGCCCTGAGGCCGCCTCCCCCTGGCCCTGAGGCCGCCTCCCCCTGGCCCTGAGGCCGCCTCCCCCTGGCCCTGAGGCCGCCTCCCCCTGGCCCTGAGGCCGCCTCCCCTTAGCCCTGAGGCCGCCTCCCCCTGGCCCTGAGGCCGCCTCCCCCTGGCCCTGAGGCCGCCTCCCCCTGGCCCTGAGGCCGCCTCCCCCTGGCCCCGTGAGCGCAGACCCCCTGGATCCTCATCTCGTGTTCATCCACCCACAGCCCTCGCATGCAGAGTACATCTCCCGTGTCTTTGGCTTATCGAGCTGTCAATGTCACTTTGGCATTAAATGAAAAGTAATCATATAAATATGATCCCACCAAAGTGTTAAAATACCTCATTTCAGCACTAATCTCGCAGTATTTTCCAAACCTTATTAATTTAACTGCATTTCCTTTCTTGCAAAAAAAAAGATGATATTCCGTTCATGAGCTGTAATCTTATATGAACTGCAACGTGCATGATGGAAACGCCCTCCTGTGTGAATACTTCAGTTATCAGCAGGGAGCTGACTTTACACTGTATATATATATATATATATATATATATATATATATATATATATATATATATATATATATATATATATATATATATATATATCATTTTATTTTATATTGCTGTATTTACATATATCGTGTGTATATATATATATATATATATATATATATATATATATATATATATATATATATATATATATATATATATATTAATTTAATTTTTTTATTTTATTTTTTTTAATTTTATTTTGTATTTTATATTTCACTTTGTATACTTTATGCACAGTCACTTTCTTTCTTTCTTATATTTACATTTTTATTTAGTTTAGTTTATTGGTGCTACTGTGTCAACAAATTTCCCCTTGGGGATTAATAAAGTATATTTCTAGTCTATTTCTATTCTATTCTATTCTTCTCACAGCTCCGGGCGCCATCCCTCACACACGAGTGCACTTGTCGTGCGTCATCCACACCTTGTGCACCAGGCCGGCCGCTCTCTTCCTCTTCAGCGGCTCCAGTCTGGTGAACAACACGCGGATCAACTGCTTCAGACTGGAACTCAACCTGCAGGAGGAAAGCGACCACCTGATCCTCCTCAGAGGGACCGCCAACAACACTGTGACTCTCACAAGAAATAAACGTGATTTCAAAAGGAAACTTAAGGCAGCAATAATCAGAAAGGAAATTATAGTACATTAGGTTATTATTTTAGGTATTTAAGGTATTTAGGTATATTGTTTTACATTTAATGTAAATGTTGTTTTCTAAGTATTTTTGTGAAAATTGATCATGCTGTACTGCATTTTATATATTTATATTGTATTGTAATGCTTTTTTTTGCCTGGACCCCAGGAAGAATAGTCTCCACTATGGTGTAGACTAATGGAGATCCTTAATAAACTAAACTAAACTAAACACGGATTGGGATTCTTCTCATTCATAGATCAAACACACAAAGTAGAACGACATGAATTTAGATACACCTGCATGACTGACGATGCAATGGGATTTAGCTGGTAGTTTCTTTGCAAATTGCTAAATTTTGCCTCCCTGTGCCTCCGACATGTCCAGATCCATTTTTGGTTCACGAGTACATTAAGCTTTGTTCAAAAGGCAAATATGAAGAAGTTATGTAGAACAAGTAAAACACACTTAATGTGTACAATAATCCTCATCTTCAGAAGGTTTGGAGCTCCAATGTATCACCTTCTCCTCCTATCCATCACCTTCTCCTCCTCTCCCCAGGAGAGAAAAGGATCAAAAGCCTAAAAACAACACCGTCCATCCTCCCACTCGTTCAGGTACAGTTTCTCCTGATTGCCAATTACCGTGCACTATTACTCTGAAATGGATGCCCTGATCCACCCTCCTACACGCCATCGCCCCTGCGGATCAGATGACAAACGCAGCAATCCTGACTCCGGGAAACTCGTGTGACCATCGGACCAGGAGGCGGTCAGAGAAGCACGGCTCCACATGTTACGGGAGTATTAGGGTGGACCCAAATGCACGACTCAGGAGACAGAACTGGAAAGTAATTCACTTTACTCAAAGTTCCGGCAGGAACAAAACAGACGGGAACAGATGAACACACTTGGTAACGCTGGAGGGCTTCAAGAAGAACACAAAACAATCTGGCAGAGGACAAGTGGAAGTGAGGGAGCTAAATAGTGAGGGACTAACGAGGGGATGGGCTGCAGGTGAGAAGGGTGTGAAGACCAGGTGAAGGTAATGAGGGACTAACGAGGGGATGGGCTGCAGGTAAGAAGGGCGTGAGGACCAGGTGAAGGTAATGAGGGACTAACGAGGTGATCAGAGGCAGGTGAAGGGAGTTGGACTAACGAGACGGGAAGCAGGATCTGGAACGACATGATGAAAACAACTAATAAAAAAGGAAGGTATGGAGTGAACCGTTACACCACAAGTCCGACCCCGCCGCTAGTGTCTTGTCCATGGGAGCAGTGTAAGCCTTTGTCTTACAGAAAAGTAATCAGCATCTACATTGTTAAATAATTTAAGTCGATTTATAAGCAGAACTACAGAACATTCCCTATATTCAGAGGATGTGCTGCTTTTCTTTCCATTTTAAACGGAGTAAATGTGTTTAAATTGTTGGTCAGAGTGTTTCGGGACATCAAGAAGTTACCCTATTTTATTATTATTGACCAACCAAATGACAAATTGATTCATCTAAAATATTATATTTAGGTTAATTGCATATTTGTTAGTAGCAGCCTACATTTCACATGAACTTCCTATTTTAGAATCGTGATGATTATTTTGCTCCGGCGAGATTCACAGTTGATCGTCAGCTGACATCGGTACACAGTCTGTTGCTACGGCAACCTCCTGACCACAGTATAAGCCAACAAGACCAAGAGAGATATGCAGAAAATAAGGGAGCGGAATAATCCCGAGCCCTCTCCGAGGCGCTGATGAACCACAGCGCCGGGCTTTGCTGAGATTCGCTCCATCCACACAATTATTTATAGGAGGAGTAGGGCAGGAGTGAATCTGCAGAGCGGAGGAGGGAGAATTATACAAAGAAAACAATCTGCTGAAATGTTGGAGGTAGTGGGAATACTGCAGCTCGCTGTCATTCAAGTTCCCTGCGATGATTTGTTCTCCAAAACAAGAATAAAAAACACAGAGGGTGGTCATTCCACCTGCAGGAAAACCAGAGCAGCTAAAAGCTGACGGCGACCTCCCTCTCATAACTCGACGTCGAGGAGCCGGACCTCGCGTCGCATGTTTGACTGACGCTCCAACGCAGCCGGTCGCTCTCAGCCAGAGGCGATCCGTCTATTCTGTCTGCGTGATCTCTGAAAGTGACCCTGCTGCCAACCGTCTGGAGACGCATCAGGAGAAAAAGAGCAGCGATGAAACAGCTTCTCAAATCTATTAGAACACAACCGGCTGCAAAGGGTTCCAATGAGAGCACGGTCAGCAGGAGTTGAGGGGAAGAGGACGGGGTTGGGCTGTGGCACCTTCCTGTGAGCAGCAGCGACTCACTCCATCCACGATGTCACACCTCAGACGCAGGGCCAGATGCTGCGTAGCGTGAGATGCCGAGTGTGCAAATGCACTACAAACACAACGCGGTGTATTACAGATGTATTACAGATGTATTACACAATGAAGCCTGTTGCTCGTGGCCATATACTGTACATCCATCTTAAAAATATTTTTTTGTAGGATCAATTCTATCCATTCCTCCAGCAGACGGATGAGATACATCTAGGGACTCTAGTTCACATTTACATAATGACAGACTCAATGAGACACAATTATTACAAATATGATTGGTGCTACAAGCAATGATTATAGAAAGAGATGAAACGATTAGTCGGTTCAATTCTCAAATTAATCTGCAAACATTTTGAATACTAATAGTTTTAATAATTTCCAATCAAAATCCCACATAGGACTGTACACGTTGTAGTTGTGCTGGTGAATAATCAATATGATGTCTCATCTCTCATTGGATCCATGATGAAATCACACACGGCAATGTCATTATATACATACATATACACGTACTAAAATCCAAATATATTTTGCACTAAAGTTCATAATAAAGTTAGAAATTACTCTGTATTTCTTATTTGTCTTTGTATTACATTTACACACAAGTGTACAATACCATGTGGTTATGTCATATAGACTATTTATTCAACTGAAAACAAGCTTAATGGGGATGTATATGATTGTTTGAGCCTTGGGATACTGAAATGACCCTTTTATAGATAAATAAACAACTAGTTGAAGATAAAAACGAGCATATTATTGTCATTTGCAACACTGATATCAAATATCACTAAGCCATAAGTATTCCCCTCTGTTTAATCAGTCAAATGTAAAACACCTTTTCATTAATTTCATATGTTTATTTGTGTGAAGTAAGATGAGTGAAAGTGAAGAAACGAGCGGCACCTGCCTGCCACACTTCCTCTGTGTGGCACATGTCGCGGGGACGAGCCGCCCGTGCGCAGAGGAGCGCGCTCCTTTTCATCTCCGATCCTCATCAATACAACTCGTGCAATCGTTCACTTAAAGCTCCGCATTTTAACACTTCCCTTCACAAAGAGGCAGTGTGAAAAGTCGGTGAGACAACAATAGCCTTTATTCTCCCGAGGAGGAAGTCCTGATGTCAACTTTACGCACGCGCTCCAAGTGCCGGTCTCGTGGAGAGTCGACGAAGCTGCCATCCGGGCACAACGTGGCTTCTTTGAAAAATCTGAAGCGTAAACCATCTTTTGCTTTGTGAATACTTTTTAAAAAAATCTACAATGTATTATGTCGTAATATATTATAATGTTCTACATTGTAGGTTTAAAAAGTATGCGTGGCAGGTGCCGCTCGTTTCTCTTACGTCACACAACTACAACCTCAGGATAAATGCCTCGAAAACACACATTGAAACACGTTAATGCTTTCTTTGAGTTCAATTTTTTTTTAACACACCATCCTCTTATTCTACGTCATGATGACACACGGCAATGAGAAACTGCCTCCATCAGATGTGAAACTCAACTTACCAGATGTAGTTTATGAATTAAAGCGCCTTCAACCGCTGCAGCAATCCGGCGAGCTGGCCTCACAGTCCGGGCATCGATGTCCAGTCAGTCCGCTCTCACGGACGAGCAGCAGGAGCGCGAGAGGCCAGGGAGCAGGAGACCAATCAGCACGCTCAACAGCATCATGTGAGAGTCAACAGGAATACCAGCCGACGTCCAGCCTGCATGCTTCACCGCGGACTAGCGGCGCGCACCGGGCAGCCTCTGTATGAGGAGTCATCCGTGCCACGCAGGGGCGGAGGAAGATGAGGAGCAGGAGGAGGAGGCATCATTGGATACAGGCTGGGAGGCGGCGACCCGTTTATTTATATGAAAGTTGGTCGGTGGCAAAAGTAGAATATAGATGAAAACACCCAGACTCAGCTTTGGAAATATTGTAGTTTTGACTTCACTTCATTTATCTGAGCTTCAGTTGGCCCACGATCACTTTAAAAAATATGATACTGTTCTATGAGAAACTTTCCATCAGTAAATGATGTGATTCAAATCAGCAGCTGTACCATTAACATGATGCGTATACATTAAAGATTTAGGCATAACAAGATTTATCTAGTAATATATCTGTGAAATATTCTGCCCAAGTATTGCAAATAAATTTGTACTTTAAGTGAAATTTAGAATCTATGAAGATGTTAAATTGTATTTTTACAGAGCTACTTTTACTTAAGTGAAGAATACTTTATAAGGTTACAAGGCTTACAACAGCGTCATAACATGCTAAAGCTGATGGGTCAATGACCACGTAAGGTAGGTTCACAATGTTGTTTATACACGGGATATGATGCCAATAAAATTAAAAGAAGGAGAACGCATATCTTTCTGTTTACCATAAGCTCTGTTATTGATGTAATTGTGTGTTGCTGTGACAATAACCTTTGGTTTATTAATGCATTGCATTTTTCTATGTGTACTGACATCTGTGCATATACATACGATCTGATCGGAATGAGCTTTCAGTGGGATGCATCTCTGGATTCCTGTTTCAATGCATCAACAAGCATTTCAGTCAAAAACCAAAGCTGGAAACCAAAGACGGGGACAGCAAATACCGCAGCAAGGTGCGAAACATCAACACTGTCCTTCACTCTCTGCAGCCAAACGGCACCCTGTCCTTCTTCGCTGCTTGGATTTATTATACATGAATGAGAAGTACAATGAAACGGAAAAAAACGCATGTCTGGTTCAAGAACACCTTAAAAAAAACACAATATTTGCAATATCATGTCAATAGACCTCCAAATTCTGAGGACATGACTTGGTGTCGTTAATGATAGAGTCCTGTATGACTTATTCTTCTTTGAAATAAATCACATTATTCATTTACTTTCTGACAGATGAATTAGCTATGATTGATCAATATGTTGACCGTTACCTGAACAGAGGAACGTTTTAACTCGTGATTCACGCCCTTCACACTTCTGGCGCCCATCCTCAAACCTCACCCGTCCTCCAAATAGTTTCATGACTGCATCTTTTGGATTGGATTGGATTGGATTGGATTTATTATACATGAATGAGAAGTGACAAACTCTGTCCACAGACAGACCTACAATAAAAAATATAAACACCTGGCACAGAACTCAAACTGGATGTATGCAGTTCAACAACCTGCGGTTAAAACACACACACACACACACACACACACACACACACACACACACACAACACACACACACTTTGAACTTATAAAACCCAGAGAGTAATCTCAGAAGTGGAGATGCAGTAAACACTGATTTAAATGTTGCCCTGACATGGTGGGCTGAAGGCGGAGATGGAAACTAAAGATGCTGCCTGTTATATAGATCTGTTATTGCACATTTCCTCATGCTCCATCTTTTTTTACTCTTTTTTTTTACTCTTTTACTGTTTTTTACTCTTTTTGGCTATACTAGCCCATTGCACAGACGGGTTTATTTATAGCTTTTTGCACTATCCTCGTGGATATCAACATCAATACTAACTCAACCAATGCACACTAATACCTGTAATATCTGTAAAAATTCTGTATACACCCTACTCCTTGTGTGTATTGTTGTTATACTGTGATTCTACTGTAAGTTGTGTATGTATGTTTGTGAGTTAAGTTAAGCTACTGGTTGACCTAAATTTCCCTCGGGATTAGTAAAGTATCCATCTATCTATCTATCTATCTATCTATCTATCTATCTATCTATTGATATCCCTGCAGACCTGGACGTTTCCACCATCTTCATGCCCACGGTCGGAGACCTTCAAGCTGCTGCAGCTGGGCGGTCTGTGCAGCCCTTTGTGTGGATGTCCGTGGACACCACCAAAATTAGAAATGCCTTTCAAAGTCAATCCCATTTCAAAGGGCTCCTGGGGGAGATATTACACTATCCATAAACCCATGGCCTCTCAGCCTCACAGTGGCTCCTAATTGCATTGCAAATTCAATCAACTGGAAACAAAGAGCCGCCAGTACCAGGCGGCGCAATCTAGTGCAAAGGTCTGCACAACGAGAGGAAAAACACGTGACACTAAAATACTAGGAATCAAAGAAACAGGGAGGAAATGTACCGAATGAGCAAGAATTGTGATGAAAGAAAAACTTATTTAAGAAGAAGCGGCAACCTTTGAATTTGAACTAGAAAGATGGAGAAGCTGGATAGAGGGAGACGTAGAGCCGCGGGGACGACAACCGGGGTCCAGAGTGAAATGTCAGATGAGTCAGATGCATTCTGGGAAGACGCTCCTATTTAATATGACTGCCATGGAGGCTGAACATGTACATTGACACCATCACTGTAATAACAAGCACCCGAAGCCCCGTTCCGACAGTGACATCGATTAACCCCGACCGCCTGTTTCACGGAATAACTGATTTAACTGTTAAATGTTAAATCCTTTGCACATCTCTCATACACACGGACGTAATCACCTGTACTGATCAGTTTGGGTTAATTTAATGGAGGCAGCAGAGATCTGTCAACCTCATAGCAAATTATGACATGCAATCCCATTCAGGCTGCTTATGAAAAGGATGAGGATGCAGAAGATGACGGCAAAGGACACATGTACAGGTATCTGGAGATATTGGCACACGGCAACAGTCCAGATGAGCGGCGTTGTCCGCTAATACGTTGATGGATGATTAGCCCTGGGAGAGTGAACAGACCTTCATTTCAGTCTGTGCTGTGTGAGACCGATGGTTGGTAAGATGAGGAGAGTGGAAAATGTTCTCCGGTCAGCAGGGGTGGAGATGCTAAATCAGGAGGGAGGAGGGAGGGAGGAGGGTTTCTAAATAAAGTCTGCTACTGATCCCACAGGTTGACGGTGGACAATAGACATGGAATCCAAAGTGTTTGCCGTGGCAACGCGTGAGAGCATCGAGGAGGCGCGTGTCCCCGATGTCGTGTCTTATTGAGAGCTGGACGGCTCGCCTTTATTCGCTTCCTTTCTGTGAGATAGCGAGAAAAAGCACGTATACACAGATGGGGAGGGGGAGGAGGGGGGGGGGGAGGGGGGGCCTCTGGTTAGTCACGACTCCTCTGGCCAGCAAATGAGCACGAGCAACAGGGAGAATGTCTGTGTCCCCTCCCTCCCTCCCTCCCCCCCTTTTCCCCGCATGGCACAGACCTGGTTGCCACGGTAACCTCTTGGGTCGATGGGTTCACCACTGCCTCGCAATAAAGGCAAATGACAAAAGGTTGAGTGGCTCGTATTATGTTCGTCCTTTTTTTTAAAGAGAGGGTTACAAGAACACAGAGGAACGATGTGGGAGACGTCTGTTACACTTTTTCCTGAATAGCTGCAAACGTAAAACAATTCATAAATAACTCAGATAGAGAAGCTTTTCCAAAGGTGTCTTTAATTTCCTAAAACAGGCAGGTATATTTTTGCGGTTCTTATAAACTTGTCGGTCTACCTTAACACTGTAAAAAGAGATAATTAACATATCCTAATGGAGATCCGTAATTTTCTCTGGATTTTTGTTTGCTATCGTTCTTCGTGTTCGGTAAGTTAGAAGAAGATATTGAAATTAAGGAAATTATTCAACCCTGATAAATGTATGTGATCCTGATTATCGACGTGTCTTGTAAAGACATGTCAGTTTTCTCTGCCTCTGTGCAGAATAATGAAGACCGAAGGAAAAGCAACACAAGTCGCACGTGACATCTTTTGCCTTCACAAAGAATTTTTAATTTAATTGTTTTTATTTATACTTTTAAATGTATTATTGTTTTTTTACTATTCCACTTGTTTTGCTTTGACTCTCTGTGGAGCACTTTGTTAACATTGTTTTTAAAAGGTGCTATATAAATAGTTATTATTATTATTATAAGACACACAGGCAAAAAACAGTCTGAATTTAATATCCTTATAAATCCAGATCCTAACCCTGCATATCGGTATTTCCTCGCAACAAGGTTTCTATAGTTATAAGAGTTTGATTATTTAATTAGCAGGTGTTGATTTTCCAAGTAAAATTAAATGTATTATAACTTTATCCACCATATTTGTTGAATTGAAGGACTGAAATTGCATCGACTGAAGGACAAACTGATTATAATTGTAAGGAACTGGAGTTAATTAATAAGAGAAGTACCAGTTAAACTTTCCCTATAATCAGTGCACAATTACAGCGTTCTCTACATAAAACTTCATATGGATTTTTTGTTAATCTCAAGTAAATTATGGGAAACTATGGGGCCTCTAATATAAAGTTTTACCAGACATGTTTTTTAAAGAATAGCCAATCAAGTGCAAGTAAAGATATCAGCATATGCATCTTTTTAATATTTCCATAAACATTTTATGACAGGAGAAATAAATACATCCTCATTTAGCATGAGCCCCTGTTCTTCTGACAAGAGAATTACACGAGATTTTACATTTTAATACATTTTAGACAAAACAGACGGTACAAATGTTACAAAATTTCAAAAGGAGCAGCAAAAACAAGAAGAAAAAAGAAAACAAAAACAAGAGCTGAACCTCTAACATAACACGAGTTTACAATGTTACGCTATTAGAAGAGCGTGACCCACTAACCACCGTCTCCGCGGCGGTCACATGACAGCCTCCTAGGCCTTGGTGATGTAGCCCTCCTTGATTAAGAAATCGTAGATTTTGCGCGTCTTGTTGACGTCGATCTTGATGAGCGCCCTGGCCTGCGCCAGCCGCAGCCCGCCCTGCCGCCGGCACTCGTTCAGCAGGGCCTGCTTGTATTCCAGGTAGGCCCCCGGCACCAGGCGCACAATCTGGCACAACTACCACAAAACAAACACAAGGGAGTAAGAGATACTGCGAAACATACAAAATGTTACATTTACAAGGTTCTTACACATTTTGACCGATGGATTCCCGTGACTTTTCCATGACTTTATGCCAAATTTCCATGACCAAATTGAAATCTCGGTAAAAACATGAACAATTTAAAAACATTTTACGTACGGCGGCGGCTTATATTTCGAGCGTTTTTCGTTAAAAAACACATTAATTATTTCAAACTCTGCGTAAATGAACATGTGATTATAACAAATCTCCATGACTTTTCCAAAACTTTTATGATTTAAGTTTTTTTCATGACTTTTCCAGGCCTGGAAAGGACCATTTTAAAATTCCAGGACTTTTCCAGGACTTTTCAAATTGAAATCTCGGTAAAAACATGAACAATCTAGAACATTTTACGTATCGAGAGCGTACGTCGGCTTATATTTTGAGCGTTTTTCGTTAAAAAACAAATTAATTATTTCAAACTCGGCGTACATTTTATTTTAGTAGTTGTATTTAGTATCGTGTTTTGTGTTTTTTATTTGTATCTTTTATTTTTATTAATGCTCTAATGTACATCCACTGCTGTGATACTGACATTTCCCCACTGTGGGACTAATATATGAATATCTTATATTATCTTAAATGTGAATATAACAACATTTCCATGACTGTTCCAAAACTTTGATGATTCAAGCTTTTTCCATGACCTTTCCAGACCTGAAAATGACCATTTCAAAATTCCACGACTTTTCCAGGTTGACCGTACGAACCCTGCTTTTAAGGCCCCAGCATGCTTCAAACTAAATGCTCCAACCGGCTCTGAAACCCGGCTAGAATAGAGGGAGCGAGAGACCAGAACCCTTCAGAATCGGACCATCTGGATGCAGAAGTCGGCCGTGTGCGTGGACGTGTCGAAGCCCGTCTGTCCACACAAGTCCAGACAAGAAATCTAAATACTGTCGTGACGACGTTTTGTATTCATATTCATACAATTGTAGCTGTTCTGTACACGTAGAACCCATTTTGCTATTGGATAGTGAGACAATCTACTTCAATTGTTCGGCCCTTTGTGCACAGACGAGGGAGCGGCGTACCTCTTTCTCCCGCTCGTTGAGTTTCTCCGTCCCCGGCAACCCGGTCAGATTAAGAGGAGGGGCGCTCCGCCGACCCGTCGCTGTGGAGCGCAAATTCATCAACAGTCAGACGGACATACGCAGCACCCCCCTGTTGGCCTGCGCTACACATGACGGATACTAGTGCAATAAATCTAATTCAATTCAACTGCAATAACTACATAATAATTATCACTGTACAGATTCACATTTACATTCATACTTACACTATGTTGATCTGCACTTCACACATTTCATTTACACTACACACACTTTGCATTTTGCACATTTTATTTAATTTTACACTGCTGTATTTGCATATATGTTGTGTAGACATACATACATATATATGTATATATATATATATACATAAAGTATATATATATAAAGTATATATATATATATATATATATTATTTTGTATTTTATATTTCACAGTTTGTATACTTTATGTACAGTCACTGTTTCTTTCTTATATTTATATTTTATTATCGTGTGTTTAGTTTATTGGTGCTACTGTGTCGACAAATTTCCCCTTGGGGATTGATAAAGTATCTATCTATCTATCTATCTATCTATCTATCTATCTATCTATCTATCTATCTATCTATCTAAACAAATATTTAGGATGAGTGCATCGTGTAAACAAGCCGCACGGGACTGTGCTTCCCATTTGTGCTCTTGAGGTAAGTAGAGGACGCTTATGTAAAAGGGGAACTCGGCAACATGAACGTAGGGCCCGATGTGTCGGTGCCTTAAAGAGCCGGTGCCGGGGGCCATGCACGGGCGAACGAGGGGAGGGAGTACCGACGGAAAGGAGGAGAGAAGCTGCGTACCCGACACTGTGATGGTTGTGACAGCTGGAGTGATGCCAGCGTCTCTGGAATCAGAAAGTCAAGTGTTAGCATTTCTCACACACACACACACACACACACACACACACACACACACACACACACACACACACACACACACACACACACACACACACACACACACACACACACACACACACACACACACACACACACACACACACACACACACACACACACACACACACACACACACACACACACACACACACACACACACACACACACACACACACACACACACACACACACACACACACACACACACACACCATCCCGCACAATAAATATATTTATTTAAGGGGGAATAATTAGAGGAACTTGTTTACCACCCAAAGTGCAACGATCATTAAAAAGAGTAAACAAACGGAGGAGACCGAGGTTTTTAAGTGGTCTGCACGGCAACTGAAGCGTCCGCTCTCCCCGCCTCCGCGCGGCGGCGAGCGAGCGTGGCGGCGGAGGTCGGCGTCTCCGAGGAGCGAGACTCCGGCGGCCCTTCGTCTACCCGCCGGGTAACTGCGCTCACATTGCCGCCTGTTTGCTGAGCCACTGCTGGCAGGCTCTGCCGTCCTGGATGTACTGCAGCACGTCGCACAGCATGGTCCGCTTCCGGCGCTCCTCCTCCCGCAGCCGCTTCGCCCGCTCGTACACCTTGGCACCTGGGAGTCGGCAGAGACGTGAGTGGGTTCAGGGGGGGGGGGGGGACGACGACGACAGATACTCTGAAAAGTATGACGAGTATACTCCGAGGCAGGTGAGACAACTCTTAAAGCGACACTATGTAACAATTGTACCTTAAAATAACAGCTTGCAAAAAATGGTGCCGCTACAATGACTTTTAATATGGCGATGTGCGCCTCCGCCATCGAGGGTCTGTGGGGAGAAAACTCCACTATGTAACATGTTGTAGCCGCCCGGTACTTGGACCTGCTTTCTGTCATGATGACCAACGTCACATAGTCCAGTCCACCTCACAGGGGACTTTTTATTGTCTCCGCTACGCGACGAAAGAACAAAGACGTCTTTAAGAAAGGGACCTGACATTACTGCTGCTGTCATCTGGAGGAGAGAGAAAGTTACAGGGGGGAGAAGGAGATTATTTTATTTTTTAACTCAAACTCAAAAAGAGCCATATGCGTCACCAGAAGAGCCATATATGGCTCAGAGCCAGAGGTTCACGACACCTGATCTGTCGTAACTGGGTATTTACGACACTGAAGTAAACGTTAAATACCTGAAGGGGGCGCTACAAGGGGAAAACTACATAGTGTTGCTTTAAGGGTTCATTTACTGAACTCGTTCATTTTGTGAAAGTAAATATTCAAGTCATTAAATAATGATGTCAGCAATTCCCTGATATCATTCCAAAGCGTAATTGATATAGCGGCTCTATTAAATATTCAGTTCCTCGGTGCGCAACGAGCCAAGCGTTCAAATTCAAAATAATGATTCAAAGAGCTGATTCCCTGTGCCGTGTGAAACAATGGGACGCCGGCTCAAATCGGAATATTTTCGCGTCACGTTCTGTGGGACAGAGGAATGAGAAGGTCAAAGTGAACTCACTGCAGAAAGACTTGATCCCCGCCTTCCTGAACTCCTGCAGCCTGCGGATCTCTCTCCTCAGCTCAAACTCCACTGCAAGGAGAAACCGATCAGAACTTTCTCGCCCAGAGACGGCGACACCAACTCGGTCTCCGACTAGCACGCCATAACTTAAAGTTTGACAATTGAGTCCCCACTGAGGGACTAATAAAGGAATATCTAATCTGATCTGAACCCTAAAGTTAGAGGGACTAATAAAGGAATATCTAATCTGAAGCCTAAAGTTAGAGGGACTAATAAAGGAATATCTAATCTGATCTGATGCCTAAAGTTAGAGGGACTAATAAAGGAATATCTAATCTGATCTGATGCCTAAAGTTAGACTAATAAAGGAATATCTAATCTGATGCCTAAAATTAGAGGGACTAATAAAGGAATATCTAATCTGATCTGAAGCCTAAAGTTAGAGGGACTAATAAAGGAATATCTAATCTGATCTGAAACCTAAAGTTAGACTAATAAAGGAATATCTAATCTGATCTGAAGCCTAAAGTTAGAGGGACTAATAAAGGAATATCTATCTAAGTAATTTGGAGAATCTAGAACAATTGAAGCAGTTCTGATTATAGTCAATCTTACATTTGATGTTAGTTTTCTCTTTATTTTGTTACTCATTTGTATGTAAAGCTATACATAGGACTGGTTGAATTCATTCTGTTCCACTTCCAGAGCCTATCCGCGTGTTCTCAGCCAGATACTAACGTGCATGACTTTCAATGAATTTGTCGTGTTCAATCGGTCCGACCACTCTGGCAAATCGTCTCATGACATCATACAGCTCCTGCACCTCCTTCGGGTAACACCGCTCCAGCACTGGGAGAGGGAGGGAGGAAACAAGTGAGCGGGCAGAAGATACACACAAACATCAACACACACACACACACACACACACACACACACACACACACACTGCAGTGTCTACACAACACTGAATTTAGACGCATGTAAATAACATATAACTCAATATCTAATTCAAAATGTATTCAGGGTCTGGATTGCATGACGTTCTTGTGAAGCTGCCATGTGGAGATTAACAAACAGATTGTATGGATCTGTGCGTTTTCGTTTCCTATGCACACATCAAACATGTAAACATCTCTGTTAAACCAACTGTACATTGATACACCATCGACACTTTTGCACTCGTCACTTACATACACTGTCACTTTAAAATCACTGCTTGTACTTCCACTTCATACTGCATCTTGACAAATACATGTTTATACATGTTATCAGAATAATTGCACTACCTGCTACTCTCTTTTGTCTGTAGTTTACTTTATTATGTTACTATATGTGTATTACATGTATATATGTTAGTATTATAGTTATAGGTTGGTATATGTTTTAGCATACATTTAGTAAGTTATTACATGTTATTACATGTAAATCATGTTCAGAGTACTTGTACAGAGTGTATTATGTCATGTTGTGTTATGCTATGGTAGTTGTTGTGTGGTGCCTTGTCCTAAGAATGTCAGTCCCAGTCTGACCCGGTGTCATACTGTGCATCCGACAATAAAAGACGTGTAACTTGTAACTGCTATTGACTTCTCCGCCTGCTTTAGCCGTCGGCGCGTCAGACTGCGCTGCTGTGTTCTGACGCAGCAGACGGCACCGCATGACGGACAGGCTCGCTCGGGTTCAACAGAACAAAGACACCGCCGTCCTCTTTCCTTTTCTTCGTCCGTGCTACAATTAAGTAGAACGGCGTTTTGAGCTGAATGTGAAGATAACTAAATGCCCAGCAGCCAATCGAGGACAAACCCCGCTGATTAGTATATGAGCATGTATTTGTTCTTTCTGCACCAAAGCAAATTCCATGTCAACCCATCCTTGGAGAATAACATGTTGCCGAGTGACAGACACACAAAACAAGGTGGGAGACGCCGACACCGGACTGCTGTGGGGTCTCACGCAACAACACGACGCCGACGTGAATCGCAACACGTGGCGTTCAGGACGTCAGACGGACGGCTGGCAACACGACGCGGTCCTCACTCTGCCTCCAGCACCGACTGAGACGTGATGCTGGGAGCCTACCGGGCTCCAATACTGCCTTATTGCATGTGACTGACAGACAGACTGTCTCACTCACACACACACACACACACACACACACACAGTCTCCATGACAACCAGTCTGCAGCTCTACAGCTACTCTGAGTTCCCCTTTGTCTTGGAAGACTGGGGCGATAAGGGGATGGAGGGAGGAAACATGGGAGGGTGGCTAACTGGATGCTGCCGGGTGCATAAATAAAACATGAGCGGAGAACCTTTCGACTCCTTAACGCCAGGCATCCTTAACGCCATTTCACAGAGCAACACGTGTAGATGGAACGACGGGCTGTGTGGTCGGACGTAGTTAAAAAGAAACAAAAATCGGCCCTCGCCTTTGATCTGATCTCTGATGCCCCAAGAAAAAACGCCAAAAGATACAACAAATAACATGACTGAGCCTCCCCGAGTTGCTAAGAATACAGCCGAGTCAGCGAGAGCTTCCCAAGAGGACTTACTCTGGAATTTCCGCAGGTTGATCAGTCCATGGTCTCGGATGACCCTGCAAGTAAATCAAGATGTAGATTTATTATTCTAAACGTTAATATGTTGATTGCCGTGTCTCTGCGATATTAAGCGTGGCATTTCACCATATGCAATCATCTTGGCTGGTGCAGTCTACAAAGTCAACATGGCATTCAGTGTTTCCCCTACCATTATAACAGGGGGGCGGCCCGCCACCCTGAAATCTCCACCCGCCACCCTGTAATTTCCGTCTACCTACTATTGAAATTCCCCCCAAGAGATGGACACATTAAAACGACGATTGCCGACGGATGTCCGATAATGACTGGCAGTAGGCTAAAGGATGATAGGCTGAGATTCTCTAGAAAGAGCACCAGCTTATCTTCAAATGCAAATTAGATATTTTAAAGTAGTTGTGTGATTGTTTTTTACGGATGCGTTTGTGGCGCTGGGAAATGTTTTACAGGGCAGGTGTTTCTATTATTTAGTCTACCCTTATAGATATAAATGTGATGGCTTTTTTAATTGACAAACCAACCAGTTAATTATTTATTTTTCTTCGATAAATGTATTTCTTTTTTGCTTTGACGACAAATGTACACAAGCAAAGGTGTCATAAAGGTGTCATAAAGTCCCTACAGGTGTTTTTAGAGTCTAATAGTCAGACATCACCGTTTCTCTGATATCCAAATGCACAACATAAATATTCTGTGGACAAACTTTACTGCAGTGCTGTCTTCACCCGCCAGAAGCAAAACAACATGTCTGTTTGACATGACAGCATTCAGCGGAAAACAGACAAAAATATATTTGGAGGTTGGAGAGTAAATATAAGTGCAGTACATCAACTCTTTTGTCGTGCTTTGCTTTTGCCATCGTAATGAACACCGGTGACGTGATACCTTTCTCCTTTCTGCACCCGAATGCCTCCCTGAAGCTGGTAATGAGAGCCGGAAAAAAAGGCTTAAATATGTAATTAGAATCACTCGGCTGAAAGATTCCAGTCCCCGCAGACTCATTACTTTAAAGTGCATATAACTGAATAATAACACAGTTTAGAAATAATAAATATATTAGCATTTTCATTTTAATTCATTAATATTAAGAAGGTACAGATAACAGTTAAAAATAGTTTACCGTGTACATTTTATTAGTATGAAATGCATTGATTCATTATCTGTGGGGAATGAGGCCTCCAAAGGTCAATGTACAAGCTTAAAGTGCCATCTACTGACAGACAGGGGTCATTACATAATGCCAAATACATCAATACTGATTATTCATAATTTAATGGAGAAACAAATGACCTACTTTTTCCTTCGTTGCCTCTCTCTCAGTCTTGAATGATAAATATCAACAACTGAAAGCTTGAGTGCTGAAACAGAATAGACATGAGCAAAAGTTCATCTTCAATTACCAACATTTAAAAAAGAATGATACAAATATCAATTTAAATGATACACACCACGCAGGATGTCTGAATCATCATCCACAAAGTCGATGTCTTTCAAGTCCCATTCTGCATAGTTGTCAAACTCCTAGCAGGACAGTGAAAAATCATTTTCATAATCTGGTGTTTTGAATTTCACAGTCAGTGAATCAATGATCCCAGGTGCGCTCTTATTTAAAAACAACGTATTAACAAATGCTGGGAGACGACAATAAGAGCAGGAGTTACCGTTTCAATATCATTCAACGAGGAGCCGCCTCGCGGCCCTTTCTGTTCTTTATTTGTGTTTACGCGCTATGTTAGCACGCGGATAATAAAGTGCAATACTCTTGCATCTCCTCACCTCCATGAAGTCTGCTCTGGCGGGCATGTATCCCGCCATATCGCGGGACAGCACAGAGTCAAATGTAGGCCGCGGAGGATCATCAGTGGCTGTAAATCAGAGCGACACGGCACAGACACAATTACATTTGAGCAATTCTTTTGTGTCGTCTATGAAAACAAGAAATCAGCCTCCTGCAAACGCCCTACAAGATTTGATTTTGGAATACGTATAGCAGTCATAAGCAATATAAAATAGTGAAGAGTTCCTCTCTTCAGGGTTCTTACACATTTTGACGATGGATTTCCATGAGTTTTCCATGACTTTTCCATGACTTTAAACCAAATTTCCATGACCAAATTGAAATCTCGGTAAAAATATGAACAATTCAGAACATTGTGCGTATTGAGAGCCTATGCCGGCTTATATTTTGAGCGTTTTCTTTAAAAAACATATTAATTATTCCAAACTCGGCGTAAATGAACACGTGATTTTAACAAATTTCCATGACTTTTCCCAAACTTTTATGATTTAAGTTTTTTCCATGACTTTTCCAGGCCTGGAAATGACCATTTTAAAATTCCATGACTTTTCCAGGTTTTCCATGACCGTACGAACACTGTCTCTTTGTTGCGTGAACATGACGGTAAAATGTTTGTCGAGATCTCAAACAACTTCCTAACTCAGCAACTCCTGGTCAGTCGGTGTCAGGCTTCAAGTTTGCATCTCTTTTCAGTGACTACAACCGGAGGAGATAAGGCTGGCAGAATCAATAACTTCTTTTAAATCACTTCTTAAAACCAACTTTTATAAAACTACTTTTAAGTAATGTTATCCTTTTATGTTGTTATTTTAATTGGCTATTTGTTTGGTTTAGTTGTATTCAATGCTTTTATGGTATGGTCTTTTTTGTTTGCCGCCATTTAAGTTGTGTTTATGCTTTGTTTATCTGTAGAGCACTTTGTAAACCTTGTTTTTAAAAGTGCTATGTAAACAAAGTTATTATTATATTATTACATGTAAATCATTCTTATGGCTGCTCTGAAGGCCCATAATTGATGCCACGATCATTTTTCGAAACGTTATCCAAATATAGTTAAATATTAAAAAGTCTAACATGACGAATATTAAATGCTTGCTGCCAAACATGTCTGATTTTGTTGCGTCTTATTCCTGTTGCAACATCAGTGAAGGCAACGACAAAGGAGGCAGTTAATGTGGATACTGACGTTTGAATGGAATAGCGCCCTCTGCAAAGCGCGAGTCTTTTGTTTTCCGGAGGCTGAGCAAGGTGGAGGAGAAAAGCGGGTTGTGGATGAAATTCTTCATGTAGTGGCTCTCGCATTCCTCCTTGGTTTTAGTGCGCATCTGATATGCCACATCCTGCCTGCAGGAGACAAATAGCATAAGTAAAAAGTGTTAGTGTGCAACAAAAGCTCAAATAAAGGCATATGACTACAACTGGAAAGGCCTTTCACGCAGTTTCGAAGAATGAAATCAAGCCAAATAAATCCTTTTTTTCATGAAAAGCCCAATATATAATATATTTCATGAAAAAGCCTTTGTGATGGAAAGTCTTAAAGCATTATCATCTAGTGTTAACTAGATCTAGAAAATTCATATTTTGGCCAAAAAATAAATAATAATAAATATATATATATATATATATATATATATATATATATATATATATATATATATATATTTCATGTCAGCAAACAGCTGTAGTTCTCCGATTTGGGACTAATAAAGGATTATCTTATTTTATCAAGCCACATGATGTCCACATGCTAGTGGTTGTTTTTACATGTTGACATAATATACCAGTATATAAGTACCAGTCTTAAAAGTCAGTCACAATTTGAGTGTAAGCAAATTCAAAATTGCGGGAAAATATGAGGCAGGATCGTAATAATCAGACAAACAGACTGTTAGGTAAAGATACGTTGCAGCCTCAACAAGCCTTTATCCCTTATAGCACTCACCAGTTTCCAAAGCCACAGTCCATGACTGCTTCCAGCAGGGCCATCTCTTCCTGTGCCGTCCACCCAGACTCGAGCACAGGGAAGTCCGATGTCTGTGTAGGGAGTAAAAAGCAAGGATAAATAGCAACTGCGGCGAGTGTTTGAATGTGCGAAATATACGTTTATTTTCTACTCACCATGATTTCATATTTGTGATCACTCTCGTGCTTCTTGTATTCAAATCCTTTGGTGAAACACTGCAATAAAAAGAAGAAAATAAATGTAATTTCATTCTGTGAATAAACAAGAGCACTAACGATATGCACACGCTCACCTGGAGGCAGAGTAAGAAAGGTGAGGGTCCACATTCTGCACACTTAATGTACGGCTCAGTTAGAAGAGAGGAGCAGCCTCTGCATGGTGGTTTATCAAAAGGATCATCTGAAACAAACATGATTCGTCTTTAATCACCGACTAACAAGACAAAACAGCTACAATGCAAACCTGATCACCTCCACACTAGACGAGGCCAGTGGTGCAGTGGTCAAACTAACTACACCTGATCACCTCCACACTAGACGAGGCTGATGGTGCAGTGGTCAAACTAACTACACCTGATCACCTCTAAAACTAGACGAGGCCGTTGGTCACACATACTAAAGCTGAATCTTTGGCTATAAACAAACGGCACTGTTAGCCTTCATGCTAGCTGTGCCGACGCTACGTATGAAGCTAACCTAGTTCGGTTGAATTATCTCAGCTCCACAGCTATTATATCTGGAAGTTAGCCGACATTAAATCACACGATACAGTCGTACACACAAAGACAATGGTGCCGAAATGTAAACACAGCTAGCTGCATGTGCTAATGCTAGCGAAGCGATGCTAGCTGCAGAGGAGCCGATACTCGTCTCCTCGAATGACTCGGAGCAGCGACGCGACTAAAGCCAAACTATCCATACTTACTCCCAAAAGACGCCAGGCGGTCCATAAGACAACAGTTTTAACAAAAGTAACACCACAATTATATATTGTCTTCTTCTTTCAGGTTAAAGGTAGCTGATGTCCTCTGTTTTACATCACTGCCACCTTCTGGAAGATGTGAAGTGTGTCGTACAGATTACGAATGTATATTTAAATGTACAATATTTCCCCTTATCTCCTGATCCCAAGACAGTGGCCACAATATGTTATTTCTAATAACAAGTCAAGTTTCTTTCTTTGAAAAAAAATCCATATTCACAATTCATAATAGTAGCCTACATCACGTTAGATCCTACTTGTACCTCTCTCAGACTACGTAAACTGTACTACGTTTCTGCTTTGAAAGGTATCTCACTTTACTTTGTTTCCCCCCTGTATATTTAGTATTAGTATTAGTATTTCGTTTTTAGTTTTTAGTATTTAGTTTTGTGTTTTATAATTATTTTTATTAATGCTTTGCTGTGATTTTTGAAATTTCCCCACTGTGGGACAAATAAAGGTATATATCATATTATATCATATCATATCTATTTTGCCATGTGTATGCCTAGTATGCAAACTCTTCTGTAGTTTTAGAGTTTGTCAAGTCAATGTTTTCTGTTTTTCTTCTTATCAATTCAGAATAAAGTAGTTTGTTAGCCTTGGTTGCAGTGTGACACTCCTTTATTAAAGAAGGACCTTGTATTATAATAATGATAAGTACTTTGTAAATGCTTCTGTTCTGTGTTTGAGTACAACAAATTGTAATTGAAGAATACAATAACGGTTGCCTTTCTCCATTCTACCACAAGGTGTTGATCTTGCACTGTACTGTTTGTGTTAAGAATACAAATAAATGCCTTGGAAGTCTCTCTTTGTCTTTCCCTGAGCACAAACAACCACCAGAGCCTTGTACAGGCCAATGTATCTTAAATTGAATAATGGACAAACTAATTGTTTCCCCCTCCGGAAATTAAAAGGAATACACAGATTCCTGATATTTCTCAATGCCTTTATGTATCCAGCTTTGGCCTCTGAACCAAATACACTCCAGATCCCCGAGGTCACCCCTGGTGACTGCATATCAGGGGACCTGGCAAAACAATAATGGAGGTGACTGTGGATAAGTGTTAGCAGGTGGCTTTTTCAAAAAGGGCGTTAGTGGTTCAATCCCCACCCTAGTCGATGTATCCTTGAGCAAGACTCTGAACTCTGAATTGCTCCCTGTAGCTGTCTCTACGGTGCATGAATGTAACATGATTTTAAGTCGCTTTAGATAAAAGCATCAGCTAAATGACATGTAATGTAATGTAATAAAACCAAAGCATTGATACATACAACTTCAACTCTGCTGGCTTCAAGACCACTCTAAACAAGTAAGAAAGCATCTTTTTTTTAAATGTGATTTGAAATAAATGACCTTTCGATGGAGTACAGACGCAACATTTGCAACTAGCTGGAAACCATCTGATATAAAAAAGTAATGGCTAAATGTTAAATGTGGCCTATCACTTTAGCTACTACCAAAGGTGCAACTTATTGAACTCAGGGGTGGGATTGTATTATAACTCATGCCAAAGAATGTGAAACATACTCTTTATTTTGTGCATAATTATCTTAGTAAGAGCTGTAAAAAAGTGACAGAATGTGAGGCTACTGAACCGCAGATGCTCTCCTTCAGTCGTTTTACCCCGAGCCATCTCATCTCTGTGAGAAAGATCTTCAGTGACAAGTGCGTTCAGTTGCAGTGTACCCTGCGTCCTGTCTACTGACCCTCTAGGGTTGCCTTAGACCTCTGGGACAGCCTCAGTCATCATGCCCCGAGCAACACAGATCCATGAGTAACGACAAAACGCACCCCTGACAGACTGTGCACAATAAATAGGCCGTTGTACTTTCCCTCAGGGTGGAACTACGATCTAACTGCCAGCACACAGTTTGTTTAACAATCCTGTGAGAGCGTTATGATTTATTTAGTTCTCTTTTTTGATATGACAGTTTTACCATAATCCACACAACAACTGTACAACGGGGCCATGGCAGGATGCCGGACTATGATGCAGAAGGCATCGCAAAGGAGGCCAGGCCCTTGAGGCAGTAGGCACAAAGAAGGAGGCAGGGCCAATGAGGAAGGAGGTCAGGGGCAGGATGCAGGAAGCAGGGTCAAGGAGTCAGGGTGCAGGGCACAGGGTCCACGACAGGACCCTGTGAGGCGAGAAAGCACAGACGTAGAGTAAGTAATGTGCAATGAGGGGACATGAATTCGTCCATATGTCCCCGATTCAAATCCGAGGACCCGTCACTCTCTATCAATAATATAGAAACGGTAAAAAGTGCCAAATATAATCAGGAAATAATTGATGTAACTAACTGATGTTGGCTGCAGACCAAGTTGTGTATGAGGACACTACTGTAGCCTCTATGTGAATTTCATAAAACACAATTTACACCGCCAGCCAATTTGAAATGCCAGGGTCAGCATATGTGGGAGCATACGGGCTTAAAACCTCATTTTGTCAGTGGATGCGAGCCGACTCCATTCTCAACATGGAGAATAACAAAGAAAGTAACGTCAGCCACAAAGAGTGACATGTGTGCTCCCCGTGCGATGGCCCCCGCTGATATATCACTGCCTGTGGGCTGACAACCTGCTCTCTCTCTCTCTCTCTCTCTCTCACCACATGCCACCCCCCGCCTACCTCCAGTGCCTCTCTCTCCTATGTCGTCACTGCCAGAGTAAAAGCCCTGAAAGGCCAGGCAAACCCCCAGCCTGCCTCACACTGCTAATGTGGATCAAAGACTGAGAGCTCTGGGGTTTCTCCGCTATAGACGTGTGCCAGATTATAAACCGGCCGAGCAAACTCACACCCCCACCCCATTACATCCTTAAAAACTCCCCCAGTCTCGGCCCACTCCTTTGCCTCTTACCAAAGCACTTCCCAGCTGCTGTGATTTGAATATGAGGGCCCCTCTGAAGAAAAGAGGGCATCTGGCACACGCCTTAGAGGCGAAGAAAAAGTGTTAAACTGCTCCTGTCATGGAAATGTTCTAAAACAAGATTAAGCCTCTTTAAAAAAAGCAAAGCGGTAAAATGGACACAAGCTCGTAAAAAAGCTCAGACAAAAGGCAACGTGGGGAGAACCCTGGATAACTTGGAGTGGTTGCTTGGAGTGGTCGTACACATTGAGAGCTTTGCTTTGTAAATGGGATCCGCGAGGAAAGTTCAGCATAGCAAATTATATCTATTTTGTTATAAATTAATAATGTGTGGGTGGTAATTTTGTCATCATTTGAGTAAAAAATAAGACTACCTGCCCCCATCTCGGCACTACCTCTCATTAACATACAGTTGCTGCGATCACAGGAAAATGTCCAATTAATGATTAGAAATACTTCATTTTCTCAATAAAGTATTTCTGTGTTCAGATAAGACATTTTATTAGGTCTACTGATTATGTCATGGAGTGTGGTGCAATACTAAATTGTATGTCTCTAACTTTTATTATGAGTTATTCAATATAATGTCCTAATATGTCCCTCCTACACAGCTGCAGGGAGGATAGATGATAGCATGCACGGCCTTACATAAGAGCATTTAGACAAATAGGTGTGGAGTTTACAGACGATACAGCAACCCTCCATTTATAAAGGGGCTCTCCACCTCCCACTCTGTACTTAATGATAGTGCCTAAAAACAGGCAGACGTGTAATTAAACCCACATTAACATGATAGAAAACAAGATGGCTTATGAGTTGCATTATGGGAATTGTAGGATCCAGAGGTTTTGGGGCTCAGAATAAGTCAGAATAATTGAACCATATATTTTCTTGAAAACGCTCTAACTAGAATTGCAAGATTAAATCACATACGTATTTCTTAATGATGTGGTATGTATCAGTTCAGGGAAGGACATTTAACACATGACTTTTCTTGACCTTTGGTAAGCCTTGTTTCCTCCATCTCCCATGTGACACAAATGCCATGAAGTTTCATTTTTTTTCCACGCCCAAGGTGTTACAACCTGTTGAGATTCTGCTGTTAATCATAAACTAACCATTGCTCTCTGAGAAGATTCTTATCATACCAAACCCAACATGAGTCACACAGAGAAGTTAACATACTTCAGCGTCATGGTGAGTCAGGGCACAACTATGTGTCTTTAAACAGAAACCTCATGGGTTGCGGAAACTCTAGATGAGTATCACATTTTTGCCATTGTGAGGCGCAGCTCTTTATTTTCCACACGTTTGCTTTCATACATTTTTTTGTAGTAATTGGAGATTTTTCATTTGGGTTCAAATGGCTCTTGAAATGCAACACTTGACACTGCTGATTTATGGTGTTGAAGAAATTAAGATGACTCGGCATTAAATGTATAAATGTCAATAACAATCCGCAATGACTTCCCTCCATATCTGCAAAGTACTCAAGCGACGTTCGATGTGAATACATGAATGAAAACAGATACCTCCCACACAAATGTGTCATCAGTTTATTTTTTGCTGAACGAGAGATTCCCACAACACATGTGCCTCCTCTCGGTGAGCGCCATCCTCTCCCCACGGCCAAGGCGACACCGATGCGCACAGCAAGAGTTCGGGAAGGTCATCAAGTGGCTGTGGAATGCAAGTGTTTCCCACGCGTCGCACCTCGACACACAAACCCTGAGAAAACACGTGTCAGGCCTCAGCAGAGCCAACCGCAAATCACCAAAGTGTACTTGGAAGTTTTGTCCAAAGGGTGACCGCATTTGAGGAGCCGTCAGGTTAATTCAAACACTCTGGGGAGCCGGACAACAGTGGTGGAGGAAGTGCTCAGATATTTTACTTGAATAAAGTTCATAAAATACATCATTGCGAGTCAAAAAAAAAAGTATTGCATTCAGATTCCAGAGGCTCCTTCACTGCAAAAATTCAGCCTAATAAAACAAGGAAAAAAAGTAATAAAATGAGGGAATATTACTTGAAATAAGCTAAATTATCTGCCAACAGAATAGGAAAATTTGACTTGCCAAGATTTCTTAAAACAAGTGAAATGCTCCAACATTAAAACTGCCTTGTAAGAAGAAATATCTTGTCAGTCAAAAAACAAGCATAGATTGCCTTAATTTGAGATATTTAATTTTACTTAGATTTTAATTTTTGCAGTGTTCAAGTATCAAAAGCGCAACATTCCCCTTTTTACATTACATTACATGTCATTTAGCAGACGCTTTTATCCAAAGTGACTTACAATAAGTGCATTTCAACCTAGAGTACAAACTAAAACAACAAGAATACAGAAAGTAACATTTCCTCAACAAAGTCAAACTACAAAAGTACACTAATAAGAGCTATTTAAGAGCCACTGAAGTGCAAATCTGTGTTTTAATCCAGATATAGTCGGAAAAGGTGCGTTTTCAGTTTCCGGCAGAAGCTGTAGCGACTTTCTACATCCTTTAGAGACTTTTTCCTTTAATCTTGAGTAGAAGTACCACCACAGCAGGGACAATATAGATGCGGTCAGAGTGGGAAATGTTGAGACCCCACTGAGGCCGAGAGCTCCTCGTGTGAACCGCACCGTGTTTCCCATGTACCTCTTACGGCAGAGCGGCTCCACCACAGCGCTGTCAGAACACATGAGCTGCCGGCGCCTTGACGCTTAACACGCCCGGGCTCTCCCAGTGGCGCCCCGGAGAGACGCCACGGCCCTGTTGCTTTAGTCCGGCTCCGAGCGGCCCGTTCAGCCCTTTGCAGAGGACTCCCTAACACAATATGGCCCTCGGCTTAATCTGGGGGAAGAATGGCGATGCACATTATGCATTATCTATGGTGGGGGTTTCGGTGAATGAACAGAAATAACAGGGCGGGTTCACACGGGACAATGTAAAAAAACATGTTTTTTATTATTATAAAAGGCTGATCTGTTGTAGCTGGAGCATCAATGGCCTTGAGCTTCTTAGAGCGCGTCCGGATGACCTCATGGGAGCCTCGAGTTAATCTATAATGTCTTTTTTTTCTACAGGGTGGCTAAAAATGGGCCGCGTCATCACTTTATTCTCCTCTCGCGGTGGAATGAAGCATGTCCAAAAGAGAGAAAGATTCACCTGTTTTTTAGAAGTCAATGTGTGCTGAAGTGAGCAATGAATGTCCACCATGGTCAGAGCAGGAATGCAATGAGAGAGACAGAGAGACACAAGCATGTGTCACGACTCAGAGGGCAGGACCCAAAAGCACGACTCAAGGTTTAGAGCAATCAAAAAGCTTTTTATCGTAAACAGAAAATCACAGCTATGCTGGCAAAAACATGAACAAAGTACAAAAACTAAATCTCAACTACATTGGAAAAAAACAACCAGGGACAAAATACTACACAAACAAGAATGATTCGGATGAGACAGGAGACAAGACACAGGTAGACACAGACCTAAATACATGAGGACATGGGGAACAGGTGGACACCATCAGGGGTGGAGCAGACAATCACACTAACGAGGAAACACCGGGGCAGGAAATAAAGTATCTGAAACAAGAGAGGACAGTTACTACAAAATAAAAGCGGACATGGAAAACAGGACTAAAACTTAAACTTAACACAAACGACGAGATTTGACAGCATGTTGGTGAGGCATCAGCCGTCTTGCCGCACAACCACCAGGGAACCCTGCCTGGGTGTTTTCTGCGGGACAAGATCACTAGAGGGGGGGTAGCCAGCTGTTGGATGGGGATTTTAAAGTTTTGTTGTGCCTATTCAACACTTCACGAGAGTACGTAATGTTCTATTGACGGTCTGATTGGGATCAATGTGTAACGACACCAAACAGCAGAGGGACACAAATGACATGCTGTTGCCAAGTCGCAGACATCCCAGCCCAGAGACGGGCAAATAATAGGGTACATTTACAAATACTTGGGACAGTTAGAAGGTGTGATAGGTCAGCCAAGACCCGGGAAGTGAGTTGAATCTAAAAGGAATGTTTTTGTATATGAACAAAATAGGATTTCTGTGCTGATTATGTAAAGAAAACACAACAAATGCCCCGTTTTGTGTGCTTTCTTAGAGCTTTGAATCATGGTGTAATTGTTCTGGAAGTAAAAAGGCCTGTCACATGTTTTCAGTGATCTTTGTTTTAATATGAAAAACAAAAACAGATCTGGAGAGACAGAATGCCTGGGATTGGGCCTGAACGTCCTGTTTCCCACTTTTATTTGGCTCTAAAGTTGGAAAAAGTATGTTATTCCACATTGTCTGGCAGACTTGTGTGTATTTTCTTCGCTTGTTGCAACCCTACATTGTAACTATGTGATGTTACAGAGTGAAAATGCAAAGCCAAGAGCCCAATGCTCATTGATGACTATTTTATATAATAGAAATATATATTGTGTATTATTTTAAACACATTTCTTCCAAAGACAATGCAATATAGTTTGGTATCTTTGAAAGATTTAGGAAATCTTTCGGCAGCCCTTTCAGCAAAGACATCTCTAAAAACCCACCGTTCACTACCCACCAATCAGGAAATACTCACACAATTACTGACAAGCCAGTGAACATATTGCATATTTAGCAGCTAAAGAGACAGATGTTTAGGAGTGGATGGAGACCAAACACAGAGCTAAAAGAGAATTAAGAGTGGACTTCCATCAGGTGGAAACTTGACTACAAATGAATACTAATGTTGCTCTGTGTCTTATCTTGCAGCATACAAGTACTAAAACTAGAATAGGCACTCGGTAGAGCGAATACCTGCGCATATCACAAGATTGAGCATTGAACAATGAACATTTTGGCATTAGTTGCAGCCAATTGGATAGAAATTGACCGCACTTTAGTAAAAAGAAGATTTTGACCTTTTCACGACCTTGACCCTGACCTTTGAAAGGATCGATCCCAAAATCTCATCAAATGGTCAACGGCTAATAACCAATATTCCCACCAAATGTCATGCGATTCGGTTTAATACTTTTTTACTTATGCGAATAACACACACGCACGCACGCATACAAATACGCGGCGATCAAAACATTACCTTCCGTATTTTCAATGCGAAGGTAACAAGCAAACGCAATGAAGCTAACCGGCTGATTTAACTTAATATATATTAGTCTGAACATCCTTATCGATCAAAGGCTTGGTGATGTTCGAGAAACATCCTGAAACAACGGCAGACAAATAAGAAAATGTATTTCCACCCCCACTGTTTACCACATCAAACCGATACAATGTGACGTCACAACATGTGTTTGGGAGAGACTCCCCGGTTTCACAACCGCTTGAAAAAGTTGAATGAATGCAGAGCTATTGTTTGCGAGCTTGTGAACTGGGCTCCCGCGGGAAGAGATGACTGAAAACAGGGTCTGGGATCAGGCCCTGGGCATCATGTGGTTCTCATTGCCGCAGCAGAGCGAGCGCTTGTTGTGTTCTGCTGCTGGCCGATCAAAACCACATGTTGAGGGTTATTGTGTCCATGGGTTTGTGAAGATAGAGCACACGGCCATTAAGAGCAATACTCTATTGGCTGATGTAATGGAGGACGACGTCCACATGGAGGGTGTTTTTACTGACTAAGGGGTTCTGGAGCTCATTTCTTTAGGAGAGGAGCTTTGTTTTTTCTGAAAGCCTGACTTGAGTTGACAGTCAAACATCAATGAAGGAAGAATGGACGCTATTAAAAGTAAATTACAGTCCAAGCCCACTTTGCTTTTAAGAAAGATAATTTCCTCATTTCCTAATTGTTTAAATATTGCTACTGTCATTTTCAGGAGCACGGTGCCTCTGGTTTATATTTCCTTTGCCGTGTATAGATTTTTGTGTGTGTGCTTGTTATTTGCTGCTATTACAAATTAAAACTTTGGTGTACATTATAGCTGAAAATGAATGTTTATGAGGTTACAAAAAGGGATTTGTCTTTTCTTTTCTTCCTGTGGTTGTCAGGTGATTGACAGGATGCTCCGCCTGATAATATGTACTGATATGGACACGTAAGACTCTGGTGCACAGAAACTGACACAATTAGATTAAGCCTTCATGTCTACTGTGATGGATTGTATACTGGTGAGGGAAACCAGGCACAACATCTGGGATTTACTGACCGTGTACTGACACAAACAAGAATTATTAGAACAAAAGGAACAACCGAGATCAGATTCCCAAATATCTTTGTCAACCTGATACCTTCTTATCCACATCAGATGAACTCAAGTAACCCTTCATCGTCTCTCCACATGTTTTAGTGTCTTCATTTCGTAATGAATATATCAAAGTAGATTATTTTGTTGTAGATTATTTAATGTAAATCTGGGTCAGTTTGGTCCGTTTTTCTTTTGTACCGGCACCTGGAGGGGCAGCAGAGTGGCAGACAAGCTAAATATCTACAATGTCTATCCCTAACTCCTACCTTATTAATTGCATATATTAATTTATATTATTTCTAGCTGTTAGCTGCTTGATCGCTTGCTAATTAAATTGTATGCAGTTTCATTGCAGCGGACTCAATGTGTGTATGTACACTAGTGTTCAAAAGTTTGGGGTCACCCAGACAATTTGGTGTTTAATGGTGAAATATTAATGTTGTTCTTAAAACTTGTGGCTCAAAGGAAGGTCAGTTTTATAGCTTTTCTCACCAGCATAACTGTTTTCAGCTGCGCTAGCATAAAAACGTTTTTTAAAGTGTTTTATGCCCCTCCGTTAGTCTTCTAAGGCGATAACACAATGTACTATTAGAAGACTGAAGATGGGCCTCTACACACCTCAGTAGAGACGTCATTAAAAACCAGAGAATAGTCATTTACCACATTAACTAGAGAGTGTATTTACGATTAATTTAACGTTATTATTTATGTAAAAACATTGCTTTTCTTTGAGAAAGTAGGACATTTCTAAGTGACCCCAAACTTTTGAACGGTAGTGTATATATTTCAATCAGATTATTTCCCTAGCTTTTCAAATTGGCCGAGTACCTCGTGGCGTGCCCCTGGTTGGTAATCACTGACCTAGAATAGATGACAAAGTAAAACGTTATTTTCGTCTTTTGAAAGGGTTTTCAGTAATTACTACACACAGTAAAGACGTTAGAGTGGTAAGATGTGTTGGGTAATGATGGTGGACTGGTATAGAAGCGTCCACAGCGGTGTCTCTGGTGTAGATTCGTTGCCCCGAAGCCTTCGGCAGAGAGCCAGCCGCTGCCTCTAGAATATACACTGCCGTTCAAAAGTTTGGGGTCACTTAGAAATGTTCTCATTTTTCAAAGAAAAACACCGTTTTTTTCAATGAAGATAACATTAAATTAATCAGAAATACACTCTATACATTGTTAATATTCTAAATGACTATTCTCAGTGTAAACGTCTGGTTTTAATGACATTTCTACAAAGGTGTATCGGGGCCATTTGCAGTGTTCTAATGGTGCATTGTGTTTGCAAATCGCCTTTTTATGTTAGCACAGCTGAAAACAGTTATGCTTGTGAGAGAAGCTCTAAAACTGGCCTTCCTTTCAGCTAGCGGAACAAAATTAATATTTCAAATACAAATTATTTACAACCTTGTCCATGTCTTGACTATATTTTGTATTAATTTTTGCAATTCATTTGATGAATAAAAATGTGAGTTTTTAACAAAAACACGAAATTGTCTGAGTGACCGCAAACTTTAGAACGGTAGTGTATGCTGGTTTCATGATGGCAAGTGGTCACATTAACAACATGATATCTGACCGCTGAAGAGCTGCCATATGTGCTACCAACACATGACGTGTTCATTTAATCAGCCAAATAATTGTTGCTTTAAATCTACATTGAACACGTCAGCAGGTCTATCTCTAGAAGTCTCAAACCTCTGAGAGCATTTGGGCAACAGTTTGTCATGTTAGGGCGCGGCGGGGGTGTGAACGGTCCAAAGTGTCTTTGAGTGTCAGGTGTGAGTCGGGCTCCTGCCTCTGAGCCTCCGCAGCTGTATCAGAAAAGTAAGTTGAACTTTGGTGTCAGCTGTATCAGTTTCAGGGGAATGTAACACTAGAGTCAGAGTAAGTAAAAACAAGGTTTGAATCTGACCTATGAACCGGCTGAGGGTGAAGAAGCACTACCATGCAGGAGCAATGCTCAAGGAGTTAGTTTAGTTTATTTCGGTATTATACAAAAATCAAGATTTTACAACAAAAGAAGAAAGTGGCTAACCGAAAGAGTCAAGGCTGAACTACCAAGCTTATAAGTGCCCTAATCTATGATCTCACGAGAAAACTTAATTCAGAGAATCATATACGTATACCCATATAAATATATATATATATATATATACACACAAACATACATACACATTCACACACCCATATACATCTACACACACACACACACATAAATCCACACACATACATATTTACATAAAACAAAAACAAAACAACAACAAAAAACTTGTCCCCATTAACCGTTACTTATGATGCTTCATTAATTGATGATACATTTGTACTTTTCCAGAGTCATGTCTTTAAATTTGTTCTTGAATATCAACATATTTTTACTTTCCTTGATGTCATCAGTTAAAATATCTCACTGTGTCACCCCACAGATAGAGATGCACATGCTTTTTTGAGTTGTATGAACAGTCGGCTGTTTGAAATTCCATCTCCCTCTTAGTTCATACTCTCCTTCTCTATCTCTAAAAATCTTTTGAATATTGCCAGGAATAAAATTACATCCATCAGTTCATCAGCTACACCGACAGAAGGCTCCAACACAGGCGTCCGCCTGCAGGCGGGAGGAACAGAATTGATTTTGCAGCATGTGTGTCTCTCTCTTCACGACTAATTTGCACTGCAAAAGTATAAAAACATAAATACAATGCACGTTAAGGGATGAAAAAATTTGTACAAATACAATGCATGTATAAAAGCTCCGCTGTTATGGAGGGCCTCCGGCCACCTCCAGGCTTCCTGTTTATCTCCTCAGGTTTGGCTCAGTTGTTGATCCTCTGAAACAGAAGCTGCTTTTTAATAACCTCGGCAGTAAAAAAGACAAACTTAGCCCACTATTCAGATTTCTGCTCTCTTTTCAGTTTCACAGAAGGACCATTTAATTGTATCTTAAATGAATCACAAACAATCAACTCTGTGAAATTGAGAGGAAGCTGTCTGGCGCACGGATTGCATCATTTGGTGTTTAATTTAATGATGCAGGTTTTGTTTGTTTAACCAGTGAACAAAAACAGGGGTGGATGAGGAAGTTGGAGGGGAGTAGCTAATTACAATTGGGTGATAATTAAACAAGCATTTACATTTCATCCCAGATGATTACAAAAGGTGCTGGCAAGTTTCATATCCTTTAAGATTTTAATGGAATATAGTTTAATAGTTTGTTTTCAATACATCTGGGAAAATGCATTTCTGAAAAATCATTGTTATATAAGAGGTTGATCGTCTCCTTTAAAATAAAGATGATAAATATACATATGTCCTTATTAAAATATGCTTTCTTTGCTAGGAAGTCCTTTCTAAACATTACTTTTTTTTTAAATGTGTGGTATTATTTAGATATATTTTGACATAAAAACTGATATTGGATCAATATTCCAAGATCTTATTACAGTAAGTTCTTCAGTACAGCATAGTTTTTCAGTAACGTCATATAACAACACCTACAGTGAACACAGACAGTTTGACTAACAATTACATTTATTCGAGACTGTTTTAATTCTCAGCCAAGAATGTGTAGAAACCTTAAGTCACACAATATTGAAGTTGTATTAATTTGAGGACGACTGCAGCAGATGGAGCAGGAGGAGATAAATGTGGCAGCACCTGTCTCTCCCGCAGTACCGGGGGGGGGGGGGTCATGACCCCGAGACCACCAGGAACTGCAAACAGTAGTAGAAGTACTGCTGTGTGTCCTTCTCTTCTGTCAAGTCTTTTATTATAAATGTATTCAATTCAAAGAATGCCACGACAAGACCAAAAACAGGAGGCACTTTTTTATTTGCTAATACAGCTCTTTTAAAATCATGATTTAATGGATGATCATTCACCAGACTCAACCACATTCATTATTCTGCTCGCATCTCAACAACTCAACAGCTTTCTAACAAATGGACCATGTGCTGAAGCGATTGAGTGTTTCCTGTCTCCGCTGCAACAAAACCTGAAATCCATCCCGTGCTTCCTGTTTGCGCTGCAGCTCCGTTTACATGCTTCCTGCGTGAGCTGAAGAAACTCGCCTCACAACACTAACAAAGCACTGGATATCTCAATGGTCTCCTTATCTGCTCGTCACACAGTGACACACACGTGGGCTGAACATCCACTGGCGGACACACACAGGCACACGGCGACAACAACGCTTCTTGTGGATCATTTATAAAAGAAAACATAGATGTGTAACTTAAAGCGGGTCTATTCACCGATACTGCTCTACACATTCACGTCACGAGAAACAAGTCCAATTCAAATGTAGGGTCCCCTCATTCCTAAAGATTCAGTTTGATTTATTGACCAACTACCAACTCCAGATGAGGGAAGATCTGTCTATATTTAATTTAATTTAATTTTACACTGCAGTCATTGTCACCTGTATTATATTTGCGTATTTGCACATATGTTGTGTATATATATATATATATATATATATATATATATATATATATATATATATATATATATATTATTTTATATTCCACTTTGTGCAGTCACTGTTTCTGTTTCTTATAATTTATTCTCGTGTTTAGTTTATTGGTGCTACTGTAACAACACATTTCCCCTTGGGGATTAATAAAGTATACATATATATATATATATATATATATATATATATATATATATATATATAACTATATGAGTTGATTAATCAGGACTGAAAGAAAAACATTCTTGGAAAAAATAAATAAATAGTGTAGCTGTCTAATTACAGATACTTCTCTGAAAGAGACGCTAGAACGGACCATCGATAAAAGTGATGCAGTAACAGACTTTTTATAACACTTTTTGCATTTAAAGGTTCATGGGGTTAGGTGTAGTAATGCAGCAATTTATGATTTTTTTGTGTACTAAAACTTTTATAAAAAAGAAAATAAACAATTTAATCATGATTTATTATTGCTGCTATGTATTTATGTAAAATGACAACATAGCATTATTAAATGATGATCCAAACTACGCCCTTGTGTAATATGTTCTGCTGTACTTTCCATTGGACGGATCTTTTGTGTTTGTCATTCTTGTGGCTACTGCCACCGTGTTGTCTCTTGTTTACTTCTCCTCTCCAACCCCTCATCGACAGTCTGCCATCATTGGGACCCTCGTGTTCTTCGGCCATCAGGAAAGCAGCGGGACCTCCACCTCAGCAAAGTCAGTTTGGCAAACTCAAACTCCAGGAACAAAGAGAGGAAGAAAGTGTGCCAACAGTTAGTGTGTGTGGTATAAAAAAGTGCTGATCTTGTGTGTTAATTGGGAGGAAGAAGTGCCAACTGCTCCCAATGCGTCATGTTTCAAGTCAGCCTCAGGATGCACTACAGCGGGTTATAAATACTAAAGTCGGTGAGATGATGCAACTGAAGTACGATGTGCAACTGTAAGGTTTTGTACAGACGTACCCAGCTCTGCCTCTCCTGCTCTGGATATCAAGGTAACACTCCCTCTGGGCATTGATGGCACACTGTTTAATTCATGAAGAGGCCTCGGCTCACACTAATGCTTTAACGCAGAAGTTAAATGTATCAGACGAAGAAAAAACAACTCCCCTACTAAATGACGACATACCAAAATGTGTCCACCTTAAATATTTTAACACAGGAGGTCAGTGACTTAAGTGCAAAAGCATTTTAGAAAAGAAAAAAAAGTCAGCCGCTAACATGCAGGCGGTGGGTGAAAGCTTGTCTTTGATTCTTGTGCACACTTTCAGCTGTCATCCACGACCGGTGGTTATTCAGCGAAAGCCGCCGCACTTAGCCTGAGTGCATGCGAAGTGGTGCTTCACACAGAGTGGCAATCGTGCAGCTTCAGGTCCTCGTACACCTCGTGGAGAGATTACCAAAGCACACGTTTAGGAGGGGACATGGTCAGACTGGGAATCACTGGATTAGTTATCAGTTAACCATCGTGGCATTTGGAAAATGTTTATTCTGGAAGCAGCTCTAATTGATCGGATCTAATGTGAAAGCGACGCGACGATGGGAAAAGGGTCCCGCATGTAGATTTAGATAATAGATGAGCCTGCAGAGAGTCATCACCACATCAGCAGCTCCTCTCAGCTTCATGGAGATGTGTTGACCTTGTGAGTTTCAGCAAGAAGTTCATCAACTCTTTTAACTTCCCGTCTACACAGGAAGTAGGAATTTTATGTAGTATATGGCCAGTTTCATAATATTAAGCGTGAATAGTTTGAGGAACCGCTATTTAGTAGCATTAAGGCACTGCTATAACAGTCATGGTTACTAGTCATTAAGATAAGAGATAAGATAAGATATTCATTTATTAGTCCCACAGTGGGGACATTTCAGGAGCATTAATAAGAATAAAAGATAAAAAATAAAAACACAAAACACAAAAAATAAATACTAAAATACAAAATACTAATACTACTACTAAAATACTACTATTACTACTAAAATACAAATACTAAATACTAATACTAAGTTATTAAATACTAAAATACAAATACTAAATACTAATACTAAATTACTAATATGTATTATTATATGATAATATTATATTATATAATATTAAGTGTAGATATATGTTTTTTTAATTATAAAGAATAATCTGATATAACAGAATAAGTTTTCTAATTGTGGGCATTCAACACGTGCATTAATAAAATATGACTTCATCCAGTGGAGAGTTATTTGGTTAGCTATTACATTACATGTCCTTTAGCTGACGCTTTTATCCAAAGCGACTTACAATCAATAAAATAAAAATATTTCAGAATTGCAGGTGGGGATTACAGCGTTATCTCCTCAATCCCAACCCCGTTGTTCAAAATTGTATCTGCAGATTACAGGCACACATGGCCCACGTGAGTCTTTTAGTGAAATGTATTTGTCAGCAGAGGTCAGCGCTACTGAACTGCCCCTAAGTAAATATCATTCACATTTGACATACGGTGTAAATCTCTTAAGAAAGAATCAATAACGTCCAGACGGGAGCAGATGAACACGTGAGATATTTCCCACTGGGCGGGGGCTTAAAAGACATATGGCCGCTTCCCCGGATGAAAGACTTGCCAAACCAGCAGCTCACTGGCAGCAGGGAGAAAACCCTCCCGACAAGAATAGCCATCCAGCTGGGGTCAAAGGTCAGGGCCCTCCCTGTTGGTCCAGTTTAGGTTTCGACTTTTCATCTTCTGTCACTAGTTTATAATGTGTAAACATCGCAGTGCAAGTTCCCTTTTAACAATGTGTCCACTGTGTCTCTGGTGGTTATTTTTGCCTGCAGAGATGCAATTCAAGCAGTACGTCACTTCTTCTACCCATCATGCATCTGCATACCACCTGTCATCACAAAGCTCATCACCACGGTTCATGACCTTTTCAGACCTCAACTCCTTCATCCTTTGCCGTCTTGACAGGCTCAGCTGACTAAGATTTATACCCACTCGAGGCTACTACAATGTTATCGCCCTCATTTCTGACGAATACTTGTTTGATTAGTGAGTTGCTGAGTGCGTCACCCGTCGTCCACCACAAACTAGTTTTGGGATTGTTTCAGGAGGTTCCTGGTTCCCTTCCCTTGTGGCATTGGGACATGTCATACGTCTGTAAGAGGAGGTATTCACTTGTGGTCTCTTTCAAATGAAATGCAATGTGAAACAGTTTCATTCTACAGGTCTAGTCAGACACATTGTATCTGTATGACAATAACATCGGAGTTTTCACTATTTAATTTTTCTTTTTCTTTTACCGTTTAATTCCCTATTTAATAGTTTGTGTAGGGGCAATACTAAATGATGTCTGATAATAATAATAATAATGATAATAATAATAATAATAATAATAATAATAATAATAATAATAGTAGCATGAGCTAGAGGTGGATTTAGTAATACGTTGACTTTAAAAAAAATCATACAAATGTAAAAAACTAAATACAAAATTCTCACAAACTAATTCATTGGATTAAAGAAATGGCATTCAAAGAAAATCCCAAGCAACATTTCTTTTTGTTCACAGACGAAAACACTGAGATGTAAATGAGCTTGTCTTCATGTGAACTTTCCAAATTAAAGATAACCATCTCTGAGCCACTCACTACTATGTTTCAAGGCTGCCACGCCTGCCACGTATTATCTGAGCCCTCCTTCACATGTACGTCATCTGTACACAGCGTGGCACTGTGTACAGATGACGTACATGACGTGAAGGAGATGTATATGACTTGAAAAGACAGCGCTAATATTAACATAGCAGAGCGTGGCTGCATCTAAAGGAACATGATGGAAACGGGAGACAGCCTGGCTGATGATGCCTTCAGGGCCGTGGCCGCGTTAAATAATGTACGGCCTCGGTGACCGAGCTCACGCATCGTTACCTATTTCTGATGGTTTAACGGATTCTATACTATTATTATACATGCAGTGTGGAGACATGGAGGAGGGGGGGGGTATAGACAGGGAAGAGACGAAGACATCGTTCTCATCCTGTATTGCGACCGCTTCATCAGATTAGATTCAACTTTATTGTCATTACACATATACAAGTACAGAGCAACGAAATGCAGTTTGGCATCCAACCAGAAGTGCAACACAAGTATCCTAATAAATACATGATAATATACAGGTTATAAAAAATGCAGATATCAATATATTCTGGGGTTGCTAAACTAATGCAAATCATTAGCGTCTCCCTTCTCAACGGGAGTTTTACAGATGTTTTATTAACATCTGCAGTCAGGAGGAGAGCACCTTTTGTTTATAAATAGCTCCATTGGTTTATGACTGCTGGCTCATGATGCAGCTGAAAGTCCTTGAGCTGCTTAACTGTTGACCATGGTTTAATGTTTTACTCCTACCCCTGGCTCTAAAAGTGTGTCTATACAAGAGGAATGTGTGAATCACGCTGAGCCGCTTTGACGATGACACAAAGGACGCTGGAGTCGCTATACGATGTTTAAAAAAAAAAGGAGGAATGTCGAGTGCCGGCCGAACGGGAAGATGTGTGCCATGTACACACACCGGCTCAATGGAGTCTCACAGGATTTCTGAAGTGTCCTTGAGCAAAACACACACACAGGCTTGGACCTTGCACTTAAATCCCTCTGATGTGTTTCGCTTTATAGAAACAATTGTGAACAACGTAAACTGTGCTTCTTTTTTATTTATTTTAATGTGACTATTTGCCGTGAAGCAAATTCCAAAGGACGCCTTGCAGGTTGATGGTTTCACAAAATGAAAGATGTCCACGGTACCGCCAGCTGTTTTGGTTCCATCAACAAACAGTAACAGTATCAAAGACAAACAGACGCAGTTCGCAAGTAGATGGTGAACATAGCAGAGAATGTAAAAACTACAGATATAGCCCTCAGGAGTTGGTAGAGACCAAAAACATAGCTACAAGATGAGTAAATATTAGACATACGTTTGTCTGTTGGACAGAATTATGACTCTAAACAAATGTTAATGCTGCTACGAGTCTACCGGATGTATAAATAGACAACTCTTTGCTAAGATGGTTGCCATTAGCTTTAAAATGTAATATCATGACCTATTTTCAGCTTGTAAGTGAGAGAAAATGTAAAATGTCCCATAGCAAATGCATTTTCAGTGTCCTTGGATTAGCTGTATTTAAAAAAACAACTGAACTAAATTACAAACGTATAGCTATGGTTTATTTTTCATGAAATTACTTTTCTTGCAGCAATAAGTGCCAAATTCCAGCAACATTTCTCAAACTGCTTTACAACAGGGACCTCAGCTGCAATAAATGGGCACCCTCCTGCAACAACAAGTGTTAAATGTACATTGTGTTTATAGAGAAAACAAGGCAGGACCCGCCGCTGCTTAGTGAGGGAGTGGCGGACGTCGCCCCGGTAAAGTGCCACATATAGTTAATCAGGTCCATGTGTTAGAAATACGACACACTGACGGAGGAGCGGAGGCACGACAGAGCGGATGGGCTTGTCAGTGATGGAGGGCTCCCTGGTGCCCCATCAATATAGAAACAACACTGCCTAATGATCATATTCTTTATCTTCCATCACCCCAAGGCACAGGGGCCACAGTCCTGGCACCAGCAGATCACACATTTAAAACATATTTCCACCAGTGGATTTTAAACTAACAAACCTTTTTTTATTTTTTATATCTTGTTTTTACGGCTTTTCTCACTGGTGTGAAGTGGGAGTGTCTTAACATGGGGGAGGGGTGATGTCACATGCACCACTCTGAGTTTTGCAACATTTGAATTGAGTCACTTCAAACCAACCACATCTACACAGTCCTGGCGAGAAAGATTACCAGAGTTTTTGAGTGTTATAATCTCAATAATTAAATATTTTAAGTTGAATTTAAGTTCATAAATATGGAGCTGATTTGCTCAGTAAGGCATGAATATGTAATGTTGAGGAGACCACGTTTCAGGCGCTATAAGTTGAAAATAAAAGTTGAAATAAAACGTGGTTGTTGTGTGCTTTTATAAAAAGGATAGAACGATTATAAAGTTAGGTGATAAGATCACCTGTGTGCTTTATGGTGAACACTGATAAAACAATTGCAAGTCAGTATGTTTAGATGTAAAATATATTATATGAGTAGTTTGTTTGACAGCAGCCTATTTCCCTTAAAACATAAATAATCAACCAATCCTGATCTTTCTGTCGCACGCCTTTTGCCCAGATGTAATTCCCCAGCTGTATTTGACATGTATTACTTTCATTCACCTGAGAAAATGAGCAATAATCGCAACTTTGAGCATGACAGTGAAGTATCTGCAAGGCAATCAAGACAATAGCTTTGGATCCCGCAATCCCAGAAAAGTATACCACACATCCCTCTCTTAGCATCTCCCGTCCCACGTAGCTGATTCTTAATCAGAAACAGGCGGACTGGATCAGGTCCCACACGAGGAAGACTGGGTTATAAAAACTGCGAACAGACATGCATGAGGGTCTAGTATCTGCTTATTTTCATTTTTCAGGAATAATTTAAGCGGAGGGACTTTTCCTGCTTTGTCTAGTCACGTAAAAAAAAAACTTGCATCACTGAAACAGTTGTACGTCAGTACTTCAGATCTTCTGAAGGATACATAATGAGTTAAGTGTGAGCAGCAAACTCTCTGGTGCCACCACACAACAACATCTTTGGGATAAAACAGTAACGAGTGTGTGTTTCTGTGTGTGTGTGTGTGTGTGTGTGTGTGTGTGTGTGTGTGTGTGTGTGTGTGTGTGTGTGTGTGTGTGTGTGTGTGTTCCTGTGGTATGGCTCAGCGTTGGGCTGGCGCCGTGTTTGGTCCCACGATTGCGGCTCCAGATGTGAACCACTGCTCAAACACCCCAAGGGGGAGGAGTACGAGGAAGAGTCCACAGCAGGGTTGAGGGGGAGGAGGGGCCGCTGCAGGGAAACGTGGAAACATGAGCCCGTCGTCCTCAGCGCTCCCTGCACCGTCCTGTGTGACAACAACTCATCCTGAGGAGTCTCAGCATTCAAGGGAATGTACACCAGAAATACAAGTTTTTGTCACAACTCTGGACACCAAGGAACGAGCACACGTGTGCGGTTTGTAAAGAAACTTTAAGGCCACGTTTACACATAGTATTTACAGAAACAAATATTTCTGCCCCTCCGTTTTCAAAAATAACGTTGTACACACAAGGTTGTTTTCAAAAAAGTTTCTGTTTATATGAACCCGCATGAATACGCCGTCCGCATACGTCCCATAGGATGCTCACGTCACGTGAAGCATCTTTAATCGCACACTGACGTTTGACCACCTAAACTCTGTTTGACCTCGTTCACACGCAAACACAAAAACAGAGTTTTCAGAAATCTCCACTTTTGCCGGAGTTTTTTTAGAAATGATCATTTCCCGTGATAAAACCTCAGTTTTTGTGTAATTGAAAGGCCAAAACGCATGAACATATAAGCGTTTTCCCATCGTGTAAACAGGGTCAGGCGCTCTGTCGGTCCCGCCCCTCCAGCTCCCTTGCAGCTGATATATGGGAGAGACACAATCAGCCTGATTCCCTACAGCTGAGGCCAATTAGGCCTCTTCCTGACACCTGCTCCCTTCCCCACACCTCCTATACGGCCCACAGGGTTATTTTAGAATTTTCTTTGGAACCTCTTCATTGAAACACTCAGCTGACTGAGGATGTTCACACTTTTGAGTTCAACGTACTAGATTATCTAAAACCTTCGTGAGGTAATCATCTCACTCTGTTCAACTGTGAAACGCATTTTTTAACGCAGTGGCCAACGTGACCCGCCTCCATTCAGATGCCATATTGGGGATATTCCTGTCCATATTTAAAATACCCTTATAAAATAATGAGTTATTTTGCAGTCTAATTGTCTACTTTCTGTATTCTTGTTGTTCTTAGTTTGTACTCAAGGTTGAATGCACTTATTGTAAGTCGCTTTGGATAAAAGCGTCTGCTAAATGACATGTAATGTAATGTAATTGCTTCAGATATCTCTGAAACTATGTCATGTGAATTCATGTAGTTATGAAACGCTTTTTTTCAATTAGTCTCTCGTGATCAGATTGTGTACACCAATTTATACCGTAATGGAATAATAACAACCAACACAATTTATATTTTTGCAATGTTAGAACACTAACGACAACATTTCTATTCTGGTCATCTTAACGGCGAGACGATTAGAACTAAATAAAATTAGCCTTTGATATGAAAATGAAAACTATGATCAAATGTAATACATTCTGGGACAAAGAATAAAAACGAATTTGTGATGTGAAAAACAGTGTGTACAAGTGAACTGATTACTGTTTTAATGCAGATATTCCCTTAATTAGAAGAACAATAAGCTGCTTCATCATACTACCCATCCTTGAAACAAAAAAAATATAATATTGTTCCTCTTCTCTGCCTTTTTTCATACCGAAACCAATGAAATCATCTCTAATGGTGGAGACAGAGATGTGTACAGTGACGAAGCAAAGTGGAACGGAGCCCTGTGGACGCCTGCCAGTCCAGTCCCGCAGTAAATTAACCATAGTGGACACATCCTTTTTATCGCATTAACTCTCCCCCATGTTAGGGTGCACATATTGCTGATTTACATATGCAATTAGCGGTGCCGAAAGGGCAAATCTCAACCTAACAATAGTTGTCATGGTCCAAAAGAGTAATGCAATTAGAGACAATTGTTTAAGCACGCCCGCCTAAATCAATTACTCACGTGCTGCTGACAATCAGCGTCTGGCTGTTGGAGATGCATGACTAATGGATGACATCAGGACACGCTGCCACCTTGCATTACGGCACGCCTGACTTTCCACAGACAGTCGTCAAAATAACACCAGATTTCTTTTAAGTAACACATATAGAAATATTTTCTCGTCAGCATAAAATATCCCAGTAATAAATTATGAGTAACACAAAAATACTCACAAATGCTTTGATGTTTTTGAGGAGGCTGTAATTTCCCTGTGTTTAAGATGATCAAGTAAACAAGAACCGGGTTGAATATGATGTTACATCCAAAGATATTTTATTATAAACTTCTTTAGTTTCACACTGCAAAAATATAGAATAAATAAAAGTATTGTACCCAACTTATAAAAGGAAGTAATAAAAAGTAAGAATACTTGGAAGAGGCCGAAATGGAGCATGCGGAGCTCAGTGTTTTTCATTAATCGCACCAATTTCAGAAAGTTTATGTCGCATAGCTTCAAACTGAAATCATAAAAGGGTGGTATTTTAATAAAAGCAGGGAGGCTCTGTTTGTATGAACTGCTCAGATGTAATAAAGTAGGTAAATAAATAAAATATAATATACAAATATTAATAAATCTAATACAAGAAGACTGAAATTAATTTGAAATATTCAGCTGAATTTGAAGGTAATCTAATATTAAGAATAGATGTGATCAGCATTCACATACTCATGCAATGGTATCATTTGATTATAGTATTTATACTTCATTCAATGGCTGCTTATCTCAAGGTTTCTTTTTCGGTGTATGCCACATGAACAGCAGACTTAGATTTTGTATTTGGTTGGCAGCCCTAGGTAATCAATACTCACGTGGATATTGCTTTATTTTGACTGCTGGTTGCTGGTTCAACTGGAGAAACCACATTATTCAATTTTGACAGTTTTTGTCACTTCATTTCTTCCTGATACTGTCTAAAAATATCAACACAGAAGAACGGCCATCCTATGACGTTTGAGGAACTTGGGCTTTGTTAAGTAATCGTTATACAGCAAAATGACCTCTTGAATGTTATATTATGTACATGTATTATATTGTATTATTTCTACTGGTTCATGACCAGTTAAGCAACAGTTTTATGTAACTATGTTACCGTTAAATGAAGTAAGTGAAGTATTGCTATACTTAAAAAAATCTGATTGGTTCCAATGATAATGGGTTGTCAGCCACTTCATTCAGGAAAAAGAAAAAGCGTCAAACAGCAGCACAAATGACCATCTGTGGACCCTTCTTTAAGAGAGAGTCACCTTTTCTAACCTGATGAGCAACCTTCCAGCCAATAAAAGTCAGCTTTGTGCGTGGACAGCTTGGCCCGGCAACAAAACATCAATTGTTTCCAATTGGCAGGATGCCCTTCCCTCAGCCACGGCGGCGGCCAATCAGAGGCTGGCTTGGTGGAATGGAGCACGTTCACCATGGCAACCGCTCCACTCTACCTCTGCTCGCTGACACTCCTCCGTGGATGCATTATGCACTCCCCACACTGTCCTCTCTCCGTCTCCATCAGATGGTTAAAATAACACCCGCCGCCGGAGAGGCGAAGCAGACTGTTCCTGCAGCTCGGGGTGAGGGTAATCCGCGTGTGTGTTTCACATTCTACATCCTGCTTTCTGGAAAACCATTTTCTCTGGGATGTGAGGTTATCACAGAGATTAGGGTGGCGTCTCCAAATGAGCGAGACATGAGACAATCTGCAGGCTCGTGCAAAGCGGCGTCCTCGGCCTGTAGCAGCAGCGTGTGTGTGTGTGTGTGTGGGGGAGGCGGTGATATGTGAGCCACGGCACAGATGTGGGAATAAAGCTAAAGACACATGTGGGTGGGTGCTGTGTGTTTCAATACAGCTGGGTTTAAAGGAAAAAAAAACACTTATTTGAGTAACCCTTCCTTGACCGCGTTACAGCAAACACACAAAGACACTAAACATGCGGACCCCCACTGGAGGGGCCTGCTCGACACAGAGACGAGTGTGTTTACTCCACGACTTCTTTGAAACAACAGAGTTGCCATTATAGGGGCTCAGAGAGACTGAGAAGACACGTTTAGAGGATAATCTGGGCCGGACCATCTAGCCAAGATGGTCTGTCTTTCCTCTGGATTTCTGGTTTCCTTTTTTCACAATTAAAGGATGAAACTGATTTTTTTTCTTATTTTTTAGTCTTGAAATTCAACTGAAGAGTCCCATGCATTTGATTTCACTTCTTCAACTGGATAATTTAGACATGTATCAGAAGGGGCAGAGGCTTGTGCTTCATCCAAAGCCAGTGGTGAATGATATAATCTATACTTATAATATTACTGATCACTTCCAGTTGCCTCTGTCCATCTGGATGCTTCAGCAATCCCATTGCCCTCCCAGTATAATCGCTGTTGACAGAGGAAATGTAATCTAGATATCTTGGTGATGATGAAAGTGGTTGTAATAGGATTAAACTGGGCTTGACAGGAGTGTGACATCGCTACTGCAGGGCTTTACTCCATGAGAATAACACAGAATTATAATGTTGGTAGTATGTAACCTGCTGCGTGTTTACCATGTGCCAGGAGGGAAGAAAAGTGTCTATTCATACAAGTAAAATAGATAAGTACATAAGTAAATATACTTTTACCATTTTAAAATGCAGGGTTTATTAGTTTGTTTTGATTTTTCACAGTTTACCCACACAGAACTTTCCACTAACCTCCAAATAGCATTTAAATAAATGGGCAAAATTGTGGGTAAACATATTTTTTCTGTCATTTTTAGAAATGTTTTAGTTCTGAAGACTTTAAGTCAAATGAACCAATCTAAAATAGAAATTCTATTGATTTTTTATTCACTTTTCTGTATTGCTATTATTGGAATAAAAATAAATATAATAAACTAAACTAATTTACTGCTTTGCTAGCCTATCATCAAAATTAAACAACATTATGTGTCCATATGTTAATTGTCCTAATCAAACTAATGCCTGATTTAGGATGAATGGATGTGTAAAATAACAACTTCAAAATCTTATATCTTCCAAAATGTAGTTTGAACTCCAGAAATAGACCCAAACTATTTAAAATGAATGTCTATTTTAGTCATTTGCTCTGCTCATGTATCTGCCATGTGGCCTTTTACCATACTGCCAGATTATGGGTTGCATGGTTTGGGTAACAGAAAGCCATTACTTAGGGGATAAAGACTGGAGTTAAGATTATGTGCAGTACTTCAGGCCAAAAAGATTTGTTTCCGTAAACAAAGCACAACACTGTTTAGTAGTGAGAGAATTTCGGGGTGACAAAGATTACAGCCAAGATTAAGCTGTAATTTAATTCTAGTTGATGAGCATTTTAGTTTATTTGGAAATTACACTTCATCTGTGAAACCGTGGGTTAAAAATGTGATTGTATCTTTTTTTTGTGTTTGTAGCAGAAGTATTCAAATACAATTCAACGATGTATATTTAGAGAAGATTTCCTCATGCAAAGCTCCGGAACATCGCAATAATATCTAACTTCCCCCCAATGTTTTATATCACCCAAAAACAAACACAATATTATACTAATATAATAAAATATGTAAATCTCACTCGAGTCGGGAAGCTTATTGGTATACACATTTTTGATTGGCTGAGTAGCGTCACGTGATGTGATTTACAACACATGTAATTGGTCGGTGTGTTTCCTACACAGCTGAACGAGTGCCGTACAGGCTAGAAATGCTGCTTTATTTAAAATAGAAGAACTTTGTCAATATTCTCAATATCCCTTTGGTTTTAGGTCCTAGTCCGGATGTAACATACAGTCTGGGTCCGGATCCAGACCACGGTCCGCCTATTATTGACCACTGTTTTATACCTTCGGTATTTTCTTGACCAACAAATCTTGAAATAATGGAAATTTCATCGTTAAAACATATGTTTTTGAAAAAGTAGCATGTGTCAATAATGCCTCCAATACCGGCTTACATGCTGTATTGGCAAATATGCTTGTCAATGCATCGATAACAAATATCTTTAGCATGTCATTTATCAATTAATTTACGCTACACAGAAACAATAACACGTGTCCCTCACTACACGATCGTTAATGCATATTTGCAAACTAGTACTAGACTAACACTCTCATACACCATTTCTTTCCTCGATAAAGCCATTGTGCGCAACACATACCTGAAGAAATCAGCAGAAGAAAAGTTAGTTGACATTAGCTGTCAGCTGTTGGAGCGATCAATAACAGACGTTTAGTTTAATAAAAGAACAAAGACGTCTTTAAGAAAGGGACCTGACATTACTGCTGCTATCATCTGGAGGAGAGAGAAAGTTACAGGGGGGCGAAGGAGATTTCTTTGTTTTTTTAACTCAAACTCAAAAGAGCCATATGCGTCACCGGAAGAGCCATATATGGCTCAGAGCCAGAGGTTCACGACCCCTGATCTATCGTAACTGGGTATTTACGACACTGAAGTAAACGTTAAATACCTGAAGGGGGCGCTGCAAGGGAAAAACTACATCATGGGGCTTTACAACGTAATGAGTATTGGTATTGACCTAGTTTAGGTTGAGTTATAAGCAGAGGGAGTGTCCTTCTGACTTTGGATGTGACTGAAATTGAAGCCTGGGTAGCAGGGGAACTTGGAAGATAAAGTAGATGATAGCAAGCCAAGGGACACACAGCCCAGTCAGAGTGAAGTTCATTAACGGAGGTTTTGATGTGGATGACCAGGAAGCCTCTAGAGGTTCTTCTCACGCTGCTGGAATGATTCGTCATCACGAATGTCGACTCATGTAAGCAGCGGTCACTGAAGGCCTTTTCAGGCTCAAACACGGCACGCATGGACATGAACGTGTTTATTAAAATGCCAGAGCCTTGACTTTTATTCTGAGATGGACACAGAGAACATAGCTTCGAAAAAAAAGAAACTCACATGCTGCAATGTAATCTTTTGTAACCCATTACACTGAATTAAAAAAGAGATCTTAATTCAACACAGTCACGGTGCTGCACTCTGTCTAGATCTAAGGCACTTAAAGTAAATAACAGGCGTGTTTGTGGACGCAGTCATAAAGATTATAATTATTTTGAATCACATACACAGAGCGGGAAGCAACACATTTCCAGAAACCACGATTTAAAAACACACTTTTCTCGGCCGCAGTATACAAACAGAGGTCACACTACTCTGGAGGTTTGCATATGAGCCGTCAGAGAATCCTCCCAGAGGTGTGAAATACTGGCCCTTTTTGTCTTTTAAAGACTTGCTTAAAATATGAAGTTTAGTCTGAAATGCTTTTTGTTTCTTCTTGATCAATTGAGAAGAAGGGAACATTAGCTTGGTCAGCCCCTGCCCACACTGTTATTTCCGACTATATCTGGATTAAAACACAGATTAGCACTTCAGTGGCTCTTAAATGGCTCTTATTATTGTACTTTTGTAGTTTGACTATATTGAGGAAATGTTACTTTCTGTATTGTTGTTGTTCTTAGTCTCTACTCTAGGTTGAAATGCACTTATTGTAAGTCGCTTTGGATAAAAGTGTCTGCTAAATGACGTGTAATGTAATGTTATTACACACTTTATTTGTTCAGAAAATGTTAGTTTGTAATTATTTATTTTTTTAGTTGGTTGTTTTGTAATTTTTTATTTGTTAATTTTATGATTGTCTGGTGTAACTTGTTAAACCTTAAAATAAAATGATTGAAAGAAAGAAAATGTTAGTGACATCTTCAAAAAAGAAAAACAATCATAACCAGTTAAAAGAAAACTGGCATCGTAACATAGATTGTTACTAAAAAAGTAACAGTAAGTGTGTCTCAATAATAATAATAAAATATGACTTAATATTGAATGTTGTTGAGCTTTTTACACTGTTACTCATCCTGGTTGGTAGATTCAAACCACATGGTATATATAGCACATTTATCATGATCAATCAGAGATTTCATCGACGTGTATGGGCGAGCATATGGCCTGTGGACGCCTTCAAGGTTCTCCCCCCCTCGGGGCTGGGGTGTTATTCCAGTAATCCAGGAAAGTCATTGATCCAAGCATGGCAGCATCGTGATGCTGGCCGGTAGCCACGGCGAGTCCGACTGACCTTTGGCCCCAGTTCATTGCCTCTGGTCTTACTCGACTGGTTTTCAAAAGCCCGCTGGATGGATTTACATCGATCAATATGCAGGAGAGGCTGTCTTTTTCTTTCCAAATAAATAAATCATCCAGCTGTATTTCATGATTCTGTGCAGTTCAGTTGTTGCGTCAGAGAAGCCAAGTGAGGTCAGCGTGATCAGACAACCTTATCATATAAAGGTGTGCACTAAAAGTCTTTATCATCCAGTCTGTGTTCCAAGTTAAAGAGAAACCGAGCCTTTGTCTATAGTATCTGTCATCTCCGAGCTATTTTTAGCAATTTAAACATGAAGCTTCTCTTAGAAAATCAGATCCGCAGCTGCAGTAAAGTGTATCAAGCAGGCCTCTCTTTTATCTCATGACTCATCCGTCGTTAGCTCTTTCTCATTTGTATTTACTCAGCCGACGTCACAATATTCAAAACATATTTTAAATTCTTTGCAGCTGTACCAGTTCGTTGCCGGTGAGTTAATTCGTACCAATGACTCACCGCTAATGCCTTTTTGCTTTGGAGGTATGGGTGCAGCTGCCTGTGAGTAGTAGAAGATTAGATTTTGAATGATACCGGAGCTCGTCGTCAGACGATGTGCCCGACTCGTGAGTTTTGGTTGTTGGACGTAGATTCACCACCTCGCTCACATCCAGTACGTTCCCGCACTGCGCGGCACATCTGTTTAACTTCATAAACCGCAGCTCCTCTTTGATGTGTTATTTTTCATGGGCGAGGAAAAGCCTCATGGGTTGGGCCTTTCTCCGCCTTTATCACCATCCTCCTTTAGCCCAGCTGCAATCTAGTGCAATAAGATACACAAACTTTGCATTTTGCACATCGTCTATATTTAATTTAATTTATTTACACTGCTGTATTTGCATATATGTTGTGTGTATATATATATATATATATATATATATATATACATATATATTTTATTTTGTATTTTATATTTCACTTGTATAGTTTATGCACAGTCACTTTTTCTTTCTTTCTTATATTTATATTTTATTCTTGTGTGTTTAGTTTATTGGTGCTACTGTGTCCACAAATTTCCCCTTGGGGATTAATAAAGTATATTTCTATTCTTCTTCTTTAATCTGACTCGCGGCACACGTTGACCGAGGAGCTGCTTAAGCGGGAACGACACTATAGTGTGTGTGCGCCGCGCGTTTAAGGACGAGACTCCACCTGCAAATCATTTACTAAAGCGAGCGGAGGGGTCATTTGAAAGAAAGAGAAGCCAAAGGGCAGCGCTGTACGCTGAGCTGCATGTGACTCGGCTCAGCAGGGGAAACATGGAGCCGGCTAACATGTAATTAAATGTTACTATTTCCACTGTGCCTTGCCCCGAAGCAGCACAGGGCTGTTGGTTGTATACGCCCTGCGCCAGGAAAGTTTGAGGCTGGCTTTTGAGTCTTATACTCTTCCACTTCATCTATGCACTTTCTGTATTGGTCTGAGGAGAGACTGAGGGGACTGTCCCTCCCTGAAATGAATGATCCCTCTCACATCGGGGGGAAAAACAAAAACAAACTTTTTTTCAAGGATCTCGGCAATTTCCTCAAAAAGAAAAGCCTTTTACGCAGAAGAAAAGAAAAGTCTTGCAGTATTTCTAAAACAGATGTTGTTTTCAAGAAGAAGTCGCAGACGGAGAGAGTTTATATTTTACGTTTTAGAAAGACTTTGGCCAGCTATTGTGCACTAAGTGGAAAACAAGACTCTCCTCCCAAGGGACCTCTCAGTGACTTCCACCTTTAAGAGCTCATTTTCCTCTCAGTCTAAATCCTGCTGCACCGAACATCATCCAAACTGCAAGCTGATGCAAACTCTTGGCACGGCTTCAAAGCAGGTTTGGGGTCTGCCTCACTTCCTCTGCCTCCTTTCCTCTGCTCCTTCTCTTCACTCCATCCCTAGCGGCGTTGGAGCAAAGATTACTAAAGAAGCAGGACAGGAACTGGTTGCAACTCTATCCGAGACCACCGAGTGGGCGATGGAATGGAAGTAAAAAACGATCGGCGCATGTGGATTCATCCGATCGTATGTTCTGTCCAGAACAGAAGGAGTGCCTCTTTTTATACATGCACATATGTTTCAATATATGAGTGGAGAAGGCGGGACAAGAGAAGTTAGCGTCTCATTATTATGACTTATTATCTCATAATTACAACTTAGCATCTCATTATTATGACTTATTATCTCATTATTATGACCTATTATCTCATAATTACAACTTAGCATCTTATGATTATGAGTTTCTTTCTCGTTATTACTTGGCATTTAATCTTTTCACCACAAACCATGTCATCCAGTGAGAGGGTGGAGAGAATATTGGTTGTTGACAGATAGCAGGTACTTCCAGAGCTTATGGGACTTTTCCGCGATGAAGGACTTCCAGATGTTGACATCAAAGTCCAGCTTATTCTGCGGGGTGGAAAACTTGAGATGGGATTTGATCATGAAGGACTTGTGAGAGATTGTTTCTTGAATTCTGGAGTGAATTCTACGACCAATGTGCAACCAGAAAAGTGCTGTTCAAGAGCCTGCCTTCGTCGTTTAACAATGGGCAAAATTAGTCAGCACAGCCTTCAGGACCTCACAACTGAATATGAAACCGTGCAACCACCTGAGACAAAGGCTGTGAAGTCCCTCTCCTCAATCAATGTCCCCGAAGGAGGACATTCAGAAGTACCTCACCACATGTGGAATATATGCAATATATATGCAGTAGTGTTTACTCCTCAGGTTCAGATTTATTCCTAAGGAAAGACATTATTATTGACTATTGACATTAATGAATGTTGACATTATTATATACTAAGATGTAAGGCTTTCAGAGAAAGGCTTTATAATTATGAGATAGTAAATTGAAATTATGAGATAGTAAGTCATAATTATATCATCCTAAATTATAATTATGATATAGTAAGTCAGAATTCTGCGATATAGCAAGTCAGAATTATGAGATGCTAAGTAATATTAGTAATAATGTTAAACAAATAGTAAAAAATGTTACTTTCTGTATGGAAATGTTACTTTCTGTATTCTTGTTGTTCTTATTTTGTACTCTAGGTTGAAATGCACTTATTGTAAGTCGCTATGGATGAAAGCGTCTGCTAAATGACATGTAATGTAATAAGTAATATTTCTGTACATTTATACCTATGTATCTATTTTTTTAAATTGAGTTTTACAGTTAGGAAAACAACGCTTTAATCCAGCATGATGTTGCCTTACACATAAACAGATTAGTCGAGTCACTTTCACACAGTGAAGAATACAGCTTATTAATTGAACACTGGTAGTGGATCGGTACTTGGTATCGAGCCAAACCCAAGGCCTTGGTATCGGTATCTATATTGGGATTGAAAAAGTCGGATTAGTGCACAAATACATGTATTCACATCAGGTCTGACTTGAATCTTCATGTCCCATTTGGTATAAACAGTTAGTGCCTTCTAGAGGAGCTTTTAAAAATACTAAAGTGACATCACCCGACTATTCATTGTGGCTTGGCGACGAGAGGACATTTTAAAGAACATTGTTATGAAGGTATAAGGATTTTAAAAAGTGGTCAACAGTGTGCCGATCTTTTTGTTCTTACCAGAGTTTGCACTCTATGAAACACAAATAGGTAAAACAACTGTAATATATGATATTTTATTTCAACTAAGAAATTGACACTCATCGATCAACATATTAAATCGTTTGTGCCATCGGTTCAAACTCACACGACGGCTCTTTAAAATAAATACTTTTAAGAGGAAATAATACAGACAGAATATGTGAGGCTCAAACCACAAGTACAAACAAATTATCCAAATGTCCAAAGAGACGAAAGGGTCTGAAAATTCCCAAAGTCAACCCCGACTCTCCAACAAAAAGTGTTTGTATAAAACAGCTAAGTATTTTTAAAAATACAGAATCTTACAAAAAAGTTGTTATCTTCTCACCTCTTTAAATCACTGTAAAATATCAGCTGGCATTATGACAAGAAATCAGGAGTTTTTGTATGTATAATAAGAAAAAGACAGAATGTGCTTCTGCATTTTCACATTAGTATTCACAAATATGTCATGAGTGTACCGTATCGTCAAAGTCCTCCACCCCTCCGATGGTGCTGTGATGGAGGTTGAACCTCTCCTCTCCGCTACCCATCACAGCACTGTGTGCCGAGCTGAAGACAGACGCAGGTGACCATGGTAACGACACAAGGTGTAGTCAGTCCCGAGACACCCGCTTATTTGCAGAGACCATTCCATTAACCGTCTTTTCAAATAGTACCGACCACCCGTGCCAAGGTGATGTAAAACAATACACTTCACAGCCAAGTGTTCATGTTTTTATAGGTTATTACCAACAGCGTTCACATTTTCATTATATAAAAAAACGACAAGAAAAAAAACAGACTTTTTTTGACGATTAGTCAACTTTCAAACGGTACAAAAGAAAGAGACAAAATAGCCATCAACGGGAGAGGACTTCAAGAATACAGGTTACAGTACAAAAATGTGGTCCAGGTGGTAGCACATGAAGCATGCATGTGTTTATGTTGCCCTGCTCACCCCTAAAACCCTCATGCAAAGACATACGGTATAAAAAGGCCGCATGGCTTTTTCTTCACTATTAAATGCACGTGTCCAACAACTGGCCTCTTTGTCTGCTCTGCTCATCTTAAGACCAGCGAAAGGTGCTTTTCCCCCCGTATTGGTGAACTCCGCGATAGACACGGAGCCTCGTAGGGTCTCTATGAAGTGTGTGTTTGCTACATGAGCATGCTCCAGAAGCGATTTACGACTGGGTCGCACTACCGACGAGCACGAGTCACGGACAGTCAGCTGGAGGAGACAGATTTGTAGCTTCGGTGCTGTCAGGTAAAAAAACGTGTCCACTTTAAAGGAAAAACAGCTTGGTTGATCTCGACAGTTTTCATTCTATTCTTTTAAACCTCAGAAGTTGGGAGAATTTTTCTGTATTATTAGAGGCATGTTTAATTATAGTTTAAGGAGCATTTTGGCATTTGGGGAACATTTGTTTATTTGTTGTTTTCGCTGTGTTAGATGATTGATACAACTCTGGTATCTTTCCATAGCAGCCAGTTAGCTTAGCCTAGCATCACGACTGATCAGGAGGAAACAGAGACTCTGGTCACCAATGTTTTTTTATGGATTCAACAAATGAGACATAACGTGATGATGAGGGAGCTTTACAGCTTCTGGTAGGGGGATGTTTGTTCTTTTTGGACAGAGCTAGTCTGGCTGTTTCAGCCTGTTTCTCGTCTTTACGCTACGCTGAGCTACTTGGCTGCTTGTTGTACGGATAGGAAAGTAGTATTGATCCCAATCAACAGAACCAAAATGTAAAACTATTCATTTAAAACACGAAAAACTACCAAGATTGAAGCTGCAAGTTTCTCACTTGAAAACGTTGATTTTATGTTTTTGTGTGTCCACAGACCTGAAGCAGTTTCTTACCACGGGCTCTGTGTTTGTTAGCGGATCGATGGGAGTATACTGTATGAGCATGTAAACAAAAGGCAGTTGGGCTCCAGTCTGCTGAGCTCCGTCTTCTTTAGATCACCCCAAAAGGACGTCTCCAACCAGAGTCTAGCGTTCTCTCTTCTTCAAGTGCAGAGGCTTAGTGAAGCCCTTCACCCCTGTTTTATTTCCCATATCTCGTCCCTAATCTTTATCATTTGTACTGCGGAAATAACAACACAAATATAACTTAAGATAATCTCTCTAGGCACTGTTTGATTTCCAAGGCTTTTTTTGTTGTAGACTGTGATAAAAGGTCAGCAAACAGATAAAAAAAAAAAAAATACAAAATAATAAAAAGAAACGCCAGAGTGCGATGGTTTTGCTGACCAAACACTTTCTCCTCCGGGATGTATCAAGGTCCTTTTCACACAGCCAAACAGACTCGCTCTGTGGTGGAGAGGCTTTAAGGGCAGAGAGTACCTAAAGGGTAATAAGTGTGTCGAAGTTTCAAGGTCAAGTGTCAGGTTCCAGTCTTCAACCTATGCATCTCCCTCGTGAAAAAGAAATTCAACAAATGCCGGATCTCAAGCCATAATCTTCTGGGGAATCTCTATCGAAGCCTTGACGAAGACGCAGTTGTCTCGGATGTAGTTCCTCTTCTTGATCTCCTCGTGAGAGATGAACTTAGGGTAGCCGAAGCCCAGGGTGCTCTCGTCCAGCGAGTTGCGGCTGCTGCTGGGCTTCTGGAAGTTCTTCCAGTTGGGGTCGGGGTTGAAGGTCTCCGTGATGTGCTGGGGTTTGGAAAGCGACGGGTCGCTCTGGTCCATGATGGAGAAAGTCACCTTGTAAGAGAAGGGCCACTCCAGCAAGCTGTCGTACTCCCCGGGTAACACGCGGATGTAGACGGAGAGGTGGGAGCCCTCGCCGCTGCCGTTGCCGTTCAGGAAGGCCGACACCTGCAGCTTGTAGCCGTAGCGGTGCGTGTAGAAAGGTGGGCTGAAGAACTCGTGGTTGCTGCGCAGTTTGGCCTCCTGGAGTTTGCGCGAGTAGTCGCTGAGCTTCCAGATGAGCACGCCGTCGTGACTGACGGACAGCTCCTCCATCTCCCGCCGCAGCTCCAGGATCTCCTGCCGCTGACGCCCCACCAGGTTGCACATCATGGTCAGGTGAGACTTAGTGGTGTCTTCCAGGTGACGCCCGATAGCCAGTTTGGGGCACTGCCAGAGAGAAATCAAAGAGGTTTATTATTAAAAGCCGAGTCAGAAATACAGAGGTGTTCAGAACAGGGAAATACGAAGAATAAATTGGATGTTTTGTATTTTTTTTCAACTAAAAGTTATTATTTGACGGGAGGAGGTTTAGATGAAAAAGCTCTCGCACTTTGAGACAGTCCCTTACTTCGGCTCTTACTATTGAGTCGTGTACAGCTACATTTTTCAATATAGGAGATAAAAGCAACACCTGTGCCACATTAGTGTACTACTGCACAAATAATCTGGTGAAGACTGATGAAAGATTATTGATTTTAAGTAGCAAGTAAAAATCCTGGTCTTTTTTGTGTGTGTATTTTCATTTAACTATGACTGAGATGAAGGGGTGAGAAGTTTGTGACCATTTGCTTCGATTTTGGGATCGATCGGGTCAAAGGTCAAAGTCATGAAAAGGTGAAAATCTTTTTACTATAGCGCGGTCTATTTATATCCAATTGGCATGCAACTAATGCCAAAATGTTCATAATTCAATGCTCAATCTTGTGATATGCGAAGGTATGCGCTCTATCGAGTGCCCGTTCTAGTCTTTACAATGTATTCGTTTACATCCTTGAACAGCTGGACAACGATGTGGATGATGTGATTATTATATTTAATAGTCGCGCTACTGCTGTGGAGACATGTTTTTGCTTTCCATCTAGAAATGTTACACATCAAGTTTTCCACAGACTGTGCGGCTGGATGACGCTCATCTGCCTCATCGAGCGTTACCACATTCTCAAATTGATGTCAGTTTTAAAAAAATAGACGGAAATGCACAGTCGGAATATTGCGTTGCTCTCATTAAAATAGACTACAGGGGCTGTACGTTGGAAAAGACAGAAAGCATTACTTTGGAAACAGCGAGCCATGATTTGATGGAAACATACTCTTGTAAATAACAAAGACAAACAAGCTTGGCAGTTGATTAACAATAATACCATGGGCGACCGGCCTTCTGCTCGGCAGCGCCACGCCTGTGGAACGGTCTTCCTGACCACCTGAGGGCGACTCAGACACTGAACTCTTTTAAGACTGGCCTAAAAAACGTTTTATTCAAGAAGGCATATTTTGTACCTTGAGTTAATTTATTGTCAGCTATTACCAGGGTTCGTACACATTTTGACCAATGGATTTCCATGACTTTTCCAGGACTTTTCCATGACTTTAAACCACATTTCCATGACCAAACTGAAATCTCGGTATAAACATGAACAAGTTAGAAAATATTGCGTATTGAGAGCATACGCCGGTTAATAAATTGAGCGTCTTTCTTTAAAAAATACATATTAATTATGTCAAACTCGGCGTAAATGAACATGATTTTTCCAAAACTTTTATGATTTAAGTTTTTTCCATAACTTTTCCAGGCCTGGAAATGACCATTTTAAAATACCATGACTTTTCCAGGTTCTCCATGACCGTACGAACCCTGTATTACTTTTTTTTTAATTCTTTTTTTTATGGGTTGCTTTAACTATATTTTAATCGATTTAATTTGTTTTTATTATCTGTGTGGCACTCTGAGATTCTTGAAGGAAGAGGGCGATAAAAATATAATGCATTATTATTATCGCTAAATGAGAGGGAGTCATCTCTGAAGCTGCAGGTCAGTCTTACCCTGTGTTTGCAGCCGGCGTCTTTGAAGGGGCAGAGAACGAGCGCGCTGCCGCAGTTGTCCTTCACGTGGTTCGCCAGATCCTCTCGAGCGATGTTAGGAGTGCCGCACTGGTTCGGGCACTGGACAGGAAACCGAGGGCAGTGGTACTGATGGTTCTATGGAGGGGGTCAAGGATAATGTAAATGTGTGCACAGCTGACCTGTGAGTGATAAGAACACAGCTGCACGGCGGGGGTGCAGATTAATGGCTGCACAAGGGAAGATGTCCTTGAAAGAAAAACTAAACTACGTGTGGTGGTAAGAAATAAGAAGGCAGAAGATAGACCAGCAAGAAAAGAAACCCACTGGTCACGCAGCCGGAAACCACAACGTATTGGGGCCATTCTGCCAATAACGGCAAACTGGTAATTTAATAACTGATTGTCTGTCTCTAATGGTTATTGCTTTGTTTTGCTGCTTTGCTGCTTTTCACTTTCCTAACTGACAGTAAACTGAATATATATATATATATATATATATATATATATATATATATATATATATATATATATATATATATATATTTGTGTTAGCCGGATAAAAGAGAAACTTTCTTTTTCTTCTTTTTTTTACAGAAAGAAATATGAACCAAATGAAATTATCCGCCGATGGATCAGTAATGAAAACAGGACTGCAACTAGTTATTTTTAGCTCTTATCATTTTCTTGATTAATTAAATGTTTATTCAAACTATAAAATGTCATCCAAGTCATATATATATAATTTTTCATTTAATTACATAGATGTGTAATTTTATAAACAAGACTTTGCAGACGTAGAAAAAAATAATCACTAGTTGCTGCCTCCAGAATAACTACATTAAACTAAAACTAAAATTGTCCATCTACAAAGTACAATTATTATATCATCATACCTCTATAAAATGTAATGTACATCAGGAGGCAAAAGGCCCTCAATTCAGCTGAACTTATGTTGACTGGGGATCAAATAAAAAAATTAAAAATGAACATCAAACAAATTATAAAACACGTTGTGTCCTAAACCGGGTCATTACATTTGGGCCCCACATGTGGGGGAGGGGAGAGTGATACTGGCAGTCAGCTTCTGGCCAGATGTGCATGCAGGGCTGATGACAGGGAGGACGATACTGACAGGAGTCCCATTTTGAGAAGGATTGACTCAGTCATGCCAAATAAAACATAAAGGAATGTCACAAAAAAAAGATGAAAACAGTCATTTGAGATCCAGGTGTTAAACCTCGTGTGAAACTGACCTGGATTGTGTCGAAGACAAACTCCTTGCCGCAGTACTTGCAGGGCTGCGTGCGTTTGGGACACTCGGCCGATCCGTGTTGGGACAGCAGGCGACGCATCATCCTCGCCCCGCACTTGTTCTCACAGTAAACGCTCTCCTGAGGACACACGCCCTGGTGGTTCTGGGATAGAGAGGGAACAACGTCATTACAACTTACATCAGGGTTATAGAGTCAACACATGTAACACTGGAGTGAAGTCGGTGTTACCGTGTACTCAAATAAGGTTTATGTACTACTTTATAGCACAAAACTGTATTTTATAATAATAAATTATATTACGTTTTACTGAGCAATGAGAATATTATACATATGTGAGGGGCTAGCCAATAAACTCAACATTTCTTAGAATAATAATCGGTATAATAATAATAAACAACATTTAGTCAACACATGTAACACTGGAGATAAAGTCGGTGTTACCGTGTACTCAAATGCAGTTTATGTACTACTTTATAGCACAAAACTGCAATTTAATGAATTAAATATATACAATTTGACTGAGCAATGAGGCTATTATACATATGTGTGGGGCTAGCCAATAAACTCATTATTTCTAATAATTATTATTCGTATAATAATAATAAACAACATTTTGAAAATTGTTATAAATAAAATGTACTCTGATGGCTTTGATAAAAATGTATTGATCAAATCAGACAAAAGAAAACCGGCATGTCAAGGAAATATTTAAAAAAATACTCGAAGCAGACACAATTTTGAATATAGATGAATCATTAAAGCATATTTTCTTCCCTCACGATCAACCATTCTGCGGTTGTAGCGTCTGGTATGTGAGGATTTGCTGCGTTTCTCTTGTTTTATCTCTTGTTCTGAATTGAAATCTGTCTAGGACCCTGGGAAATTGAAATGGATCTCACAAATTGTGTCATCGCATAGAATAATCCCAAACCATCTTTTACCAGTGATTAACATCTCTCTTATTCTGCCTGTTTTGTAATATACATGCCTAAAAGGGGGATAATTTCTGTGCATCTGGCAACACTGAGATCAGTCGACCAATGATTGTTCAGATGGACCGTAAGGGAGATACCATTTACAAAACTTGTAAGGGGTAAAAACTAGTTTTGGTCACCCTAATTTAATTGAAAAGTAATCTGCGCATGAATCATCAATGAATGGTTTTGAATTATTCGCAGTTGTAAACATGAGTGAGCAATTCCGAGGTGAGAGCCAAAAGGTGGATGAATGCCAGTGGAACTGTGTGCGGAGTAAACAGAGGAGGGGCGGTGGAAACAACAGAGGTGTTACTGAGAAGACTCCGAGCTACTTCATGAGAGACCCACTCAACGGTTCTTTCCTTCTGGAAAGCACACGCGTGTGTTTTTAAAAAGAGGCCGACACACGTGCCCTCGCCTCTCCTCTCCTGCTGCTTTTCACAAAGACGTCTTTCATACAGGCATGGAAACTATACGCTGTCACTCCGGGTCATTCATGTCAAGTTCCCGCTGAGTAACAGGAAAATAATTAGAATGAAGAAGAAGAAAAAAGGTTGTTTACCTCGTAGGCTTCGCCCGTGAACTCGCTGCCACAGAACTCGCACTTGACCTTGCGCTTGGGGCAGTCGTGCTGCAGGTGGTCGGGCAAGTCGCGGCGCGTCAGCTTGACGGAGCAGCGGTTGGGGCAGGGTATCACATTGAAGGCGCAGGTGGAGAAGTGGCCCTGAGGGAGACACACACACACACACACACACACACACACACGTGTTAGTATAGTGTTTGATGAGGCAGCAGACGTTGGATAAAACAGAAGATGGAGGGGAGACGGATGAGAGGATGTCAAAGCTTCTCACCTGCAGCTGCTTCATTTGGCCGGTCCAACGGCAGCCCTCCTCGCTGTGGATGCAGCGGATGGGCAGCGCCAGGATCTGTATCTCCAGCTCTGGGTCCGGGTAGATCTGGAGACGAGCACCACGAGGTCAGTGTAGCAGTGGAGGGGGCTGACCAAGTCACGAGGGAAGACTGGGATATACACTACCGTTCAAAAGTTTGGGGTCACTGAGAAAATGTTGTGTTTTCCATGAAAACTGACATTTTTATTTATTAAATGAATACAAGATTAATACAAAATATAGTCAAGACATTGACAAGGTTAGAAATAATGATTTTCATTGTAAATATTAATGTTGTTCTTCAAACTTGTCGCTCAAAGGAAGGCCAGTTTTAGAGCTTATCTCACCAAAATAACTGTTTTCAGCTGCGCTCACGTAAAAAGGGTTTCAATGTCAAGGAATAATCTGTGGAAAATGCTAAATAAAAAGTTATTAAAAAAAGGGTTTTGAGGGGGTTCTACCCCTCCGCTAGTCTTCTAAGGCAATAACACAACATGCCACTAGAACACTGGAGACAAGCCTCTATACAGCTATGTAGAGACTTCATTAAAAAACAGGCATTTACCACATTAACTATGTAGAGAGTGTATTTCTGATTAATTTAATGTAATTTTCATTGGAAAAAACAGTGCTTTTTTTTCTTTTTTCTAAGTGATCCCAAACTTTTGAACGGTAGTGTACAACTTTCCCAAAGTGTATCATATGCGGTGAATAAATAATGATAAACTCACTGGACTAGCAAACAAATAGTGTTTTACTCCTAATGCATGAACATCTGAACATTTAGAGTAACCATGTTCGGAGCCATTGATATGAAATCGAAATGCTTCCCATTTCGCAAGATCAATTATGCGAGTACGTCCCCCTAATCCCGCTTTCAGTCTTCATGCTAAGCTAGGCTAAACAAATCCTCCTAAACCGTTTCAGTCGAAATGAAAGATGAGACACAACTTTATTTATCTCGTAAAACAAAGTAGTGCAAAAAAAGGCCGTGGCCTTGAATTTAAAATAGAATTGGGAAGATAATGTAGAATGAAACGCCTAACTCACGCATTGTTTAGCTGCTGTGTTAAGGGATATAGGCCTCTGATAAACCTGTTAACTACGATCTAAAGACACATATATCTAACAATAAAACAGATGCTTGACGAGCGGCGCTGTTACAGTTGAAGCAGACGTGTTTGCTGCCGTAATCACATCCTTCCAGCAGAGGCAAAGAGTGGAAAAATAATCCTCCGAAGCGAACGGAGACACTCTCTCATTGTTCCAGTCTTGGAATGTGCAACGAGACGACAATAATGACCTTTTAATAACTTAGTCCCTGGCAGATCAGGGGGGGGGGTTAAGCTCTCTGAAGCTAAAACTCGGGTTTTTCTCCTTGTCTGTTTCAGCAATTATTGGTCGCAAACTACAACTACCGTTACTACTGCTGCAGCACAATCCCTTAATGACGGCAACACTCTTGTTCTGTTGTGCACGGTGTTGTTTTTTTGAAGGACGGTGTGCAGCGAGCGCCACCCCGACAGCAGACCACCAAGACGGGGTAATTTGCAGGCGACTGGGAGTCTTGGTAAATAACAACGTCTGACAGGTGTACATCCTTCCCGTGGAGAGTCCCCGCTATTACAGGCGCCTTCAAAGCTCTCGGAGCAGCATGCAGACAGGCTACTAGCTCGGCGGCCGATTTCAGGCTACTGCTAACTAACTGCATGGGAACATTTCTCAAGACTTCTTTCAATTAAAGCCAAAACCTAACTATTTAAACTCCTCCCCTCTGGAAGACGCTACAGATCACTGTTCGCCAGAACCTCCAGACACAAGAACAGTTTCTTCCCTCTCGCCATCTCACGGTTGAACAGCTAACTCACTGTAGCATATATATTTAAATATTTATCCCTGCACTTCTTGCACTACTGTTCCACACTTACTGTATATAGCCATTCCATCTTGTATATACTTTCTTAACCCTCCTGTGACCTTCACATTTACTAACATATTTTACCCTCTGGGTCAATCTGATCCCAGCAATTAAAACCTCCAGAAAATTATTAGAATTCATATTGTTTCCCAAGTTTAAGTGTGAGGTACTTAATGTTTGTTTGTTGACTACCTAAATAGCCCTTTAAATATATATATATATACATATATATATATATATATATATATAAAAAGTTGATATTTCTTATATGTTTGACACAGGGAAAAACAGCCTGGGGTCAAATTGACCCTAAAGGTAACAGGAGGGTTAAGTCACTTTCTTAAACCTCTTGAACCGTTGCAGTGTTTTGCACGTTTTGTACTGCACCGTTTTGTTTTGTATTGTGTTCACGTATATTTCGTGTAAGCACACCGAGAGCCACTTTACCAAGTCAAAATCCTTGTTTGTGCAACTTACTTGGCCAATAAAACTGATTCTGATTCTGAAAAGCTGCTCAGATGTTGGGCTGATCAGAAACTGTCCGTTGGGGTTGAAGTCTCTCATAGTTCAGAAGTAATCCCGGATCATTTAGTTTCACTTCTCTCACTTTACAACGAGGATATCACGCGTGAGAGAGCCATCCTCTGACTCGGTCTCTGTTCCCCTCAGGCACGGTTTGATAACCGCCTTTAGTTCAGTTCAGTTGAAATTTGGTTTGCACTTTTTCCTTTTTTCTTCTGGGAGAGATTTATTTAAAAGAAAAAATGTAATGGTTGAATCAACTGAACGTACTTCTTTCCCACTGTAATGTGTAAAGGAATGAAATGCAACCGCTGACTCTGGGTTGTTTATATTTGTTTGCTATACTGGCTGAATACACACAAACCACACACACACACACACACACACACACACACACACACACACACACACACACACACACACACACACACACACACAATTGTGCACATTAGGCAACTATTCATACATACTGTTGTGAATTTGGAAACACATACACATATGCAACATATATGAGATGGTTGTAAGGTATGGTGGTGTTTTCTTTTGGTTTTTTTAAAGCCTCACTACGGACAAGGTTTGCAAATTAGCTGGGCCTTGGAGCCCGACATGCATCGCATCAGTTCCAATTTATTTAAATGTAGTGAATGAATACATACATAAAATGGCTATAGATATATGTCGGTCTGTGACTGAAATATCTCTGCAACTATTGGATGGATTACTATAACATTTTATACAGATGTGTATGATCCCCAGAGGGTTAATCCTCTAGTAATCCTTTGACGGTTCCTATAGAGCCACCATGAAGCTGTGCGTTTCATAGTTTTGAATGCAATATCTTGACCACTAGTAGATTGGTTGCCATTCAATTTTGCACAAATTTCCCTGGGTCAACATTTAAATGTGCCCAATATTTTTGATTTAAAAGAAGAAAGAAAGAAATGTACAATTTTATTGATCCCTGTGGGGAAATTCTTCTCTGCATTTGAGCAAATAGCTGCCAAAATAATCTAATTCCCACCAGCCTCAACTATACAGTGTTTAGTGCTAACTGGCACATGTTAGCATGCTAAAATACAAAGCTACATGGGTGATCTTGATAAACGTCGTACCTGCTTAACATCGGAATGATAGCATCGTCACACAGCTCAAAGCACCACCGAGTCACATGATACCCAGAGACTCTTTTTAGCTTGATGCTAATAGTGTTATTAGGATTATATTTGAGAAGACACATGTGTGTTGTGAGAGTGATGATCATACCTTGGCATAATCCAACGGTAGCTGGTCCTCCGGACACTTGAAGACACCCTCACTGCAACGAAACAACAAAAGAGCGTTGTTATTGTTGAAATCACTCCAAATAAAATACGACTGCAGACAAAACTGTTTGCAAGCCTCTCGACAAGCATGATCAAACATTTCACATTCAGCGAGATCTCCATCTCTGACCCCAACTGAGGACATCTGGAGCTAGAAGCAACTTCTTTGACAGAGTTGCTTTTAGTTTGCTTCGGTCTCTAATATGAGAAGCTCTCCGACTCGCCACTCCGTGTGACGTACAAACGCACAATAACGTCAGCTCTTTGAGCTTCTGGCTTTAATAACGCCGACTCTTTCCTCCTCCCCCCCTCAGAGGAAACGTCTGGCAGACGGACACAACTTCAGCTTGGATTCTCTTCGCTTTATTTATAATACATATAGAAATGATGACTTCCCAGCTACTTTTATAGACTCTCTCACAGCTTTGAGTGAGTGTGTAATTCGGATAAAACAGTTTCAAGAGACTTCCATTTTCCTGAGAATAAAAAAGTGTCTTCAAGCGAAAGGCTCATCCTCAGGAAAAAACATGTCGATTTGCTCGAGCGAGAAGAGTTTTGTGGTTCTTTTCTTAATTCTTTTCCTCAAAGGAAGACTTTATTTCAGTCCCCCACTTAGTTTTCGTGGAGCCACAGTGGAGCCCACCCCGGCCTGTCTAAGGGCCAGATGAACGAGTGCCACGGCTCATTAGGACACCCCTACCCTGATCTCATCGTGAAATATTTACACATGTAAATAATGGAGGCAGCAGCCACGAGGGGGGCACTGCTACATCAAATCTGAGCGTGCAACCACCCAGACACACAAAGGTTGTTAAAAGAAACACAGAAGAGGAAATCGGTGGCGCATCTCTTGAGATGGCAGCGGCTTCGCAACCGTCTTCAGCGCTCTCTGTTTCTGGAACAAAGACAATCTCACAGTATTCATTTCAAAGTCTGCTAGTCTGAGAAACGGTTCATAGATTTTTAGAGTTCCAGCTTCTCTGATTAGCGTAAACGCCTTTGGGTTTTAGACTGCTGATCGTACAAAAAAAAAGACATTTAAAGTTGCCACTTTGCGATGGTGGGAACCTGTAAAAAGGCATTTTGACACTTTGACAACCGAATGATTTGTTGCTTGAATTGATTGATAAGGAGCAACATCTTTATCTGCAGTGTGTTAAATGTTGTCTTTGTTTCCCCCCCATTACATCTGCTGAAACTGCAGAGAGACGCACGTAAATGTGCTTTTGTTCAAAAGTCACTGGCCCTGAAGCTTAATCTGACGTGCTGTGCAAAGAGACCTCTCCTAACTCTGGCCCATGCCTAAATTATATAAAAAATGATTACGGGACAACAGTGTGCAAACAAGCCAGCGTTTGTCTCTCGGTCGGCTGCAGCATCACCTGACCACAGCCCCCAGAGGCGCAGCGACATGTGACAGGACGGGGAGTGCACTTTGTCTGTCTACCCAGCTGCTGTGAAACTAGGAATAGCGTGATGACGAGAGGGGAGGGGGAGGGGTCGAGAGGGCGGGAGCGTCGTTGAAAAGGCGGGGGTGGGGGTGGAGGGAGGTTAATGCGCGACGAGACGGCAGTAATTCTCCTCCATTAGGGTCACTGTGTCAGCACGAGAGCCGGAGTCCAATCAACGAGCCGCAGAGGACGGGTAAAAGAGGGTCAATCGATTACAGGCTGAGAGAGTCGAGTCAGCATCTCAGGTGTAGTGTGAAATCATTCACAGTACTCATCGGGCATCACCGGACAGGGGGACAGTCAGAGGCCCCCCGGCCAGGCAGCCCGGGCCCCGTATCTGACGTGCAGGAAGGGAGACAGGCGAAAAAGACCCGAGTCACGGATTGTCAGGATCATTTCTCCCGTGGTCGCAGAGAAGCTCCGCTAGCCACACACTCTTGTGTTCGGGCCCCACTGATGATAATACTGTTGAGTTTCTCGGGTCGCCTGTGAGTCGACGTCTCTGGCGGATTAGCAGCGACGGGTTGGGCCGATGTAACGCAGCTCCGGTTCAATTACATCCGTCTTCTCTTGCTTTCTAGAAGAGGCTGGAGAGCACTATGACCACACAATGGAAAATCTCGTATAGGGCTTCGAAATGATTCAATTAAATACTCAAAGAAGCCCAATGGATGCTTAGCATTGTTAGCCAGACCGTTGGCTTCATATCAGGCAATGTTAGCCTTACCCAAGATGGTGAACATGGTATTCATTCAATTGTTTACAAATAGTTTTTGCTTTCTATCAGCCAATCGATTGACTGGCCAATTATTTGTCTACTCTAATCACAAATTTGAATTCGATTCAATTGCTCAAAAATCAATTCAGTTGATTAAAAACATTAGCTGAAGAACAGAAAACGGTGTTGATTTTATTTATTAGCCGAATGTCTTCTGATCCCAGCTTCTCAAATGTAGCAAATTTGCTCTTTTATGTGGTTAAAATATTCTGAAGATTGTAGAGATAGCGGAGAGTTTTATCAGTCGGCCCTAATGCAGCCATTAAAGGATCGATAGAACTCTTCCAAAGCGATAGCGACCGGTCTGCAGGCCGCATGGAGCGACCATCGTGGGTGACAGCGACCTTGAGATCGGTTCTGTATTAACGGACGGAGAAACAAACCTCAGTGTGTTTGCCATCGGAGAGGGCGGCGCTGTGGAGACAGGCGGAACAAACTCAATCAAAAAAGCCTGAGGCCTTTGGGTGGCTGGATTAACACTCTAAACAGGCCTCTGTCACGTGAAGTATTTTCTCAGCCTCGTACTAAACACTTTGGGTCTTTTCAAGTTGTACCCAGGATTAACTTTATTATACACAAACAAAACCCTAAATTCCACAAGAGCCTTCTGTTAGGGCTCCATGTCGCACAGCGGAAACTAGACTCCCCGATTCTCCTCTCAGGGAGTTGAAGGGAAAACAGGAAGCTAGTTTAAAAAAATCTCAGATAGAGTTCCTATCATCCTGCAAATCCATCTGGTTTGGAGTTTGTGTGTTTTAAGTCGTGACTTCTTTCTTCTGAGCATCCACATTTGAACAATAATTAATTTTGATGATTTAGAGACATTACAGAGTGACTGGTATTCTTCCATGTACAACATTTATCTTAAAAGGTGAACATATGTAACTGTTGAAAGAGCAGTAGTTGGTTCAAATATTAACACGTTTTCTTGTAGCGTACATTACAGTATATTTAATATTTATGGGTTTCTCCTCGTTTACAGTCTTTATGCTAAGGTAAGCAAGCGCCTGTTGGCCGCTAATACTAAAAAAATACTAAATACTAATACAAAAAAATACTAAATACTAAAAAATACTAAATAATACTTATAATACACATACTGAAAATAGACTAATTAAACTGGCATATAGTCACAGTCAGCAGTTTTGTACTGAATGATGTATAACATGATGTGTGTCTTTGAATAGCTACTGCTACTCTAACTACGGAAACTTCTCAAAGGGGAAAGCAAGATGTTTTTCCACAGTTTTAATAGATTATTTTGATGTGTTCGCAGCTGTCTCTGGACACGTCTCACCACAACCCAACATGTGCTGCAATTTCTTCCAAATGAAAATTGGAAGATTTTCCTTTGGAAAATGATATATTAAGTGGAACAATAGTATATATTAAGCGGAGGGAAATATATACAGCATACTGTCATGTTTCTGTATAGTCCATGTTGTCAGTTGCACAGTATTTGTGGCTTTGCTCCTGCCTAAACCAACTGAAAATCCATCCTCGGAACAACTCACTACCTCGACTTTAAAGCTGCAGACGTTGTCCGGCCTGCAGAAGCCCGTCCTCTCATCCTTCAGCTGGATTAACTTGAGCAGTCTGTGCTGACCCCTAAACCAGGTCGAGTGACGGGGGGCTGAGGCCGGGTGGCGTCTCCTCTGGTGGAACCTGATACAATGCAACTTGAGCTTTTCTTTTGTGTCCGAATTGGGAGGAGCAGCTCCGATGCTTTCACTGAGTGTGATGACACACCCGCCCACAGGTGGACCGACAGCTCCTGCTCAGGCGTTCTGTGTGGGACATCCACCGAGGGGACGTCCATCGAGTGGTGCTGTGACCGCTTCTTGTGTGGGATTCAATACCCGCAGGATAAGCCGTCTATACCTGTGGTGTGCTGGAGATTATATTGTGAATAAACCCATCAACGCTTGTGGAGACTTCTCATCTGCCACCTCTAATAGAACGACAACGCTGTCTGACACACAGCTCAGCCTATTGGACATATTGCCCAAATATCTCACGTTAAAGGAGCTGAAATTACATAATCTAGTGAAGCTATGCTGATAATCAAATAATCAATTTATTTTTATTTTGTATTAATCCAAACATTCTCTTGCTTAAGCTCCTTAATCGATACATTTTGGGTTTTAAGTCAGCAGATTTGATATTTTTGGGTGTTTGGAAATTTGGTCAGACAAAACAAGAAAACTGATGACGTCAGGATTTTCAACAGTTGTGTGATGTTACAACGGTTTTACGATTCATAAATTTACATTCAAGATAATCAGCAGATTGATGGTTAATGACAATAATCGTTAGGAAGAAAGTGAATTAAAGCTGTGACATTATGGCTGATTAAAGTAAACCTGGTGACTCACTCTTAACCAATCAGAATGCTTGATTTCATATACCCGTATTATAATCTCGTTTAAACATTTTTATTGCATAAAAATGTACACAAAGACTTTTGATGGATTTAGGTTTGTTGAGTTTAGTAGATAGATAGATAGATAGATAGATACTTTATTAATCCCCAAGGGGAAATTTGTCGTCACAGTAGCAGCACCAATAAACTAAACACACAAGAATAAAATATAAAATATAAAAAGAAGTCTGTCCAGAATATGACACCCGTAAGATCATATGTGAAGAAACAATGGCTGACAGTTTGCAGTTCATTGTCATCAACCAGACAGAAATAAATTACATCAGACTCTGAGTTCGAAAACCCTAAAAAGAAAGGCGGAAAAAGAAGAAAGGCACTACAACGAGTGAGTGTGTGTGTATGTATGTACAGTATGTGTGTGTGTGTGTGTGTGTGTGTGTGTGTGTGTGTGTGTGTGTGTGTCCTCTTTTTCTGGCTTAATCTCCGGCACTCCATGAAACAGACTTACTGAGAACAAATGTGGACCAGGAGAGAACAATTATGAAAAAAAGTGTTATTATGCGCTACAATGACACAACACGACGTGAACAAAGGGAAGATGTGTTGAGGCTTTTGTTTCCTCTCTCCATTCACAGCCGTACGCAGAGATAATCTTACCAACAGTAGGTCCTGACGATTCGGACACGTAACGCCTCGCTCGTATATCGTCATCGCTTCTGTAATGATATTTATTTTTCACCTCACCGTGCTCACATTTGTGAGCACAAGCCATCTGTGAGCAAATTCACGCAGCTCTGGCGCGTCCAAAGGTCAACACATTCTCAGTTTATTTTGCTTGAATGTCAACTTAGCATTGGCCCCGGCAGCAGATAAAGAGTACTCTTAAAAGATACATGTTGTTTAAGGACTCGGATGGAGCTTATTTGCATTTGCAACCCAACAATAACATTATTGGGCTTCTCTGTAATTTATTTTCTCCAAATGTCAAGAGACTGTTGAAATTCACACAACCATATATAAAGGTTTATATTCTCATTTATATTCTATATGTATATTCTGTATGTTCTTATTTGCTTTTATCGTTTGTTTTATCGTAATTTATAATACATAGCCTTTAGGATTTTTTTTAAATTACGTGTTGTAAAGCGTCTTTGAGTACCTTGAAAAGCGCTATATAAATCGTATGTATTATTATTAGTATTATTATTATTATTATTATTATATATTGTACTGCAACTGCTGCACAACAATTTCCCTTTAGGATAAATACAATTCTATGTTATTGTATATTTTATGTCAATCCTGCTGCAACAGAATTAAATACCCAATGCTTCTAAGTGTACTTTTATACGCAAATAGGGGCTTGGTAGAGGATAATTCTCATCGGTTCAGACCTACATGTTCTGGATGTCTTGAATGTGTGAGCAATGAATACGATGACTCATCGAACTGCCAGAGATGCAGCTTAGAAACACCATGAGAGCAAAGAGTAAAGGAAGGAGCCGCCTGCCAGAGGACACGCTGGCTACCAACACAGAGCGGGAGGAAGGAAGGAGGGGATGGATGAATGGATGGAGGGAGGGAGGGTCCGAGGAAGGAGGAGGAGCAGCCATCTGCTGGCTGAGCACACGCCTGCGAGATGCCTTAATCCATCCTTAAGTGTGTGAGGAGAGGAGACGGCGCTTAGAAGTATTTATAATCCCGTCAAACTGTCTTCTTCCATCAGCGTGATCAGGCTTTGACATATCAGAGGGGCCGGTTATAACACGCGATAATCCGGCTCTTCTTAGTTTGTTTCTGTTGACTTTATGAATTTATTGCAGCCTAAAATCCGTCCCGACTTCTTAACTCGCATCTACGCGATTATGAATTAAGAGGCATGGTTTGACATTTGGTGGAAACCATTGTTCTCTGCATTGCAGGTGAGATGACGTGATTGATCGCTTGTAATTGGGTATGCTTAGCTTAATTAGTAAAGGGCTGGAAACGGGCAAAACCAGCTAGCCTGTCTTACGGGAAGGCGTTTGTACAGATTAAAACACGCACAATATAATTTGTTAACTACAGAACTTTGGAGGTGCGAGAGGAAGAGGAGCTTTGAATAGAGCAAGGCTATTTCCCCCTGATTAAGCTACATGACTGGCTGAAAAATGATTAAAATGTGGAATAATTACTTTACAAATTTCAGTCTCAGTTATGCAGTTTGTACCAGCACAGATTGGCAGGCAATACAATAAAGGTATACAGCAAATGTAATAGAACATTGAAGGAGCCTTTGGTTTCCTGGTTGATTTCATCCCCTATATTCAGCGCCGTATGCAGGAGGCACAGGAAAATCAATCCACTTTCATTAACTGCTGCTGATCTGGGTGCAGAAGGGAGGGTTGTGGGAAAAGTCTGTCCCATCAATTGTATCGGGAGCCGAGCTCATGCATGCAATGCACTGCAGTCCCCCTCACCCACGCTGCAAAGAAAGAAGGGGAAAAAAGACCTCCATAACGGAGGCGTACCCACATGCGCGCGGGCCTGAACCGCGTAGATGAAAGGAAAGGAGGGCTTGAAAGAAGATGTATTACGTTTGATCTGGTTGAAGGGCGGTTTGCGGAGGGCCAGAGTGGGTGGAGGATTGCCTGAAGATCAATGAAAGTCCTGAGCTTTAACATGTCGCACACGTGAGAAGGACCTACTGCTCCGTGAAAAAAAGAGAGTTAAAAGCACTTGCGAGGTTGCGGCACGTGTGAAAAACCCCACTCCCCATTTTTACTACCCACTGTCGCACATTTGCGAAAAAGAGAGATCGTCTGTCGTTCCCCGACGGAGACCAACAGAAAGCAGTCGCGTGCTATAAATTACTTTAGAGTTCAGACGTGTGTGAATTTGAGCTGTTTTAATCGCAGATTGCTGGTCTAATTTTAGCTTCGGAGGACAGATTTCGGCTAAAAAAGGGTGATCTGCAGCGATGGAGGAGCCGCGATGCTGCCGAGCTAATCCTGCGCAATGCTTTGAGATTGCCAAAGCATTGCCTGGCCTGATACAAGGGAGAGCCGCCTGCCAACTGTATGCATATGGCGCTGGAGAAACGGCGCTAGTCACAGTCGCCTCATTTTCCCTTCAAACGACATTAATGATTCAGCCGTTGGAGTCACAATCATCGAGAAGCCCGGCATTATTACGCGGCAGCGCGAATACAGATGAGTCCAGTGCTCTACGATCCGGGAGTATTTTCAATCAGAAGCCTTTGTGAATGCGTCAGTAAAGCCTTAGAGCAGGTGTGCAGTTTGGGGTATTTTGTTTATTCAGACATGAAAGCAACAGCTGGACAATTCTTTGAAAGCTGCTCATCGTTTTGAGAGCTACAGCCAGCTAGCTTCATTATCTTAGAACAAAGCAATCAGCTAGCCTGCTCTCTCCAACGGTCATAAAGTCACCACTTTATACCTTTAACGTTTAATCCAGACTTTGTTTAATCTGTGTAGAGTCTTAATGCTAACAGGCCGCTAGCTGCAATGTGATGTAATGTTATATATTTAGAGGACAGATTTGGAAGCCGTAGGCTATCGATCTCATCTAACTCTCGGCAATCGCAAACTATTCCACTTTAAAACACACTTCATTAGGATAGAAGGAGGTACATATGGCGCAATTATGGAATATGAAATCATCAGTCAAGACAGGATTGAGCTTTAATGGAGTCTCTTTACTTCCTCCCTCACTGTCATAAAGATAAAGAAATCAACCCCGACACAAAATCCCACCATTTACAATTTAAAAAGGATTAAATATCCAAAGGTTTCATGCTCCTTTAACCAATGAAGACACCGTGTGTAAAGGCATCCCATAGTAGGATAAATTGCAAGTCATTGCCTGAATTAAGCAGTGTGGATTTCAGTGTGAATAAACTGCCAAAAGGCCCTTCTTTTGAAGACGGTCTTAACTCCTGTGGATGAATGAAGAGGAATATGCCAATAGCTTGTTAGCTGGTTCGAACAGCTCATTATTCCTGTGTAACGGCCTCCTGAAGCTCTCCGAGGGGGTTTGTTTTATGAGTTTCAGAACCACCAAAATCAGTTTCACTCGACCGAGAGGCCACGAGGGACAGTGTCTCTCTAAAAAAAAGGACTTGCTCTGCCGTTGGCCACCAAAAGGCATCAATCAGAGCCCACTTTGAGGTAAAGTTTCACAATTCAGCAGCACCTTTAGACACATGAGCTCATGGCACCATGGAGGGAAAAGGACGAGTGGCTGCTTTGCATGTATTCACCATGAATCCAGTTGAATGGCAATTTGTTAGCACTTCATTTCACTCGCTTATAGCGTCGGCTCTCGATGCCAAAACCCATACAGCGGACAAAGACGCCACTTGTTTTCATTGGATGCCAATGTGCTGAATGCCTCTGGGGAAAGAGCCCCGGAGAGACGCTTCCTCTCATCATCTTTCAATCAAAACTATTCTTTTATTGCACAGCAATTGTCACAAATCAGTTTTTAACATGCCGAAAGGGAAAACGATAACAACAACATATTTTCAACCACATTTTATTAAACACAGACCACGATGACCTATATCGGGTCCAGGACGGCTGATTTTTTTTCATTTTCATCATATCTGCATGGCCCGCCGGTCACCGACAGCAGCAGTGCAGATAATCCCTTCACCATGCATCATCTTATGGACAACTGATCTTTTAATTAACCTGCACCTGCTCACAGACAAAATATGGCGACAGATAAAAACATCCGATCTGCGTGCTCCTCGGCCGAGAAGCATTTTCTTTTGCCGATTCAAATGATTAAAATTTGCCCTACATTTGACTTTCTTGTTTCTTGTTAGCGGTTTGATCTTTGAACACAAACACTATCAAACCGCTGGTAACAATAGAAAGAGCAGGTCTGCACTTATTAGCCTATTTCGTCCCCTTATTCATAAGCACTCGAACACACCTCTCCAGCTGACCTGCTTTTGCAAGCCTGAGACAGCAGCTGTAGGTGAACCATTATCAGCGTTTCTGCGGGAGCTATTTTAGACCGATCCCACAAGCAGAAGAACACGCATCCGGTCCAATCCTCCAGAACACAATGACTCACTGACCGTTCGAGAAGTTGTGAAACTGATGAGCGCAGTGGTATTTGCATCACTTTGACTTAACCAGGTCACAGAGAACTGAAGACCGAAGGGAGACGGGATAATGCTTTGGATTTCCTCTTGTCAAAGTCTGTGACCTGCCTCCCTGTGATCCACCGTTATCACAGCCGAGTGCAGGAAGTGCAGCCGCGAATCTGATGCGTCATGAGTCACTCGATTCCTCTCAGGCAGAAGAACACTTTCTTTTTTTTCCTCGACAGTGCTCAGCCGAGAAATCGAGTCAAATTGACGGCTCACTTCCCTCTCAGATATCCTAAACGAGAACAGCGTTATATAATGTTATTATAATGTTAATATAATGTTAATATAATGTTAATATAATGTTCTACTTTGGACTAATTTGCATTTCCGTTGAACAGCGAGCAGAAAAGCTCCTTTTCTCGATGTGTCAGTTGGCTAAGTCAGGCCTGTGAGGTGAGCACAACAGGGGCAGGGACAATTTGAGGTCGTTTGCTTGTGTGTCCATGGTAACCGGGAGGGAAGGTGAGGTCTCTATAGGTGTGTGCGCATGTGGGCTTGTGTGCAGGTGTGTGTGTGTGAGAGGGAGGGAGCAGCTTGCAGACAGTGACAACACACAGACACACACTAATTCACAAAAAAACAAAACAATCACTGCTCCTGGTATCAGCCGTTATGATCTCAGACATGCGGAGGAGAGCAGGCCTGGGTGTACAGTCGATTGGAGAGATACATAACCCCCCCCCCCTAGTCTGTACGTGCCCTCCTCCTCCTCCTCCTCCTCCTCCTCCTCCTCCTCCTCCTCCTCCTCCTCCTCCTCCGTCTGAGCTCAGTGCTGCCCCGCCTGCACTCGTCCACTTCTCTGCTTTGTGGATGCAATGTCTTTGTTCAGCGAGGCGAGGTGCTGACGTCAAATCGCCTCCTTCGTTTCGGAGCGCCCCTTCTCAGCCTGCCCCTGTTGCCGGGAGCAACGATAAGATAAAGTTTTGTTTTCAATCAGCGCGTATAAGAGAGCAGAAAGAAGAAAACAAAAAGAGAAATTAGCAATAGATAGAGATGTCACCCGTTCTTTGTAACAGATCTGTGTGAGCAACACTCAGGTCGATTGTTTCTTTACAGTTAGATTCTGCAACGAGTACTTTCTAGATTTCCTTTGTAATGTGTGATAGTCGATGGTATTTTGGTTTTTGACTTTTATTTGAGCAAAAGGAATAATTGCTTCTTTTGCTATTTTCAAAAAAATGTCAAACAATTGCCAGATTCATCATGAAAGTCCCCAGCGGATGAATTAATAATAAAAGCAATAATAATGAGAGCACCCTTTTATTAATCCACCACCACAATCAACCAAACCCGCGTCATTGCCCCCATTGGTGGGTTGAGAAAGTCCATTAAACAAGCGCCTCCTCACCCTGAATGAGTTGACTGATTGATCCATCTGGACATGCACCTGACAGAGCGACTTCCTGTGCGGCCCTTTTCATGGGATCAATAGCTAGCTTGTGCGGAGGAAGGAAGAAGGTGGTGCAGAGCATTAACGTGTTGACATATGTGAGAATGAGCTCCGAGACACAGCACAAGGGAGTGAGTGTATACTTGACGGAGTCATTGAGCTGTTTGGTTAAAGGACCACCGCAGTAAACAGCCGCGCTGATGAGAGGGAGGTATAGGAGAGTCTTGGCAGGAAGGAAGAAGGGGCAAGTGGGCAATGACCTTAGCATTGATGAGGCCCCCGTGGATAAATGACTATAATTCAGAGTGTGTTTGCTTCAAGTGAAGGGCTTAACTGCCCCGCTGACACCTGTTCAGCTCTACAGAGGAGCCTTTCACTGAGACAGGTGCCTCGGCGGTGAGACGCCCACTTCCCCCCCCGCGCTCCCTGCCAGCTGCTCTCCTTTCAGGCCTCGGACTCGGATTCCTCACATGCCGGCCTGTCAGCCCGGCAGCCTCTGCAGCCGTCACTCTGCAGCCCGACGGCGATGACAGCCTCTTGATGGCAACGAGATCCCGACCAGATCGCCGCGCCGACTTCCTACACCACGGGGGATAATAAAAGTCGAAATGGTGACTTTTTTTGTTGTTGTCGCCGCACCGCATCCACGTTGTTTGATGACACCTCAAAGCTTTCAGAACTACGGTCTTTTGATCGTTCTGACCGCAAATCTCAATAATTTTGATAATTTGGAATAATCCATTTTGAGAAGAAAGGTCCTCTGAAGAATTCAGTGATCGGGCCCTAATAATAGTAATAACAACTTTAGAATATGGTTAAAGTCATTCATGAACCAACTGCCTTTTTTTTTTTACTTGTGTGCTCTGCGGAGCTTTGAGTCTGATCCATGATTCTATTCCATGAGTCTGATCCATTATTCTATTCCATGAGTCTGATCCATGATTCTATTCCATGAGTCTGATCCATTATTCTATTCCATGAGTCTGTTCTTTCCTCTACCTGGTTGTCACAATCCTAAAATGATAACTTCTATATGATACCTGCCATAAATATCATGATACCAGAAATCAATACAATACCATAAATACGATATACCATGAATATGATACTGGTATATTTATCTACAGTAGTAATAAAATAAAAAAATATGTTTTAAAGCCGAAGACGGGCTCAAAAGTTCCACAACTTATGGGCTCAAAAGTTCCACAACTTATGGAAATGTGTTGGTATAATGAAAAAAAAGTTTTACTTACTGATAATTAAAGTATTTGCCAATTAAGTTTCTGTCGAATCAACTAATGGTGTCTGACTCTCCAACACTCTGCTTTGGAAATTCGGTGATGATTAAACGTTTGAGGCTAATCAGTAAAAAAGAAAAGCAGCCTGCTGGAATAATTTCTGTGGGAGCTTAACCATGTGTGTCCTTGCTGGTTCACTGACCTCAGTGACCTGTGCACAGTACAAACAGATTGGGGAAGGGGGCGGGGTCAGTCCGTATGAGGGAGCAGCGCGCAGCCTGACCGAGCACCGAAATGGTTTTGAACTGAAAAAAAACGTGTCTCGTGGTTTCAGTATGCTCTGCAGTTTAAAAACCCCAACTGCAGGCAGAGGTATGCGTGTGTTATGATAACCATACCTCCATCCAAGCTGTTCCACATAGCATGCATACCCGAGCATGTGTAAGCACTGGCCATGCTTCCCAGATCTGGGCCAACTGGCAGCGGTCCAGCAGCAGGGCTGGGTTTGGCGGCTCGGTCCCAGCATGCTCTCTGTGTCAGGAGCAAGGTACCTCGCTGCATAGCTGGGATGTTTTGGGTCTTTGTTTGGCGGAGAGGCGGCGAGATTCATTTAAAAAAAAGGACCTCTCAGAGGAGGGCAAGTTGAGGCATGTCTATAAAACTCGGCTCTTATAGGCTTCTGCAGTCACACCGACGCTGCTGCTCATTTTGTGTCGTTCGGGTTGTTTTCGCTCCAAAGATAGCGGTTGCTTATCATTGCTGATAATCTAGTTCTAGTTTCGTCCGACTTGTTTTTCACGATGAGCCGCCTTTAGTACATAGGTCATTATAAGCAGTATACATTAGAGCTAACGCTAAAACAATACACTACAAGTTGAAGTGAACCTTACATTTCCTTTCCGTTAATCATATTTTAAATGTGAAAAATGACATCTCATCCCGAAGACCCGAAGTTTAAACTGACTAAATATAGACGTCTTTTGCAAAATTTCACAAAAAGCGTTAATATTTCCGATCTACACTCCACAACCACCAAACCACCTGGTGATGATGAGTTTGGCTCTCTTTGTGAAGTCAAACTAATTGCAGTAATGTGAAATTGTTCACAGGTAGGTAGATGCTGAGTCACGGCTTTAAGACTTTCTGTAAACCACAAATTGCCTTTCGTCGACACTTTGGCGTCCTTCTCGACCGCAAGGCGCGGAGAAGACGCTGTGTGTGGCCACTTGATATGGACGATCGGGGGGGGGGGGGATCATTCAAGATGCAGGGTTCGTACGGTCATGGAAAACCTGGAAAAGTCATGGAATTTTAAAATGGTCATTTCCAGGCCTGGAAAAGTCATGGAAAAAACTTAAATCACAAAAGTTTTGGAAAAGTCATGGAAATGTGTTATAATCACTTGTTCATTTACGCCGAGTTTGAAATAATGAATATGTTTTAGAGAGAAAGACTACAAATTTAAGCCGGCATACGCTCTCATACTGGCGGCGCAATTTTCTTTTTTTTTCGCGTTGCAAGTGAACGCACCGTAACTGGAAAGTTCGATGGTCATAGCTCGGAAAGCAAATGTTTATTCTTTAAATAAAATATTGTCTCTCATTCATTTGTTTCATTACATGTATAATGTATGCTTTGGAATTCACATTGTTTAAATACTAAATGTTCTCACTTTGTCATGTATAAACCGAGATTTCAGTTTAAAGGCATGGACATGTGGTTTAATGTCCTGGAAAAGTCATGGAAATCCATCGGTCAACATGTGTCAGAACCATGAGATGTATTTTTGTGACCTGAACGCGACGCACAGAGAGCCGCCCCGTCACAACGAGAGGCCGAAGCGACTCAATCTCCTTTCTTTACAACCAGCTGCCACGATACACACGGTAACATATTTTCCTGGAACTCTGCAGCTGTGTGAAATGGTCAGGGCACTTTCTCTCAGCGATGTCATCGTCACAGCTGCATCTCTTAAGCCTCTCTGCTTCCTCCCAGGAGATTTGCCGCAAATGATCTTATCCTGAAAACAAGCCAGCTAGATTTGTATCTGTGTGAAATTGACAGGAATAAGGCGATCGGGTTACGGACGCTTCCTTTGCAAACATCCTTTGGGCCATCAAAGAAGCAATTCTTATTCCACTGTTAGTTGTCTTAACTAGAAAGCATGGTGGGAAACTTTACGGGAGAATCGCAGCTTGTAAACAAACTTCTCATGGGCCATTTGCGTCATTTTCCATGCGTGAGTGAGAAAAACTGGAGTACTTAACTGTTTGAGAAAAATGAAAATGCGGAAGGTAATGTTTTGATCGCCGTGTATTTGCATGCGTGCGTGTTATTTGCATAAGTCAAAAAGTATTAAACCGAATCGCATGAAATTTGGTGGGATGATTGGTTATTATCCAGGGACAATTTGATTTGATTTTGGGATCGATCGGGTCAAATGTCAAAATCTTCTTTAAAATCTTCTTTTTACCATAGCACGGTCCATTTTTTATCCAAGTGTCATGCAACTAATGCCAAAATGTTCATAATTCAATGCATAATCTTGTGATATGCGAAGGTATGCGCTCTACCGAGTGCCCGTTCTAGTTTACCATGCGTGAGTGAGAAAAACTGAACTATTGGACTGTTTGTGTCATAATCCACCTTCTCTAGTGTTGACGTAAAGGTAGGGTTCACTGATTTTAAACTAAGTTGTGGGTCACAAGCTGGGTGGGGGGTGGGGTCTAAACATGGGAAATGAATGGCCATCCAATGTCAACATCAGTTTCCTTACACCCATAAAATACTGTGATTTAGGCTTGTTTCCTGTTATTTGTTTGGATTTAATTCTCAGGCTTTCATGTTCAGCTCGAGTGCAGCGGCTCCTTTAATGTGCATGATTGTTCAAACGTCAGCCGACACAAAAAGTAGCAACTTTTTAGATCGGAGATTAAAAATGTGGGTTCTCTGCTTTATAGAATTGTAAAGGTAATATCTTTGGGTTTTTCGATGAAACACTAATCATAATTGATATTATTTTAAAGCATTGTTTTTTCTGATAACGTGTAGATACGACACATTAAGAAAACACATTAATTGGCAGATACATCGGCAATGAAAAAAAAGGTGCATGTCTGTGTTTCATAATGCCGATCTGAACCAAACTCCAAAGTCCATATTTTGTTCCGGCAGATCCATTTAAAATCCAGGAAGTAATAAGTTTGAAGCAGCAGGCTGTAAACACCCATGTTCAACTTCAAAGATTAGGGACTTTCTCGTATGATCGGTGGTTTTAAAGTCCACCGGTGAGCTGACGCGTAACGTTCAGGAACATTCAGTCGCTGCAATACGTGCAACGAGTGGGCGGCACAACTTCGCACAATGGCTGTTGTTCGTCTTGACTTCACAGGTACGGCACATCACGGGGGCGTAGCTACAAAGAGAGAGAGAGAGAGAGAGAGAGAGTACAGAGCACGGACTCTTCTTTTCCCAGACGGACGCTGCCGTTTCTCTCCTCCCAGTGAGTGTCCCCCTCTATGCATTGATGTGTTTGAATGAACTGGGCTCTGTCCAGGTCTCTGAGAAGACCTCTGAGAAGGATTCACAGACCCCCAAAGTGCGGAGCGGAGGCCTGAGGGCTTCGACTCAGACGGGCACAACATCTCTCTCTGTGCCGCTCACTGAGCACCGTTGTCGCCAGAGACAGGATGGGACGGCGGAGACCCCCCCCCCCCACACTAAACCTCTCCGGATCTGGACCCAGGATGCCTGTGCAGCCAGCGGACACCTGCAGGGGACTGTGAGCGTCTCTGTGATGGGACGGAGGGACGGTGATGAACACACAGTCATTCATCAGCCATCCATGGCGTTGCTCCCATTCAGATACAGATACCCACTGAGACACAAAGCCACAGCTGCCTCAAGTGGCAGACTTTACACACGACATTGAGCGCCGATGCAACACACGGCTCCATTTAGCACTTTGAAAAAAACGCCCAGAGTGCCTCTCTATACGTCTCTCTGCACGGCTGCATAGAAGTGGATTCATCGTGTGCTTAGAAGAGGATAAAGGAACTTTGATTATCACATGTTGACGGAGCCAAACGCCTTCCAGATCTGCCGTTTGATTTGTATGGTACTTCTTTCTAACAAATGCCCCTCTATTAGGTGTTTTAAATTACATTATATGTCATTTAGCAGATGCTTTTATCCAAAGCGACTTACAATAAGTGCATTTCAACCTAGAGTACAAACTAAGAATAACAGAAAGTAACAGAAAGTAACATTTCCTCAACATAGTCAAACTACAAAAGTACCATAATAAGAGCTATTCAAGAGCCACTGAAGTGCAAATCTGTGTTTTAATCCAGATGTAGTCGGAAAAGGTGCGTTTTCAGTGCAAATCTGTGTTTTAAACGGTTAATAAATCACTTTCTAAATATTTACAGATGAGTTATTAATCTAAATAACTGTTGTGCTATTTAGAGCGGTTATCCTCCAGCAGAACAAGTGTCACTTGAGCTCTGTACGGTTTAAGGTTATTTGTTCTCTTGCCAAGAATTGAGGATATTGATACTATTATCTGTAAGTAACATAATCTACCTAGAAGCACTTGGAAAGCACCTTAAGGTACCTCATTTGTTTAATCTGGAAAATATTTTAAATGTAAAAAACGTCAAGTTGTGGAGTTTACGCAGATTTATTATTTGTCTGAGCAGCGACTTCCGCAAGTTTTTTACAATCTGGTTTGTGCATGTATTAAACAAAATAACCAACAGCTGCTTCCTCCCGTTTCCTTCTCTTTATGCTAAGCTAAGCTAAGCAGCAGCCGCTTGTGGCATATTTATTGTCCACACATGAAAGTGTCAATCTCCTCATCTGACGCTCACAATGTATGAACATGTGTAACTGCAGACTTTTTAATGGACCATTTATTAATGGACTCATGACATTTATACCTCCAACAATTTTTGACAATGATGAATAATTTCAGTTGGAGCTTCTCTAATGTGAATTACTTGAATTTTTTGTTCTTTTTGTGAGATTGTTATCGGCATGTCTGACATTTTAGCGACTAAACAGTTCGTTGATTCGATTCATTGACAGTAAAATCTAGCGTTAGTCGCAGCCCCGATTTAGTGATTTATGAACCATTAATAAAGCCATTATTTAGACCTTTTAACCCTTTGATAAGAGGTCACTGATCATAAAGTAGTATCGATAGTTCTTGCCCACACACTCAAATAAGACGTACTGCTGCTGTTAGTAGAAGAGAGTAAAAAGACTATAAAGTGTAGGAGTGTGATATCAATGAGGAGAGAAATAACTGCACCGCACACAGATGATGTCTCGAAGTTAAAATGAATCCCGACCATTTAAAAAAAAAAATAGAAAAATAACGCCTGTGCAGAGTTGGACAGTGAACAATGGAATCGTGAACATTTGTCTCATATTACAACCGCTGTAGTTCCTCGTGACTCTGGCTCAGTTTCAGCGCTACACAACTACGTGGATGGAGACGCTCCCGAGGCGAACACGCCAATTACACCCGTTGGCGACGCCGCGGCACCGTCCCCACAGCGGCGCCGCCGTCACATTGCAGGGCATTACCGTGGCTCCGTGCACCGATGAGCCACGAGGCCTGGCATGTGTGAGGGCTACTTAGGCCCCGCACTAAGGAGGAAGGTATGCTAAATACCATTAAGTGCTTATTGGCCTTTATGAAATAGGCAGTGTTGCTAAAAACAAAAGGCCGCCCGGGTCACACTCAATTGTTGAAGCATGTGACTCATGTTTGATTGAGGTGAAAGCTGCAGGGCAGGACTGTGAGGAGATGAAAGGAAAGCCGGCCCATTGGCGTCCCATGCTAACATGTAGGGTTGACATGCCGATGGAAAACTCCTCTCAGCACCCACACATAACATGGGAAGGTAAAAACAAGTCATGCATTTACAGAGTGCCTCTCAGGAAAGTGTATTTTGACAACCTACAAACTGAAAATGAAGGATTCACCCTTTCAATGGGTAACACTTTAGCAGTAAAAAAAAAGCAGGATATAAAAGGATATCAGTTATTAATAATGAACACGTATATATACTGGATTAAAACACAGACTTGCACTTTAGTAGCACTTGAATGGCTCTTATTGTGGTACTTTTGTAGTTTGACTATGTTGAGGAAATGTTACTTTCTGTATTCTTGTTGTTCTTAGTTTGTACTCTAGGTTAAAAGGCACTTATTGTAAGTCGCTTTGGGTAAAAGCGTCTGCTAAATGACATGTATTGTAATGTAATACAACTCCTCGTGTGGTGAAGCACCCATAAGTGATGGCTGGGGTATAAACAGATAATGAATGGCAAGATAATATAACTAATAATATGAAATATGACTTTGTAGGAGAAGTTAGAACTGTTGAAATATACTTTACTAAACAATAACATCTGCTTAAAACTACATTAAAGTGTGATATGAAGCATTTCTTATTCAGCATTTAAAGTTCTCGTGATGTTAAATGAGTTGAAGGGTTGCCGATGAGGTCATGTCGAGGACGATTTGTTGAGGGAGGATGATTAACGCTGAAGAAATGCCATGCAGCAGCATTCTTGCATGTGTTGTGCAACAGCGCAGCGAACTCCTGTAAAAGTGGGCAAAGTCGGCTGGCGAGCCCTGACTGGATGTTACACATATCCTTAAACAAATTACATGAAAAAAATCGCAACCCAGTTGCACAATGTCATTAGATAACGACTGTGTGTCAGCCTCAATACACTTGAACACGCCTCACAGAAAGATGCGTGTGCCCGATGGGAAAGTGGCCTCATCTGGCCCACTTTGTTAATTAATTAAATCGGTTTGTCAGAGCTATTGACGGTGCAGAAATATAATTTACTGTTGATGGAAACTTCTGTTTAAGCTTAATTTAACCTGAGAGGTGGAACGGGAACTCTGATTTTAGAGCAACATCGGAAGCAAGTTGTCATCTCATGGAGAGAAATAATGTCACTGTTTACAGCAAGATACAAAAACATTTTGATTGTCTCCAAAGTCTGAATGACTGTAACGTGTTTACCAGAATCTGATGTAGAATCGGGTTTAAAATGATGATGTAGCACTTTTTATTGGGCACCCCTTGTGAAAAGTTTATGAGTTGCACTTAATGACTCAATGGCTGGTTAAGATTATAAGAAAATGTTTTGAGTTGCAAACTTGTGAGGGATGTCTTTAGCTAGTTTATCTTTCCATTTGGTAATAACACAGTTAGAAATGTATTACTCTTCAAGCTTGGAGGAGTACACTTTAATAACACCTTTTAAAAAAGGGGTTCAATTATCAAATCTATAAGTAGTGATTAGTCAACTAATTGGCTGTTTTGATCTATGGTTTCCGTAGTTGATAAATTGCTTTTTATATTTTTTCATGAGCTTTTTAAAGAAACGTATAAACACAATATGCAAAGTATTTGTATGATTATTTCTAGTCAACAGAGTTTCTTAAGTCTGGAACAGTCCTAAGCTTCACGTTATAATGAATGGTGCCCTATTATCTAAAGTGGTATTTTTGTATACTTATTTCAGGTTTGTCCGGACATTGAAGGTGTACTGAGGGAGGGAAGAATCCCATCCACACCTGCACTGACACCACGACCACACAGAAGAGAAGAGTTACTCAACGACAACCTTCATAAATCTGGAAACTTTTTCTACATTCAGTCAGTCTGTGGGAGTCTGACAAGAGCGTAAACTGGAGGACAAAGACGGAGGCGGGCGAGATGAAGCGTCGGGCCAAACTTATCGATCAGCAGCAAACAATGCTCCTCCCTTTCTCCCTTTGTGCATCGGACTTCCTGCTTCTCAACCAGATGCAACGTGCCGCTGTCACGTGAGCAAGGGGAGGCTTCATGACGATTCCCAGAGCATGACACAGCAGGCCATGTGCTCATGCACCTCTCTCTCTCTCTCTCTCTCTCTCTCTCTCTTATCAGACTGGTGTTGTGACGCAAGAACATAAAAAAGTTGATATTTCACAATTAAATGAGATGTTCCTCTGTCCTGATACACCGTTGGTTAAAAGAAGTTGTGTTTGCTTGAGAGTTTCTCTCATGGTGCCGTCAGGTCTCAAGTAAAAGTGAAGGCGTCAGATCTTTGTCAGCACTGGTTACAGTAAAATAATTGCTAGTGAAATAAAAGTGCAGACCAGTCAGATTCAGTAGATTACCCAGTAGAAAAACAGCACAATTAAGTTTTAACACATCACAGCACCTTTAAGAGCTGCAACACTGACTTTAACTGTAAAACGATGTACTTAGATATATGAGGGGTTTAACCTTTTACAAGAGTTTCTCTAACAAAAAAAAGCAATGCGCTCTGTGCGTGTCTGTTGTGTCTCCATTCTGTCTCTTCTTTATCTTTGTGAGACATTACTGAAGCCCTGATATGAGTCACACAAAGGAGCTGCTCTTCTGTATCCTCTATGTATGAAACACATCAGTACGGCTGCTCTGCGTGTGAATAAAGAATATCTACGTGCATTCACATTGTCTGAATGAAATGCATTTTTGGGTTTGTATAGTCATAGTGTGTCCTGCTTGTCAACCAAGAGCCAACAAACTCATATAAGCCGAATGCAGTGAGGTAATCAGTTTACAATCATAAATTTCCCCTTGGGGATTAATAAAGTATAATTCTATTCTATATGTTTTTTTAAACAGTGGAGGATTTTCAGCGAATTTTACTTGAAAAATTAGATAAGTCGTATAATTTTCATGTTGATTTACTTTTTGATCAATTGACTTATTGTTGCGTTGCAGCTCTACACTTAGAACCATTACCATTTTGATCATCTGTTCATAATAATCCAGGGATTTATTGAGCCATTTCATGGAACTCCTATAGTTTTTTTTACACAAGTAGAAACAATTAGCTTTCCTGTAAGATTTATCTTCCGTTTCATACGATTGTAAACTGAACATCTTTGAGTTTTGGATTGTTGGCTACTTTTTTCATTCTGAAAATAAATCCCATCATCTTCCTGAATCCTCTGAATGTGCCTGAAGCGCCGTAACTAACTGTGAAGATGTTAGATATATATAGAGGCTTATAAATAAACGAGACGAAACATACCATTACTCTTTCTTTAAACTCCGAAAAAGGGTTACTTTTAATAGACGTGACATTACAGCACAAATGTTACTTCTCACCGTCTAAGACGTTCACAATGCAACTTCCTAACGTGCAGTTACATTGTGGTTGTTGTTCATTATTGGTTTCCTTTTAGCTCATGGTAGTCTGTTTTCGGAATAAACCACCTCAAGATAAAACAAAGACTTTCTTTCTACAAGTAACACAGCCTTCAATGTTGAGCAGATGAGGAGGAATAGAGGGTGATGAAGAGGGGGGGGGGGGTCTATCACACTGCTGACCTCAGCGTGAAAGGTCCCTCAGTGGCCTCCTGACCGACACCAATGAAGGAATCCGTCTAATCCTGGACTGAGGCCCCCCCACACAGACACGCACACACGCGCGCGCGCACGCGCACATGCACGCAACCCCATGCAGACTCAACCACCCTGAAGGCAAAAACACAGCCAGGATGGAGAGGCAGGGACCCTCTGCAGGACACCACAACATGGCATCTATTAACACTCGGTCACTTCAACATAACGACTGAATCAATACATTCTGTATTAAAAAATACACACACACACGCATACAAATAACGCGTTGCATCACTGCAAGCGTTGTTTGTTGTTGACTCGTGGATGATGTTAGCAACAACAAAAGCCATCTCCCTTTTGAGCAGAACAATGACAGCGTCCTCTACCTGTCCAACCAAAGCACCTGGATGCATGATCCAAAACAAAGAGCTCCTCGGTCACGTGTCTATGCCGACACACTGGATCAAACCAGCATTAAAACCATTAGCTCACAGGAAAGAAGACCACAAAAAGGAGGAGGAATATAGAGTCCATCGCAGGCCCTGTTTACCAGGCCCCGCGGATGCACTGTCCGGGTAATTGTGCAGCAACACTCGCATGCATGTCAAGGTGAGGACCGAGGAGGACACACCTACACCTCCTGTGTTTACTGTCGCTCAGCCGAAACTAGACACGGCTGCGGTGGAGCCGAGTATCGCACAAACACACACACACACACACACACGCACACACACCGTAGCCTACCTCAGAAATTCTTGCAGACAGGTGTCACAGAACCGATGTCCACAGGTAGACACTTGGACCGGCTCCCGCATCGCCTTGCTGCAGAGCGGACACTGGAACCGTCTCTTTGGCTTTTCCAGGAACTTGTAATCAAACCCGGGCATCGCTACAGGTTCCGTGGGTGTTTGTTTTGGTGTCGGCCTTCCGTTAAAAAAAAGGGTACCGATGTCCTCTCGGTGCCTCCCCCCCACCCTCCCTCCCCCCTGTCCCCCCCCCTCGTGAAAACGGGGCTATTTAGCTGCACAGGCTGGTTTTAAGCCGATGAGGGGCTCATATCACGTCCCTTCCGCCGCCGCCTCCGCCGCCGAGCGATCGGGCTCCAGAGAGGCGAGTCCTGCCCGGTGGGTCCTGCCGCCGCAAGCCCCGCAGACTGGCGGCAACGCGAGAGCGACGCGGTGCGGTGCGGGAGGCGCAGAGAGACGGTCACCGATCGGCGCTGGACACCCCTCTCCCCTGCTGCACGTTCTCTGCTCAGGGGTTAATGCGTGGCCCTCGTCGCCGCCTCCTCCTCCTCCTCCTCGGTGGATGCAGTGTACTGACAGACTGAGTACAATGCATAACTCCTCCGTCTGCTGAGGTGCACCGAGTCCCGCCTCCTCCTCCTCCTCCTCCTCCTCCTCTTCCTCCTCCTCCACGCAGGAGGAGTCAAGAAGCCGAGACGCGGTTCACACCATTTTATCACTCTCATCTCTCCGTCTGGAGCTTTTTGTGTGGCTGCTCGTGAAATACATTTTTGTTATTTTCCATGCATGTTTTTTTAAGCATTCGCTTCTTTATTTGTCAGATAAGAGCGTGTGTGTGTGTATTTAGTGCACATCTACGGGCCAAGGCGTAAGCAATGTTACATGTATTGTCTTAATCAGAAGACACGTAAGAGGTGAGGAAGGCTTTGTTCTTCATATCTCTGTCAAATACATATTAAATACATGTCCAATTGTTCTAATACAGAAGTCACCAATCCAGTAAGAGGGGACAGACGCCCTCTAGTGGTAGAGCACACACACGCACACACACGCGCACAAACACAATGAATACTGTGTCTCAGTGTATTTAATGTTACAATACGTTTATTATACACTATATTATTATAATACACCATGGCATACTTTGTGACACAACAAAACCGGACGTGATTTTACAACAGTAGAAATAAAGATCTCAATCCGAATATTAAGAACACATGTTCACCTGCTGTATTGCAACTGGATTACATCATCATGACATCATCATGTAAGACAACAATGTCGAGGATCCATTTCCTCAACAAAAATAAATAAATTAAGAAATAATATCCTCAAAAAACCCAAATCATTGTTGTATAAATACATGATTTTGAATAAGAATCATATATACTGATCTCCAGAATAACTAATATATCAAAGTACCACACGATAGCAGCTGTATGAAAAGTACATAAAGCTGATTGATGAGAATAATAGCGACTGTGGAGGCCGAATAAAAGCAAAAGTAATCGGACTATTACTTAGAGATCCAGCATTATACTGTAGGTTAGTTATTCATTTTAAGATGGTGTATTAGTTTAAAGTCAACCATCCGAGCCATGATAAGGATATATAATTATTTGTGTCAAGCCACGAGAAACATTACAATTTCTGCATGTTTTAAACTGTTCAAAATATCATTTAAAATATCCAGAAACCGACAGACACCGGTGAAGATTATTCTTTCTTTTCCACTTTTCTTTAGATAACTTAAAAATTAAGTAAAATATTTCACTCACAATGGTGGTGATAAGTAACTAAGTACATGTAAGTGCAATTGAGGTACTTTCATTTTAAGGTTATTTTACTTTACTACATTTCAGAGGCAAACATTTACTCCACTCCATTTATTTGTCAGCTTATGTTTTTTTGCAGATTCAGAACTAAATATAATCAACTAACACATTATGATTCATTATTATTGATTAACTATATAAGAAATATAAAAGAAATAGCCCGACAATCACCAGCTGCAACATTAGCGATGAAAGAATTAATGCATCACTAAATATAGAGTAATATAATATATATTCGTCTAAAATGTACCATTCTGCATACCGAGTAATTTTACTTCTATATAATGATGCAAATACTGATGTACTTTTACTTAGAGTAAAAAGTCTGAATTCAGTCGAGGCCATCTTTTAAATACAGTTCACACGATGTATGTACCATCTCATTTTAAATATAATACACATTTTAGTGACACATACACTACTGTTCAAAAGTTTGGGGTCACTTAGAAAAAAGAAAAAGAAAGCACTGTTTTATCCAATGAAAATGACATTAAATTAATCAGAAAAACTCTCTATACATAGTTAATGTGGTAAATGACTATTCTGTTTTTTAATGAAGTATCTACAGAGGTGTGTAGACTATAGAGGCCCATCTCCATGTTCTAGTGGTACATTGTGTTATTGCCTTAGAAGACTAGCAGAGGGGTAGAACCCCCTGAAACCCTTTATTTCTTTTTTTATAACTTTTTCTTTTGCATTTTCCACTAACAGATTATTCCTTGACATTGAAACCCTTTTTATGTGAGCGCAGCTGAAAACAGTTATGCTGGTGAGATAAGCTCTGAAACTGGCCTTCCTTTGAGCCACAAGTTTGAAGAACAACATTAATATTTACAATAAAAATCATTATTTCTAACCTTGTCAATGTCTGGACTATATTTTGTATTAATCTTGTATTCATTTAATAAATAAAAGTGTGAGTTTTTATAGAAAACAAAACATTTTCTCAGTCCAAACTTTTGAACGGTAGTGTATCTGTGTTTGAAATCATGTTAAAAAATGATTTCAAATCATGCTCTAGAATTGTTGCAGCGGCCCAAACGCCGACAATGCAACAAAAACAAGAGTGTATGAGCAACTTATGATCCCTACTGTTAGCCTTTGTTCATATTTAGGCATCACTCATACTTTGGATTGTGTATCCGTTTATAGAGTAATTACATTACATTACATGTCATTTAGCAGACGCTTTTATCCAAAGCGACTTACAGTAAGTTCATTTCAACCTAGAGTACAAACTAAGAACAACAAGAATACAGAAAGTAACATTTCCTCATCATAGTCAAACTACAAAAGTACCATAATAAGAGCCATTCAAGTGAAGGTAATAACCTGGAACTGCTTCACGGCTCCATGGAGAGTAAACAATCGAGTCTCTGTTATACAGGGAGGGGTGAACCAGGAACTTATTTCAGACACAGCCGTCACGTCTTAAAGACGTCGTTATCTCTGGAGTTACACACGTAGAGGACGACTAATCCAGCGAAGCACAATGTGAGCGCTGGCGCTGTGATTGACGTTATTGTGTCGGGTTCATTCGACTGATGGCGCTCAAGTGGTTTTCATTCTTTTTCCTTTCTCCGCATTGCGTCACCTCGTTCACCAGTGGCTCAAACCAGTTTGACTTTCTCCGTTCTTTATCATGCTAACTCTACCACGTGGGAGCGGACAATAGAGGACGCGTAAGAGCTGCCTAATGACTTCCTGTAATCCAGCAACAGAGTGGCAACATTCTTTGAACTAACCCGGTGAGCGATACACCTGCTGAAACACACGGCGGTCGATCTTTTCCCTGCTTTGCTCCGTTGATGTCGAAGCAAACATTCATTCCCGGAGAGAGAAATAAAGCTAAACAGAGAGGAGAAGAAGAAGAAGAAGAAGAAGAAGAAGAAGAAGAAGAAGAAGAAGAGCGAGTGAGAATTCGAGGACGCAGCTGCGGCGTGAAAAGAAATGTTTTAACTGGAGCGCAGACGGGCCTCTGGGAAGAGTGATATCCCGAGGAAGCTTCACCTCATGCCCCAGCTGCGCTTCAGAGCGAGCGCCGAGTGGGCGTGGGTCGTCCGTTTTTAGGACGGATTCATCTCGCGGCAGGTTCCTCCAGCAGAGCTGAAACCAGAGAAAAAGACGAGGGTGAAACATCAAAAAGAGGAATGTCAGACATTTCCTAGCAGTGATGTTAAAAAGGAGGATTTGCTGCTTGTCATCATATCTGATACTTCAGTGAAGATCCTTCAGACTGATGGTGGGGAAAACTAAGATTCTGAAGAGGCTGGCTCTGGGAAATTGTAATTAAAATATTCCGCTATAAATAATTTTAGACAAATTTTATTCAAATAATTGAGAAAATATTCAACAGAGTGATCAGGGATGAAAGTCATTGTTGGCGGCAGCCTTAAAACGTCCACATATGAGTTGAATTGTGGAATAGATTACTGTAGTACACCGATAAATACCTTTCCCACTATGTGTGGGTGTGCAATAACGCACCCACACTTTGCATTTTATTTAATTGTTACACTTGTCTCTTCAAATATGTATATATAAATATTTGCATATATTTTATTTTATATCTCACTTGTATAGTTTATGCACACTTGTTCTTCTTTATTATATGTATATTTTATTATTGTGTTTTAGTTTAATGTTTATTGGTGCTACTTTGTCCGCAAATTTCCCCTTGGGGATTAATAAAGTATAATTATATTCTATTCTAATCATCCTGAAAGTGTAGAAGGAAAAGTCGAGGAATCAAACTGTTTCAAGCGTTTGGATCGAGTTATTTTTGACCAAAAACACGATTCCACTCCATTCACGATACAGTGGGCGTTTAGTTCTAGGACAAATGAAGGTGTTTGTGTGTTCCACTGCTTTTTGATCCTGTAATACTTAATAGAAAGTGTATTTGTACATGAGGTGTAGTATTATTCTCATCGGTTCTGGACGGGTCCGATCAGCATCCTGCTCACGACCTCTCTGAGTGTTCGCCCATGTTGTCTCTCGGTCTTCTTCAGAGGTCAACAAAACATTTAAACAGCCGCCGTGTCGCCTGTAGCGAGGATTACCCACACGCCGTTACATATTAGATTGTGATGCAGTTTAATCTTCTCTAAATCTGCAGCTATTTTCAATTTGGAGTGGAGAGGGACGATTTCATCCCACCTTCTATGACTTGTGCCCTGTCGCCGTCAGGCCGAAGAGGGACGGATAGAAATGTCATCACAACTTTAATCTACTAGTCTAGTCTCCCCCTCTGATGTATTTCTATGTCTGTATGTACACTCTCCCAAAGAAAATCTATATTATTTAATTTGAAAGACTGGATTGTATGTATTAATTACTACACCTGTGCCGATGTATACTTGGTAAATTAAGATACTGTCCAAAAACGAAAAATAAAAAATAATTAAAAAAAATAACATAACTTTAATTGAATATTCAAAGTCTCCTGCCTAAAATGGATCAAATAAAATATCTTGTTGTGGATTCAAACCTGGACTTTCTATGTCTCTCAGAAACATGGCTAAATATAAATGTGCCGTCTGCTGCTTTGTATGTACGTGGATACAATATATTTAGAAGGGATCCATGTAGTGGTAAAGGAGGAGGAGTAATGTTTTATATTAAAACACCTTAACTGCAGCCAGATTGAGTGGTCAAGTAATGTCACATTGGAATGTATTGGTCTGAGAGTGTCACTATCACCTCAAATGTCTTTTAATCTACAATCAACAGCCACAATGCAAAATTAGACTAAATTGTTACTTTTGGCGTGCAGATAGAAAAGTTCAGACCCGGTGTAGCTGGAAAGAACTAGTGTGTTCATGTAAACAGAGCGCCGGTGAATGGAAAAGCTTTAAGATGTACGACTGCGTGAAGCAAAGCTCCGGTCACGTCGTCAGCCGGTGAGCTTTCAAACCTACAAATGAGTTTAAATGTTTAAAATTCTTAAATCCTGCCTGGCATTCATCCGGGGGTTAGCGCTCTCTCGGTAACATTTCACCACCGTCCCAACATCCCACAGTGTTTGTTAACAATGGGCTAATAAGCGAAATATTACGTTTCACTGCCAGCAGAGTGTTGCCATGACAACAAGCCACCGATGTCACCGTGAACGGGTGACTCTCGTCGAGCTGCACCGCCTTGGGTATCCCAGAATCCTCCTCTTTCCTTCCGAGGCGGCCGCGGGCCCCCTTTCCCCAGGTGTACACCTCCCAATCTGCGGAGAAGAAGAAGACGGTCACCGTCTCTCACAGGAATGGTTAATCGACAGCTCCGTCTCTCTCTCTCTCTCTCTCTCTCTCTCGCCGCAGCATAATGGCGTTATCTGAAGGAAGCCGCAGCTGAACAAAGACTTCCCTCAACAAAGAAAACCCACAGGCAGTGCTGTCACTGCTGGCTTTCTCCCCGGGGAGCCTGTTGCTGGCACAATAGGACATTCTACCATTTAACCACCAAAACAGAGACTTACACACACACACACACACACACACACACACACACACACACACACACACACACACACACACACACACACACACACACACACACACACACACACACACACACACACACACACACACACACACACACACACACACACACACACACACACACACACACACACACCTGTTACGGATGTGTTCAAAGAAGCAGACGCATGGTTCCGCACGTAAAGCTCACTGGCTAGTACTCTGCATTGTGCTGCTTACCATTCATCCAGACCGTACTACATGCTCCATGAAACATTTCAGTTCATTTCAGTTTGAAATGAACAGAAACTTCTAGAGACTTGAAAGACGAACACAATCACTGACAGTAACATTTGTATTGGCTGTTTTTGAATTTAATTTACATATACACTACCGTTAAAAATGTTGGGGTCACCGAGAAAATGTTGTGTTTTCCATTAAAACTCACACTTTAATTTATTAAATGAATACAAGATTCATACAAAATCTAGTCAAGACATTGACAAGGTTAGAAATAATGATTTTCATTGTAAATATTAATGTTGTTCTTCAAACTTGTGGCTCAAAGGGAGGCCAGTTTTAGAGCTTCTCTCACCAGCATAAATGTTTTCATCTGTGCTCACATAAAAAGGGTTTCAATGTCAAGGAATAATCCGTTTGTGGAAAATGCAAAATAAAAAGTTATGACAAATTATTTTAAAAGGGTTTCAAGGGGGTTCTAACCCTCTGCTAGTCTTCTAAGGCGATAACACAATGCACCACTAGAACACTAGAGATGGGCCTCTACACACCTCTGTAGAGACTTCATTAAAAAACAGAGAATAGTCATTTAACGTATTAACTATGTATAGAGTGTATTTCTGATTAATTTAATGTCATTTTCATTGAAAAAAAACAGTGCTTTTCCCCCCTTTTTTCTAAGTGACCCCAAACTTTTGAACGGTAGTGTATGTCGTTTCATGGTTTGAAACTAGGCGACTCATTACAATCCTCCTCGTTCTCATCCTAAGCAGCTAAAGCACAGCAATGGTATCTCAGCTGAGAGCTGAGATGAACCCTGTTGTGTTTACTTGTGCAACTTCTACTAATGCATACCTTTAAAGGAAGTCAGGGATTAAGAATGAGGGGAAATAAAGAGTGTGTCTCGTCATAAATTTTTCTTCTTTTTTTCTTGTTTTGAAGCTTTGCAATCTCAAGTCAGCTGCAGGACAGCAACAGTTTTAATGCAAAACCATAAAACTCAGTATTGTTCTTTAAAACTGATGTTTGTGCTTATCATTTGTCTTCAGGTCTAACCAGACAACATGTTTTTTGTATAAAATGTGTTTAAGTTAAGATGTCAGATGATTAGATTAGATTAGATATCCCTTTATTAGTCCAACAGTGGGGACATTTCAGGATCACATTAGAGCATTAATGAAAAATAAAAATAAAACACAAAACACAATAAAAATACTAAATATACAGAGGAAAAAAATACATACACAAGGCAGGTGTCAGGGTTTTCTGAGTTTCTAACCAGTCCCAACATGCTTTAGCTACATCACGCGAGTACACTCGGCACTCGTGATTACTTTGTAGCACCTGGTATATCGGAACAAAGGTCACCTGTATCAGTTATTACTTCAGGTATAATAGGCACATATACCCCAGCCTTCAACCTATTCAAAAAAACCGAACCAGTCCAGATATCAGATCGATGGGTAGTTCTACTCACCAGATCCGATAGCTAAGGAGAACGCGTCTCCACAGGCAGCCATGGTGATGCCCTGCAGCCCGGGCACCGGGTAGGGGACGCGGCTGCTACGCCGGGAACTACAGCCCATCTGTCCATGCTGGTTGCTGCCGAAGGTGAAACACTGACCCCTCTCTGGAAAATGTTGGGGGAAGAGTTTCATCACGGAGGGAATAAGGCTCGCAGAATCAGTAACTTCTTTTAAATCACTCCTTAAAACCCATTTTTATAGAACAGCTTTTAAGTGATCTAGTCATTTTATGCAGGACTTTGGCTCCCCTAATTTAGTTTGTCTGTTTTAAATTTATTTGTAATTTTTTTAAATTTTTATTTATTTGTTTTACATTTTTTTATTTTAATATATACTTTTAAATGTAATATTGGTTTCTTACTATTCCACTTGTTTTGCTTTGACTCTCTGTGGAGCACTTTGTAAACATTGTTTTTAAAGGTGCTATATAAATAAAGTTATTATTATTATTATTATTATTATTATTATTATTATTATTATTATTATTATTATTATTATCACTGGGATGTTTTCAGGCAGCATTTCAGTCAATATGGTGCTGCAAGAACCTAAAGAACTAGTTTGGCTAATGATAAACGAAACAATGGCCAACTCGTATTTCACAACTTCATCGAGGTAATCACCGAGTGATGCATCATATCAAATCTGATGCAACATTTTTATTTGACAGATTAATAATGAGAATATTGTACCTGTAACAGCAACAGAATGGGCTGTCCCAATGTCGATGTGAACAATCTTCTCACTGTCGAGCGGGGCTGACTGGACCGGACAGTAAGAGTGGACTTCTTCCAGCTGATTTGAGGGGTTTGGTTCCTCTCCAGCTGTTATCTTATCCAGCCCGAGCTTGTTGAACCTGCACAGCAACACGACAACATCCAGATACTTACAACCGAGAGAGGAATAGAGAACGCCGCATTTACCAATGCTTTGTTACCAATGTGTCCTGTTTGTTTGTTTTGTCTGCTTTCTTTTTGTTTGCTCTGTTTGTCACTGTTTCTTGTCCCCATGTAAAGCGTCTTTGTGTATTTAGAAAAGCTCTATTTAAGTTTGAATTATTATTATTATTATTTTTTAGTACATCCTTTTACACCACCCCTTTAATATGCACTATATTTTCATTAGAAAACCCTTACATATTTGGTATTTCTATTGCTGCTCCTACTGAGACCTGCAGCTGTTGTTTTTACTGTCCTATACACAGTAACATGTTCAGTGTTAATTTAACACTTATAGAGTACATTTTAACACTCACCCAGTGAACATATGGTCCCTTATCGACAGAGAGTGTTAAAGTAACACTGAACATAGTATTAACATTTCAAAGTTAACACAATTCTGGTAAGTTATTATTTGACTCTACACTACACTGAGAAGTGTACATTATGATTAACACTAGTCCGATTGTCAAATGTAAATAGCCCTCTACAATTCAGTATTTCAAGACACCAAAATAGCTTGAGTGTAAGTTGAACTCAGTAAAGAATTATTCTAAAATGTTGCTTGTGCTGAAATATCAACATTTGATATAAAACAGTGATTTAGAGAGATTCATTCTAGAATTAAAATGTCACTTAATGAAACTCCTTTTGAACGGAGAAGGCGGGAGGCGGAGCTTTCCAGAGTATCAGTGAACGTTGTCATCAATAATGGGCGTTTTACTCTGGCTCTAGTTGTAATGACTCTGACAGTCAATTCACTCTAGCACTGTATATTTTACACAAACATGTTTAACTCTGAATATCTACACCCACACTAGGGTCTATTTACTCTCGTTATTGTTGTATTAACGCTGAAAGTGTCAATATACTTTGACAGAATGTTTAACAATGGGGAATTTATTGGGTCTTCAACACTAAATCTTGTCTACAACATGTGTATGTATATTATAATGATTATGTATTCTCATTAAATGTCAAATAAGATGGTTCACAGCTGATCCAGGGTCAGTCAGTGACAGTCATTGAAACATATGGCCATAGTTTTGGGTGGTCAAATATAATTACCTGTTGCTTCCACATGCCACAATGCTGTACTGAGTGCTGATAATCATGGAGCAGTCGACTCCACACACCACCCTCTGAGCCTCAAATTCCCCAGGTAAACACACCTGCTGTGGAGAGTTGTGGGTTTCTTGGTTGCCTAGCCCGAGGCGACCTTCCAGATAGAAGCACAGAAACAAGAACTGAGACCCAAGCTGGGTGAAGATCTGCGGCTGTCATGAATAAATCACATACAAAACAAACACCAAAAGATGAATGCTAAGATACATTTGAAAACAACCAGTTTATTGACTACCATTGTCTCCTCTTCCCCAGGCAAATACTTCTCTTTCATTGGTCACAGCGAGTACGTGGGAGGCACCACATGACACCTGAACCAGCTCGTAGCCGAGGAGGGCCTCAACTATCTTGGGCTGAGTACAAAAACAGAGAGAGAAAAAATAAAAGTCTTCATCGTAATGTTCTAGTTACAGATGTGTAGGGATATGGAAATGCATTCTGGTCGTCCAGTCTTTTAAAAAAAGTTCAAATAAATTCTTATGAGACTAAATCGGAGAAATAAAGATATGTATCCAGTTCGTACTCGGAGCTAAAACAAACATAGTCGACTGTAATACAACAGCCCTGCAATAAATCCTTCCTTCATGATGGTTATAGCGGAAAGTCTGAGGGGCTTTGATTCAACTTCATGATTATTATGGAGGGCAGAATACATGGGCTGTTTAACTATATTACATTATACTAAAATGTGTTTCTAAAATGTAGATAAATCTTATAGAAATAAGGTGAACAGAAAATAAACAAATATAACTAATTGACTGCATTGGTTTTAGCCATGTGTATTGAATGTAATAAACTTAACTTAAAACAACCGAGTGTACATTTAATATAATTATTATTTCCTTAGTATGGTGGACCCGTACCTGCGTGACATCATTGAAGTTACCGTGTCCGAGACAGCCGTTGCTCCCACTTCCAAATGTCATGATAATGCCTCGGTCTGGAAATAAAAAATAAAAAGAAGGGATTAAAGACATTATGAGTTGATGATTGTAGGTGTATTGCCTCTAATCCTCATCTAGGAAACGCTAATCTGTGTCACTACAGTGAAAAGTGATGAAAGAGAGGCAACTGAGCTGAGAGGACGGGACCTTAATTCTTTAATATCTGCTTTGCAATACTGGATGAACTGAAGCCTCCTACGGCAAACTGACTAACAGAGAACCGCAGTTTGAGTTCAAGGTAAACTGAAAACTGCTCCACAAACATGGAGAGGTGCATTTTAGTGGACCCAAACTATGTGATCAAGTCTGGGAAAAGAGGCGACTGTATTCTTGCATATCTACATCCAAACACTGCCTCCTCTGTGTTGTACAGTCATGTGGTGCTTCACATGAGAGCAGAAAACAGAGAATATACATTTATTTCCCTTAAAAAAAAAGATGACTGCTAAACTAAAATAGGTGTGAAGAATTTTTAAAAAAAACAGGACAGCCCACCAACCTGTCATGCAGATAGTAAAAAGGTCGCCACAGGACACAGACTTGATGTTGACTCCAGACTGACCCTCAAGGAAACGTGAAATGAATTGCGGCTGCATCTGCTCCACCACACCGGGCAGACCGGCCTCACCAGACCCCACTGACGGAGCCTGCAACAAAGAATGATGATTAGTCTTAAGCGGGCCAAACTGTGAGAATGTATCTGTGACCTGGAAAACACAGGAAACTAAATAGGTCAAACTGATTCACTATTAGGAACCATCATTGTGTGATGTTCAATGCCATCACAGCAGTTATTCTATTATTTACTACCTGATGGCTGGAAAACAACTAAATGAAACTAAAACGGTATTTGATAAGTTATCTCTTGGTTTGACCTTGAAAAAATGACTTTGAAACATTATTAAAGCAGCATCGTAAACAAGTTAGAGAATACAAAGATATGTACAGGTTAACACAGACCTCCCACGTAATCAGACGGCCAGACTTGGTCACCCCCATCTTCTGAGTCCGGCCCAGAGACACTTGAAGCACCTCAGTGTTGAGCATCGGCAGGCGTAGAGGTGCTGAGATTCCACTTCCCCACGTGTACATGGCTGACAGCGGGAGAGAATGAACCTTACCTGGTCCTAAACCAACTGATCCATCTGTGTAAAGCAAGAAATAATCGATCGCATTTGTAGTTATAGTACAGTGACCTAGCAACTAGTCGTGTTGTCAAATAATAGTGTGATGAGCCTGACCTCTGGACCTGTTCGTAGGAACTCTCCCTCCTGGTCTACCGTGGGGACCAGTTTGCAGATTAGACAGTGGTTTCTCAATCCTGGAACATAGAAGAACAAATCAATCATGCACACATTTTTGGAAATCCTAATCTCAAATCAAGTGCATCCATATGTCCGTCCCGTCATTAGTCACGCATTAAGGCGGTACCTGCGCATTTTGACATTGCCTATGTCTGTGTAGAGGTTGAGCAGAGGCCGGATGCATACGGGAAGAGCCATTATTTCATTGAGTTGAGGTCGTTTGGACGGATCCAGGTTGAGCATGTTGAGGATGAGCTGTCGAAGTTCCGGGCTGTACCGGTCTGAAATCGGAGCAAATGTTCCGCTCATGATCTTCAGAACGAGCGCAGGAAGATTCTGAAAGCAAAATTAAAGAGCGATACACAATGAAATGACAAAGAAATCCCCAAATATATACATTAAATCCCAAGCTAAGGAGTATGTATTTATTATTGGCAATGATAATATTCCCAGAGATAACACAATTGCAGCGCTATTTGAATCACGACATCCGATATACAATGGATTTTATTTGAAGTCAATGTTTAACTTACAGCAGCCTCGAAGGCTCTCTTAAGACTCGCTAGCTCATAGAGCACACAGCCCAAAGCCCAGATGTCACTCTTCTGGTTATACGGCTTTCCTTCACACAGCTCCGGGGAGATGTAACATGGGGTACCCACCACCTGCAGAGTGAAAAGAAAGAGGAATTGGTTTGTGCTAGCACATGGTAGGGTTTAATATATCAGAATGTGCATGTTGCTGAAGTAATCATAGTTGCAAACCAAAGGTAAATAAACACACCGTGTAAGCTTTGCTCTTGCTGACGAGGATTTTGGAGATGCCAAAGTCCCCAATTTTGACGATCATCTGATGCTTGTCAAGAAGAATATTCTGTGTCTTAAGGTCTCTGTGCAAGATAAGTTTGTTGTGTACGTGATACAGAGCAAGTAAGATCTGCACAAAGAAGTGAAGGATAGTGTCCTCATCCAGCAGAGAGTTACAGCGCTTCTGTATGTACTCAGCCAAGGTTCCACCTGCATGAAGAAAAACATTCAGAATAATGAAATAAACAAAAAGGATGACTTTTGTTCCTTAAAGCCACAATAACTTAGAAATCAATCAAGTTTCTGGGTTGAGTGAACAGCTGTGAGATGATGATATCAAAGCCAATGAGAAATGGATTCAACAGGTTTTAAGATCACAGGTGTTAAAAATGTTATTTTCAACAACAAAAGGGATATGGGAAACATTTTTTTTTACATCTAGTTAACATAAAAAGCCCTATTGCACTAAACCATGAGAAAAGTGAACCGTGAGATAAAGAACAAAAGGCGGTTGTGTAATAAGATATGTCAGTAAGCTTACCGGGTGCATACTCCATAGCTATCATGAGGGCCTTGTCTTCCAGGAAGTTTTCATAGTACTCTATAATATTTGGATGGTTGAGCAGTTTCAGCACCTGACACTCGTTCTGAGCCGCCAGACGTTCATCTCGTGACATCTGCTCCACCGGGATCTCCTTCAGGATGAGAAAGGACCCGTCGATGCGCCTGCGGCACAGGTGAACGATCCTGACGGAAGGGAAATGAAGAACATTTTTACATATTTTGTTTCATAATCAATACAGTAGGGTTGCCGTTGGTATTTTATATATTGTGCGACAGTTTTGTTTTCACAACTAGCATCTTGTATTTGAAGAAAAGCATTATATTAACAGCAGTTTATGAATATGACAGTGAATCACTGGTGAACCTTTACGTGTGAAAACCTATTTTCACAAAATGCTTAAAGGAATAAAGAACTACTCAATATTGCATGTACGTACATAGACTGGTGGTTTTGTTGTCCGCTTTAAGAAGGGGGAAATAATACTAACAGAGGGGATGGATGGGCAGGTGAGTATGGAGGACTTAAAATGACTTAAGTATAAAGAAAGAAATAAATGAAGAAATACAGAAATATAGAAATATATTTATTTAATGTTGTCCTGTTGATTTATAACTTATATTTATTTATTCCTGTATTTATTTATTTAAGCATTTATTTATTAATACATTTATGTAAGCATTTATTTATGTATTTCTATATTTATTCATGCATTTATTTATACTTAAGTTATTTTGAGTCCTCCATAGGTGAGGGTGGGGAGATTTGTTTATGTTCTTGTTGAATTGTACAGTGCTGTCTGATGGAAACACAATGAAAAGACCTTTCAAAATAAAAGAGAAATAATGTAAATGCACCAACACACATGGTGCTTCCATTTACTTATTATGTATGACCGGTCAGAACATTATTGCCAAAGACAATCACTATATAAAGACTTGATGTTCAAGAGTACAGATTAAAATGATGTTAATAATGTAGAAAATGACTCTGAAATGTCTAACATGGGGTATTAATGAGTAAAGTACAAACTTTGACAATGTATACAAGATGTAATTTACCTTTTACCTCCACACCTCTGCTGAGTATATAATATCAATGACTAGTAGGATTTACATTAGGACATGAGCAGTAAAGTCATCTGAATCTAGTAAGAGTATATTGTTTAAATAATGTAACTTTTCCAGCAACGTACTATCTTTAATTAACAACTTTTTTGTCAAGTGTTACGTAAAGCCACTTGAATGCAAATATTCAGACGACTAAATAACTGTTCATTTAACTAGCTAACGCTAGAGCTAACCAAGCTAATGTGTAAAAAAAAAGCTTTAAAAAGAAGAGTAACTCAAATAGCTAGTTAGCGTTGAATAACAAAACCAACCAAGTTTTCTGAACACATAATCAACCCGAAGTGCTCTGGCATTAACCTACGACTAATCACGCTGCTCACGTCAACTAAAACACTTTTATATTTAACGTGTAACGTTCAGGGAGCTAATGGTTACTTTTCTAGGCATGTCTTCAACTTCTTCGCACATTTGACTTCCCCATGTTGGGAAGTTCTTTAGCCCAAACCGTATTTGCCCACATGCAGTCGGTAAAGCATATGTGTGCAGCCCAGACCAGCTACAAAGTTTAACTAAACTTAATAGTTTACCCGAAAGCTCCTCTTCCGACAACTTTGATTTTCTCATATTTCTCCATCGCTGCTCCCAAACGTTTCCGTCGTTTCCAGGCAACCCGTTCCAACTACTACAGGAAGCGACGAGGGACAAAAATAGGCGACGGGTAAACGCCTGCAAAATACACGTGAAACTGAACCAAGGAGTCTGGGAGAAAACACAGTAACACAGTATTTTGTTCAGAGAATACATAATATAAGGGATGAATATTAAGGGGACGATATGTATATGAAGACGCATCTTTTATCAAACCTAAAACCAAAATATTTAGTATTTCACCATTGTTTATTAAAATGATGTCAACCATACAACTCATTATTGTTCTTTAAAACTGATGTGTGCTTATCATTTGTCTTCAAGTCTAATTATCAGACAACATGGCTCTTGAATAGAGTTATTTTAAGTTAAGATGTCAGATGTCAGGTTTGTTATGGTTACAATCAAACAAAAGACTTTCAAAGCAGTCCCAATATGCTTTAGCGAAATCACGCAGTAACAAGAAGATTTTCTATCTCCTCGGATTTTGGCCACAACATGCAATTACAATTTGACAGCATTCCAGGTCTCCTCGGCACTCCTGATTACTTTGTAGCACCTCATATATAGGCAGTACCGTTGCTAGCCATGTTGGTGACCTACGCATAACTCCTTCATGATGCCCCCTCTGAGGTTGAACCCGCGGCGAGCGTTGTCGACGCTGTCGGGGGGGGGGGGGGGGTGCTGGTGAGAATGTGTGCTCACCTGTGCTAAACGCGGATGTGTCGGCGCGCGCAACACGGCAGAGCGATGCGAGCCGTAAACTGAAATAATATCGCCGTTATAATTATTATAACTATGAGGATTTTCTTGTTGCCTATTTTGTGGTGCCCCCCCCGAGGACGTGGTGCCCTACGCGCAGCGCGTAGTGCTCGTTATGGGAGCGGCGGCGCTGGTGACATGCACTGTGTTCCAACCACGCCACCAGAGCGGCTCATGTCACAGACCGACTGTGGCAAAACCAACAAGAGCGAGGGCGCGCGCGCGCCCGAGCGAGAGAGCGCGAACGAGCGAGGGAGAGAGAGAGAGACACACAGCGACACAGAGCGAGAAAGATACGGAGCGACAGAGAAAGATAAAGATAAGAGAAGGAAGTATGTACAAAGATGGACAGATTTGTGACTGGTCTAAATGAACTGAGAGTAGCTATCTCCAACCAGCAACCCCACTTTGACAAAATCTGTAAATCAAAGCAAGCCCACACCAGTCACTGATTCATATGAATAGGAATATACATAGGAATATGATCACAAAATAAAATGTACCATGTAGACCTGTACACCTTGTTCATAATTTTGTTATTTTATTGTTTGAGAAAACCTGCTGTTCAATGTGAGTAAATACAGTATATGTTGTTTGCACTTTGTTTGAAATTAAGTTAATTGTATTTACAAATTATTTTATATATTTTTTATTTTATATATATTTTATTATTGGTATTTCTTTCTTTCAGTGGACCAATGGCTGAGCAGCTTTCAGTGAACCAATGGCTGAGCAGCTTTTAGTGGACCAATGGCTGACCAGCTTTTAGTGGACCAATGGCTGACCAGCTTTCAGTGGACCAATGGCTGAGCAGCTTTCAGTGGACCAATGGCTGAGCAGCTTTCAGTGGACCAATGGCTGAGCAGCTTTCAATGAACCAATGGCTGAGCAGCTTTTAGTGGACCAATGGCTGAGCAGCTTCCAGTGGACCAATGGCTGAGCAGCTTTCAGAGGACCAATGGCTGAGCAGCTTTCAATGAACCAATGGCTGAGCAGCTTTCAATGAACCAATGGCTGAGCAGCTTTAAGTGGACCAATGGCTGAGCAGCTTTCAGAGGACCAATGGCTGAGCAGCTTTCAGTGGACCAATGGCTGAGCAGCTTTTTTTTTTTTTTTTTTTTTTTGTATTCCATTAGTGTTCAAAATCTCACATACACATATTTAAATTTTTCAGATTCTTTGTACATGGAGAAGTACAGGCCAAAAAAAGAGAAGAAAAAAAGAAGAAAAAAAAACACATATGCAAATAAAGAAACAATACCATAGTAATAAAACTACCAGCGAGAGCGAGAGCGAGCGCGTGCCCGAGCGAGGGAGCGCGAACAAGAGAGAGACACACAGCGACACAGAGCGAGAAAGATACGGAGCGACAGAGAAAGATAAAGATAAGAGAAGGAAGTATGTACAAAGATGGACAGATTTGTGACTGGTCTAAATGAACTGAGAGTAGCTATCTCCAACCAGCAACCACGCTTTGACAATATCTGTAAAGCAAAGCAAGCCCACACCAGTCACTGATTGATATATATGAATAGGAATATACATAGGAATATGTTCAGAAAATAAAATGTACCATGTAGACCTGCACACCTTGTTCATAATTGTGTTATTTTATTGTTTGAGAAAACCTGCTGTTCAATGTGAGGAAATACAGTATATGTTGTTTGCACTTTGTTTGAAATTAAGTTAATTGTATTTACAAATTATTTTATATATTTTTTATTTTATATATATTTTATCATTGCTATTTTTTTCCCAGTTAAACTGAAGAATAAACTGTGAAGTGATATGTACTTATTTTAGAAATAAATACAAATATTTTATACAGTTCATTATGCAATTCATTAAAAAACAAGAAAAAATTGGGGTCGGGTTGCGGGTTGCGGGCGGGGGGGGGGGGGTCGTCCAATATTCCTATATCATCAAAGGGGGTCTTGACAGAAAAAGTTTGGGAACCACTGGGCTAATGTGTCGCACATTAGGCAAGCTTCACTCGTAACAGTTCAGCTCCATACTTTCCTTTTTTATTAGTTGTTTTCGTCATGTCATTCCAGATCCTGCTTCCCATCTCGTCAGTCCAACTCCCTTCACCTGCCTCTGATCACCTCGTTAGTCCCTCATTACCTTCACCTGGTCCTCACGCCCCTTCTCACCTGCAGCCCATTCCCTCATTAGTCCCTCACTATTTAGCTCCCTCACTTCCACTTGTCCTCTGCCAGATTGTTTTGTCACCAGCCCACACACACAGACGCACACATACACCGGTAAAACAATATAAAATAACCAATGTGACATGCAGTACCGTTGCTAGCCATGTTGGTGCCCTACGCATAACTCCTTCATGATGCCCCCTCTGAGGTTGAACCGCTGGCGAGCGTTGTCGACGTTGTCGACAGGGGGGGGGGTGCTGGTGAGAATGTGTGCTCACCTGTGCTAAACGCGGATGTGTTGGCGCGCGCAACACGGCAGAGCGATGCGAGCCGTAGACTGAAATAATATCACCGTTATAATTATTATAACTATGAGGATTTTCTTGTTGCCTATTTTGTGTTCCCCCCCTCCAGGACGTGGTGCCCTACGCGCAGCGCGTAGTGCACGTTAAGCCTAGTTTATGCTTCTCCGGCGCGTCGCTCCGTGCCGCCGCGGACCCTTCGCAGACCCTTCGCAGATGGTCGCTGGAGCCTGCCGCGTGCCTCCAAAAAATCCTAACTACGCGTCATGTTGACGCGGACCGTAAGCGCTGTGATTGGTCCGCTCAGAACGTGACTCCCGGCAGTGAGTATATCTTCCGGTCTGTCTTCCTACACCGCCATTTTTAAAAGTTATCGTGGACCGTAGCAACAATGGACCAAACAGAAGACTGTGACCGGAAAAAAAAGCACGGATTCGGCTATAATCCATGAAACCACACCGACACACAGACACACACCCCTGGCGACGTGGCGGTGAATTGCAGAGCAACGAAGAGCAACGTGTCCCTCGCCGCAGAACTTCGAATGCTCAAGGACTGCAGCGCGTTGACGCCCGTCGACGCGCCGGAGAAGCATAGACTAGGCTTTATGGGAGCGGCGGCGCTGTATATAGGGACAAAGGACACCTGTGTGTATAATATATATATATATATATATATATATATATATATATATATATATATATCATTATTTGTGTTTTATTAAACCTAACTGAGTGTTTCATCATCTTTTATAAAACCCAACGAGTATTTCAACGTCTTTATTAAACCTAAGTGAAAATATCCAGCATGTTGCAATGGGCAAAATAATTGGTACAGGTAAACAGTGTCAAAACAAAAAGAAAGGGATTTACGTTTAGGAAGTTGGGATGTGAGGTCAAAGTGACCCTATACATACACGTTGGAAATAGAAATGAAGGCTTAGATTAATTTAGGATTTTAAATGACATGGTAAAGGTCAATCCTGGCCTCAAATAACATGATATTCCCTAATATGAACTGACGAGACCCATTAACGAAAGATATTCTTAAACAGCCTATAGAAGTATTAGCAAATTGTCCAAGATTTGCCACACCAATGTGGAGATGTGATCAACATCAGCATTTGGTTGAGGCCACTGCTGGAGAACAAGGTTTAAATAGTTACCAAGGAAGATGAAGCTTGCCCAATGATATAAAATTAAAAAGTATGAGTGTTGACTAATTTAATATGCAGAGCGATTCAAGGTGTCAGTATTTTAGGTTACAAACTGCTTTTCTTACAGTACATTATATGTCATTGTATTTGTACTGATGTGCCAGAAATGTATTCATTACAGTATTGTCTAACAATTATGGCAAGAAAACCACTAGAGCATAGACTTCAGACACTGTAGTCTGACATCCAGACGCCTGGTGATTATGAAGCGCCTTCCCCTTGTCTGAGATAAGCAGGAAGAGGGCTGCATGAGCACTGCTTCCCCTCTGCCATGGGGATAATCAATGCTTTGTGCTGGGACAAAGCATGCACTGTTTTCTGCTAAAGTAATCCCTTATTATCACCAATCTGAAATGATGATATATCACCACAAACAGTCATCTTCATGTAATGTAACCTTTTCTCTACAATTTGCAGTTTTCTAAATGAAGTTAGGTGGAGGAAGATAAGCGAGTTGGTGCGTTACAAAACAATAGTTTGCTCTTTCTCAGGGATATAATATCTCAACAAGAGCGCCATGGAGCATTGCAGAATGTGTGACACTCCTTAGACCAGCTCAGTGACATTTTTGGCCTTGTGCTTCTGTGTTCTATCAAATGTGCTTAAGACACAGCAGTCAGTAACCAGGAATGCATTGTGTAGGATAGTGAAACTGCTGCTAAACCTCAGGTATGAACTTTTAATTTTCGGAGACGTCTCAAACATTGCAGGAAGTTGTTTTAGGATGTTTCCTCACATCGATGCTTTCACCTTGCTCGCTTTCCTTATTGACTCACAGGCCTTTTTTGCAGACATAACATTTCACAATAGGGAAATCACAGGTGTGATATAATTAAAGAATTGTTAGTGATATTAGTAACTAATGTGGTTTTCTAACTGAGACAAGTCTCGATCTCTTTCTCTCTATTATAAAGAAAATCATAACGATTTCAGTTTTCTGTTCACTAGATGTTTCTGCATTGTTAGTTTTGCATTGCATCTTGTATTTGTTGATTTTGATCAGTGTGATATACATCAACTTAAGTATTGTTATTCTGATTAGTATAAGACTCACAGATAGTGATACATAATACACCAATACAAAATAGTTTAGTAGTTTACACTATATACATAGTAGATAATATATGTATTTATTAATGTAAATTATGTTATATCAATCGAACTGCCTGAGAACAAAACAGAATCTCCCTCTGAACAACACAGACCTACTTTCTTTTGGTTATTTACAATGCAGTTGCAGGAAATTGTTTAACCCGTAGATGTTCTCTCCTGCAGACTTGCAGCCTCCAAAGTGCAGCCGTTTCTCAACCGCCCTCGGGAGACAGAAGAATCCCCCCAACTTGATCACTATTGCGCTGAGCCATGCAGGCACAAAGATCCTGTTCTCAATCACATCAAACTATATATGGAGGCCATTTGGTGGTTGCTTGTGTGCAATAACACCTTCTGTTAGAACTCCTGAGCTGTTTCTTTGGAAACTTGATTCTGTGAAGTTTCTAATGAAACCATGAGAGCAAAAGACTGATTCTCTGAAAATACAACACAACACCCACGCTGAGGTAACCAGGAAACACAAGAAAGGGTATTAAGTTACACTTCTCTCTCTACCTGCAATGTGTCTTGTTACAGAGAAGCCTCTACTACTCAATGGATACGCAGATTCATTATATGGTTCATGTTTCAAGTTTCACACTTGGAGCACTAGAATTTATTGATTAGTCTTTCTCTTTTATTTAACTTTTTCAGTCAAACATATACACACACGTGTCCTGAAAGGAATTGCAGTGTTACAGGTCATTAGGACGTCTCAACATCAATACGTCATCATCCGGGAGGTGGGTCTTCCTGGAGGTTATTGTGAAAGGGTGCCCCCTAGTGGTTGGCTGGAGGACTGGGAGGCACTGATGAGAGAAGAAAGTATCAGTCTGAATAAAATGCCTGTTCTTCACGCGAGCTTTTGCTTCTATCTAGTGGTGTTTTATATGTTGCAGCCTATACTTTGTACGGTGTGTTTCTGGATAAGCCCACTTGCTGTGGAAATAATGTGCTAAAACTATGACCGAAGGACCGCCTGGGATCGGGGAACAAACCAAATGTTATAATCTAATGTGTAATTGATCAAATCCCCATTTATGCTATGAACTTCCCTACACACACACACACACACACACACACACACACACACACACACACACACACACACACACACACATATATATATATATATATATATATATATATATATATATATATATATATATATATATATATATATACATATACATATATATATATATGTATTTATGTTAACATGCAGTGATTATTTAACTCTACACTGACCTCCCTGACTGTGCAGTTTAGACCCACATGATTTACTTTCCAGTTTCTGCACTTTTAGGTATGAAACTCCAGTGCACTCATTAATAAAACCTGTATTGCAGGTGAGGTCGTCTCTGGCTCCAGTTTACTCTGGGTGTTGTGCGGGGGTATATCACCGGGTCACATATATATATATATATATAAATAAATCAATAATTTAGCTATGCTTGAAGCCTATTATCCCACACCTGGACTTTAAACAAAAATATTAGAAAGTCGGCTTGAACGGTTAAACAGGAAAGTCTGCCGTTATGTAGAGTAGTTCTGGAGTAGGCCAGAGGTCAGGGCAGGTGAGAGTGATAGAGCTGACGAGGTGTGACTGGCAGGTGCATTGAATTAGCTGATTAGGTGAGAGAGAGCTGTGACAGTGAGTGTGATACAGAGAGACAGGGGCAGTATGGGAGCTGAGCTCTGACAATCATCAGCACAAACATGGGAATGTCTGCTGTGTTTGTGAAATATCTGACTAGTTGCTCCATGTTAAATAAAAGAATGGCCCTTTGGCTGCACCCTGGGCCCCTACCCCACATCCCAACTTCGACAGTGACAATTACCAAGAGGAAAGGAGCTAAATCAATCAAAAGAGTGTTATTCTTTATTTCCTTATTCATATTGTCAGTGGAGGAAACTAAATAAGTATATTTACTCAAGTCAATATAAGAGTGTTTTTACATTGTATGCAACTTTATACTTATAGGGGGTAAACGTTGCGCTCTTTTCTTGTGTACTTTTACTCTTTACAACTGAAGCTGTTTGGTACTTTGAAGTTCAGAACAATGCAATATTATAGAGCGAATTGTATAACACTCTGAAAGGGGCAAGTCACCCAAATGAGGACTTTTCCTTTTGTATACTTCAGGATATTTTGCTTGTCAGATAGATAGTTACATTTTCATCCTCAGGGGGGAATTTGTTTGTAGCAGCAGACTGGTATAATATCTGGTATAATATCTCCAACATCTTGCTGTATACATTGAAGGATCCAAGTTTCCTCAAGCAAAAGACTCTCCTCATCCGCTTCTTGTACACAGCGTTGATGTTGGCCTTCCAGTTCAGTTTGTTGTCGACAAAGAGCCCCAGGAGCGTGTGCTCCTCCACCACGTCCACATCCTCCTCCATGATGCCAGCAGGTCCTTCAGCTTTGCCTTGGTGGAGTCTTTCCAGCTGACTTCTCACCTGTTCAGTGGTCACAGAGAGGGGAGGGTGGTGGAGGAACCCTTCGATGTTGAGGGTTCTGAGAGGTGTTTGGGATATATCTGTCTTTACATGCATTGGAGTATTTTAAAGGTGTGGTATTGCTTCTGTTAATTAAATGATCTGAATACTTCATTCCCCACTCCAAATGCCACAAACATACGCTTATAATATATAAGTTAATATGCAGCCAGTAACAAAAGATACCCTGCGTTGGAGGAACTTATCAGAACTGCTGTTGCTGTGTATAGGATACACAGATGCATGAGGAGGGAGGGAAAAGTGGCTTTTACGCACAGTGCCTACACAGATACATGCGGATATGAATATGGCCATAAAGGTTATTATTATGCATCTATTTATTACATTTATATTGGTCATTTTTAGACATCCCCAAATAAAATCCTCCGTCCGCAGCCCTGCTCCGTGATTACTTGTGTAACGTGATCTCGGTCTCTGTTCCTCCTTGTTTTCATGGTTAAAGGGCGCAGCCACCCCGCTCCACCACGCCCACTCTGCGCTGCACACGAGCTGCGAGCGGCAACACGTCTCATCAGAAGGCGCAGCGTGAAGACGCACATCATTGGATTGAGCTGTTCCGAGAATCTCCACGACGAAGTCGGACCGGGTAAAACGTGGGAAGAAAAAGTTCTGCAGCGTTAATCGATCTCCAGCTCCGCGGTGAGAAGACTTGGTTCAAACTTTATTCATTAAAAACGGAAGATCATCGCTCGCAGCTGCAGCAGCCCCTCCCCTGTCCTCCAGAACACTCCCATCTCTTACCGCGCAAAATCTGCCCAGAAGACGTTTGCAGACGCGTGGAACATCCGACCAAGGGGAAAAGACGAAGGGAGGAAGCAACGGAGAGTAAGGACACGCGCCCAGAGAGAGAGCGAGCGAGGGAGGGGCGAGGAGGACAGCATGGACGTCCTGGTTCCTGTGGTGAAGACTCACCCGGGCAAGTCGGTGCTGGTGTGCGCTTTGATTTTCAAGTTGATCCACCGGTTGCTGCAAAACTTTCCGGTGCCCAAAGTAGTACAGCAGGATGACTTCAAATCCTGGAAGTGGAAGAACCTCTCTGTCTCAATAGTGCACTCTCTGGTGACTGGATCCTGGGCCCTGGCCTGGTAAGTTTCCATCCAAACGTCTGTTTCTTCACTCATCTATCCATCCATCCACACAGTGAGACGCCATTGTCTATTCACAGTCCACATAGTGTGTTATTTGTGGAGTTGTGTGAGTCTAGCAGTGACAGTCTGTGGCAGCCAGGAGAAGAATGGCATAGACAGGACGGGGGAGGGACTGGCATTTATAAGTGGGGAGAGAAATACCACTCTACAGTATGAGCCACATGCAACTGTTATTTGCTTGGACTTGTAAATATGTGTCCGACTTCAAGATAGAAAAAAAATGCGTCTTTTCAGGCGCACACAGCCCACATGGTTTCTTAACTACTGATATATCAACTGGAAAAACCTGATAGTTCACCGATGATTGTGAAAGCATCGTGAGAAACTATTTTTTTGGGGTGGAGACTGTCAGGGACCAAGTTCAGGTTTCTTAAGAAGTTTGCACTCACTTTATGCATTGATACATGTGTGTAATATATTACTATGCAGTGATTGAGAGACAGTCATGTTATAGTATTTGTTTGATTACTCAAAGTAGTGTCAAGTACAACACTATGCTGCTTTTATATCATTTACATATGGAATTTATTACCGCACTAAATATGTCATGGTGTGTCTACAGAAGTAGGGGACAAAGACGCCTTTGCTTATTGAGGTGTGTCCCTATTTGCAAAGAACACTGCAAAATAAGAGAATTGGACACATGTTTCATGTGGAGATATAAAGATGCCAATAGAGACTTGATAATAATAGTTTAAACAATTAAAGAATACAACTAGTACAATGTTTTTCTTTAACTACTGACAGGAGGGATAACTTGTTTGTTTAAAGACCTTATATGAACTTCTCTGCTTCAGTCTGGCTTTTTTCTCCAGGAGTTGGCCTACGTATGTGAACACTTTCTCTAATGTGTATCCCTCTCCAGTGTGCTGGTTTGGCCTGAGTTGCTGCACAACCTTCACTCTTTCCAGACTCCTCTGTCCTATCTGCTCGTCTGCGTCTCAACAGGTCAGTGAATGCATCGCGGTAAAATAATAACACTTCAGGATAACTAGTAAAACACTCAGTTGGGATTTGCAATCTTAATGAAATGCAAGGGTGAAATATTCAATCTAGGGAGTAAATTCCTTGTTTGTAGTATTTAATGTAGAGTTGCAACAAAGCATTGCTTTCTTTCTTGTTTTGATTTACTTAATTATTTTCTTGCTTTTTCTATAAATTGTTTTGATGATAAAAAATTGTGAAAAGTGCTTATGTTAACACTGACGAAGAAAACATGTGAAAAGCTGACACTATTTACAGTACAGCGTACACCCTGGACAGGCCATCCAGGGCATTTAAAAAACAAAACTCCTACATCTAATTGACAAGTCGCTGCAGATCTAGTTTAATTCACAAAAAGTAAATCTGGGAGAGGTGCTGATAGACTCGTCCGTCCTTGATTTGAGAGTTGAATTAATTCTGGCAGCATAACATTGCCATTTTGCAGTTGCTGCTTCTCAGGGAAACGGCAACAAGATGTGCCCCTCTAATTGTATTCCAACTCACTGTGGACACAAACATAATCCACAAAGCACTCTGGGTAGTTTTGAGCTGCACTGTGTGCTGTTATATCTTCCATGTTACCATGAACACACACACATCTGTGGAGATCTGCGCTAACAACCGCAAACACCGACTAGCTCCACTGGGGCCAACCCCACTGATACTGGAGGTCATGTTTAATATAGAGGCTGGTTGTGTGTTGAGGCACAAAGGGACTCTTAGTCACCTGACTTCCTCCAGCTAAATGAGGCCGACACGGTTTGATAACCGTGGTTTTGTTGGCATCTTCTAATAATAATGGCATTACTGCTTTCAGATTAGCTCAATTTACTTCTAGGTGAACAAGTGACATGAGGGGAATCTTGCATTGTAATATGATATATTCATAAAAGTATGACTGCAGGTGACATGTATGTTTTTGGGGACAATCTGAGCAAATTGAAAAGCTTTTCAAAAGCACAAAATGCGTACACGTCCAAAGCTGCCGAGTCTACATGGACATTAGTTGCATTTCACACAGGCGAGGGAAAACAAAAGGAAAGAAGGTTAACGCGTGCTACTGTATCCTTGTGTCCAAATGTATTAAACTAAACATGCAGAGATGTACTTCAGTAAATTAAAGGGTAAGCTCTTGTAATGTAATCTACATGCATCTCTTGTGTCAAGCAGACCCAATGATAAATGGTAAACATTTTAAGGAAAGGTGTAACGGTAAAATGTAGATTTTATTCTGGACCTCCTCCATCTCTAGGTCACTCATCTGTGTCATTATTCCTTCCTTCAGGATACTTTGTGCACGATGCGAGTGATATTATCCTGACAGGACATGGAATACAATCATGGGAATTCTTACTCCATCATGTGCTGGTAAGACCACATGTCTGTTTGCTTGCTGTAAAACATGTTTTTATTTTTAACTCTATGAAAGGTTCCTTTCTGGTTCAGATAAGATATTTCAGCATGTGAAGCTTATGCTGATGTCAAGTTGATCTGCAAAGGGTGCGTGCAAGTGTGTGTGTGTGTGTGTGTGTGTGTGTGTGTAAGACGATAAAGTGAATTCCTCAAAATGATATAATATTGCTTATGTGGTCATGTTGTAAAAAAACTCTGAAATACCTTGTGAAAAAAGAGGTGCTGAACAACTTTAAGAGTTGTTTGAAAGGCGTTATAAATTTTTTACTGAATATTATTTAATTGTTTGAATCTAATTTATTTTGTTAAATTATTCATTACAAATCCAACTAGCAGACCTGTCATTGTTATATTTTCTGTCTTTTTGTTTAGTCTTACTTTTCACACCGCGTAAAATGAGAAGTTCATGTATAATGTGTCCTTTTTTTAACTGGTTCCATTTAAGATTTAGGGTGCAAAAGCGTGTAGATATGAATGTTTCACAAAATTCTGCCTGATTATGTTTGGTAAACTTTGGCTTCATCACTAGATTTCAAGTAGAACATTTGTGCGTTAGAAATGTTATTCCATTTATTTGTTAACAGTGTGGTTCTGGTGGTTAAATGGACACCATTGTTACAAGAAAAGCGAACAAAATCTGGAAAAGTCATGGAAAAAACTTAAATCATAAAAGCTTTGGAAATTTGTTATGATCACATGTTCATTTATGCAGAGTTTGGAATAATTAATAAACATTTTTTCAAAGAAAGACGCTCAAAATATAAGCCGGTGTACGCTCTCAATACGCAAAATGTTCTAAATTATTCATGTTTTACCGAGATTTCAGTTTGGTCATGGACATTTTGTTTAAAGTCATGGAAAAGTCCTGGAAATCCATTGGTCGAAATGTGTAAGAACCCTGCAAATGGAAAGACGATGAGAGCATCAAACATGTGAGATTACCTGTAACAGCCCCTCCCCTTCTCTGTGCGTCTCCCCCTCAGGTGATCTCGTGTTTCCTGTACGCCCTCTTCACTGAGGTGTACGTCGCCGGCGCCGTCGTCGCTCTCTTCGTGGAGGTCAACAGCATCACGCTGCACACGAGGCTGATGATGAAGCTGGCGTGCGCTCAGTCCTCCTCCGTGTACCACGTCAACAAACTCGTCAACATCACCACCTACTTGACGTTCCGTCTGGGCACCCAGTTCTACCTCACCTGGTACATCGTCCACAACTACACCTGGCTGGACCACAGCTTATACTTCCTCTTCGCCATGTTGATGATGAACGTCATGATCATGATTTATTTCTACCGCCTAATACGCGCCGACTTCTTCCCCCGTAGTCAGCGGCCCGGGATGCTGAACAGGACGAATAACCACAACTCTAAGAAGTTTCCCTGTGATTGAGTGGGGGAGGTTTACAGGCCGATGTGGTGTTTGTATTTAGGGTGGGAGTTCACACATTTTGTCTTTTTCAAACTGACCCCATGCCTAGTGACGACGGGTTGTGTCTCGCTGCCAAAGAGAAATTATTTTTGCCTAGTCTTGTTTAGAAATGTAAAAAATGTTTAAATAAATCCTCCTGTAAAATTAGTTTAAACTTCTGTGATTGTACAAGTCAAAGCCTACAAACGGTAAATAAGCTGTTGTGGCCATTTCCAGTCTTTAGCTAAGCTAACTGACTGCTGGCTGTAGCATAATATTAATAGCTACAGACATGATGGTTGTATGTTTTCATTTAACTCTCAGCAACAAAGCAAATTAATTGCCTACATTTTTTTTTTTATGTCAAACTATGACTTAAAGATTCAATTTCAGCATTAGCGCAACCTGTAGGATTCATTTGACGTTTTGGAAAATACGCTTATTTACTTCCGTAACTGATACCTCTCGAATATATGTACATTTAATTATGATGCTACAGCCAGCAGATGCATAGCTTAGCATAAAGATGGTATATACAGAGTTATTGACAAACAAAATATGATGTTAATCTGTGCGATTCAGAGGTGAAATGGATAATTATTTTGTCTTCGCACAGAGCTATGCGGTTTCTTTCTGTATACACCTAAGCTAGCCGACTACCTGCCTCACTCTCCCTATTTCCATGATGTCACCTGTGGCTGAAGAGATACTGGGACAGGACTAACGGGTACCAAACAGGAATGCAGGGACATGCCTGGTGCTCTCATGTGTGCAATATAGACCAAGTGTCATTAATCCAGTCGTACGCTCTCTCCCTGACATCTGCATCTTCACTATAATTGTACTTTTATAGGTTATATAATAGGTTTCAGAAAAGATGCAAGTGTTGAGGAGTAGTGAAAATTGGACTGGATAAATGAGACTTGGATTATAATGTGTGAGAGATTGTCAACAGATTTTGAGATTGCCTTGCCAATTGTTAAACGGGGCCCCCATTCACTTGAATTCATCATTCTATTGTTTCTTAGTTCAACGAGGAGGCTTGCCAGAAAGAAAAAACATTCTCATGAATTCAAGTCAACACAGGATGCATAATTGATATACCATATGGTCTGTTTGTGGGTGAAGTGCTCCTTTAAATGCTTATTATTTCCTAATCATGCCACGAATCACAAGTGCTGACAGCATCATTTAAAAAATCTAATGAGCCGTGCATTTTATTTTCACATGCAGCCAACCGCCAACAAATGTACTTGTTTACTTACTTAGTCCATACTTATGCGACAGTGCCTTTTAAACATAATAAAGTACTGATACTTTATGAATAAGGACAGATATTGTGTAGACTGACATCTGTAACTCTTTGTGGAAGTTGGACCAAGTGAAGAGATTTATGACACCAATGTACAGTCATTTCTGAACAAATGTATATTGTATTTTGGATGGTTTAGTGATACCATGGATTACATAAAAGTATTTAAAATCAGAAGAGTATTGATGTTTATTTGTGATATATATATATATATATATATATATATATATATATATATATATATATATATATATATATATATATATATATATGATGTATTACTTCACTCTAGATAACACAATTAGTCACTTGCATGCACACCTGATAGATAACTGGTGAAGCTCCAGTTAGATACTGAATCATTAGATGCTTTAACAGTACAGCACTGTCCATTTACTCCATTACACAGGGTTCTTACGGTCATGGAAAACCTGGAAAAGTCATGGAATTTTAAAATGGTCATTTCCAGGCCTGGAAAAGTCATGGAAAAAACTTAAATCACAAAAGTTTTGAAAAAGTCATGGAAATTTGTTGTAATCACATGTTCATTTACACCGAGTTTGAAATAATGAATATGTTTTAGAAAGAAAGACTCAAAATATAAGCCGGCATACGCTCTCATACTTGCGGGGCAATTTCTTTTTTTTCCGCGTTGCAAGTGAACGCACCTTAACTGTAAAGTTTGTTGGCCATAGCTCGGGAAGCAGATGTTTATTCTTTAAATAAAATAAAGTCTCTTATTCATTTGTTTCATTAAATGTATACTGTATGCTTTGTTTAAATACTAAATGTTCTTACTTTTTCATACATAAATCGAGATTTTAGTTTGGTCATGGAAATTTGGTTTAAAGTCATGGAAAAGTCATGGAAATCCATTGATCAACATGTGTAAGAACCCTGATTACAAGTGAACGTCCTGAATTTTAAATCCTACTGAAAAATCCTAAAGATTGGTAGAATGTATCAACATTTCTCCCTGTGAAGACTGACTGATGTATTATAATATATTACTTCATTACAATTATAATAATGCATCGATGGATCTGTTGTAGGTAGTTAAGGTGAACGATCAGAATTTGCAATAGTGAGATAATTATTGAGAAAGAAAAGGAAAAATATATAAAGTGTTTGTAATCTGTGCAATACCTGGATAATTTGACCTCTTTGGGCTTTTGTCAGTTATTTAAATGAAAGCATCAAATATATTAAGAGGGGAACCAACACCTAAACTAAATATGTTTAGTAGAGAGAAGAGTATAGCTCAACAGGTTGTTACTATACTAAACATTTTGACAACAATGAGCCACAGTTGAGGAAGGATTATGAAGAAATGTGGGATTATTTTACATTTTAACAATGTATTTTACATCTCGGGGACAGTACGTGTTCCATGCTTATGCAATATGAACTTATAGCCTCGTGTTCTCTGTCGATGTCTTTATACAAAATGAAACTTGATGTCACACAGATGTTGAATGTACTGTGTTCATAACAAGGCCGAGGTCAGTGGACTGACGCATAGAGCGCCCTCTACTGTCGACATACGGAACGGACGGAAAGCCCGTTTCCCTCATCAAGGTATAGAGACACTTTTTGCAGATTTAACAGCCGAACACACTCGAGGTATCCTTTCGATGATGGAAATCAAATATTGTTCTGGAAGTTCTTCCCAACACTGTTGCAGAAGTTCCCACACATGAGTTGCACTTGTAAGTTGATACATAGAGGTGTTCTAAAACTGTTGACAGGTAGTGTGTGTGTGTGTGTGTGTGTGTGTGTGTGTGTGTGTGTGTGTGTGTGTGTGTGTGTATATATATATATATGTGTGTGTGTGTATATATATATATATATATATATATATATATATATATATATATTTGTATATATATATATACTGTATGTATATTTGTATATATATATATATTAGGAAATATTATATATATATATATATATATATGTATATATATATATATATATATATATATATATATTATACATTATTATTTTTTCCTTTCCTAATTTCCTAGTATGTGTGTGTGTGTATATATATATTTGTGTGTGTGTATATATACATATATATATATATATATATATATATATATATATATATATATATATATATATATATATATATATTTGTATATATATACTGTATAGGAAATATTATATTATATATTATACATTATTATTTTTTCCTTTCCTAATTTCCTATTATTCCTCATTTCCTCCAGCAGGGGGCCGAGCAGAGAATATTTGAGTGGAAAGAAAAAAAGGAATCCAGGGATCTGAGTCAGCAGCAACGGCGGCTCCAGTCCGCTTCTCCTCCTCCTCCACTTCCGCGGATCGACTTCGGCTCCGATCACCATCCAATCGATCCGTTAACGTGGATCGATGCCTCTGCACGAGTCGACATCCCGATAGGAAGCGACCTGTGTGAAGGAAAGAGCCGAAGCGCAGGAGAGAGAAGAGTCGGTCTCGATGCGGTAACGTGCCCTTCTTCTTCTTCTGCAGCTCCAACACGATGTTTAACAAAAAAAGTCACATTTGGTTTCATGTTCGCATACCGTTAACTCTTATCTTTCTTAACGTGTAGCTTCGCCGGGTTAATCAGATGCATAACCTCATGTGTGAATATACAGTAAATCGTTAAAGGTTCCGTTTTCTTCTTCTTCAGCAGAAGCTTTGATGAACAACAGGATTAAAACCGATCTGCCCAGTAAGTGTCTCCTCGCAACAGTTGTCTGCTCTGGTTGCTCTACAATGGAGAACACGCAGTTGCTCTGACTGCGTGGCTCTCTTATTCCCAGTCAGCTGAAGTCTTTGCGGCTCTCAGTCAGGAGGTAGACATCTGTGTTGGGGGGAGCCTCTGTTCTGGTTGCCTGGGGACAGTACACTCTTCAAAGTCTGAGATATATTGAGTTGCTTGAGTTTCTTATGAAAGAGTCTGAAACAATCAATTGTTTAAGTTGGTACATTTTCTGTCAATTGATTAATACAAATGATTCCTGGTATGGAAGTCCACATTTAAATATAATAATAATAACCTTATTTATATAGCACCTTTAAAAACAATGTTTACAAAGTGCAGCACAGAGAGTCAAAGCAAAACAAGTGGAATAGTAAGAAACCAATATTACATTTAAAAGTATATATTAAAAAAAAAAAATATATATATATATTTTATTATTCAAACAAATAAATAAAAAAACAAATAAATTACAAATAAATTAAAAACAGACAAACTAAAGTCCTGCATAAAAAGACTAGATCACTTAAAAGCTGTTCTATAAAAATGGGTTTTAAGAAGTGATTTAAAAGAAGTTACTGATTCTGCGATAATTCTAATAATGTCGTGATTCATCTAATGGTTACTCTTCTTCGTGTGACACAGACAGACAGACAGACGGACAGACGGACAGACATATGCTGCACAGGATGCTCAGTGTTTATATGTCTATAAAGTGTCCGAAAATAGTTAAAAGGAAAACCACAACAGCGATGCTGATCGCCATTCCCAGAGCCCAGGGCGATGTATTCAAATGTCTTCTTTTTGAAAACCATTAGTCAATTAATCAATCAGTTGACCTTCAGAGAATTAGACACTCCTTGGTTTGTGTTGGTTTCATTACAAAATTCATATAACATCTTGACAGTTGTAAGTTGTAAGTTAGCACCAGGTCTATTGCATGGGCCTAAATATCATTCACTACAGTTGAAATACAATGATGAACCACATTGCACTTGTTAAAATGTCGTCCTCTCTCTGTCCAGCTCACCACGCGTGTCTCCACTAAACATTTACCGCGAGGCCTCATGTCCGTCCGAGCCTCAGCCATGAGTGTTCTTCCTCCTGTCCGAAAGGACCGTATCATTGCTCAGCTCCCTCAGGTGAAGTCACGTTCCATCAGGACCACCCAGGTAGCTGTCCTTGATCCCTCTGAAACAGCCTCACAAAGCCCCCTTCCTCTCTTGCAGTATTTCAGGAAGGAGGCAGCCTTCCACACGATGGAGGACTTCAACAGTAAAGTGCGGACGGCCTGTCAGGAGCAGCGCACCGGCACCGTGGGGTGAGTGCGGCAACCGGCGGCTCGATGACAACCAACCGGGATGCTTTTAATGTCACTTGTTTACATTTACGTTGCGGCTTCTCTTTCATTCTTCTCAGCAGATTTAAAATCTCAAAGGTCATTGTTGTGGGTGACCTGGCGGTGGGGAAAACCTGTCTGATTAATAGGTAAGCTCCAACACCGTCACTGTTGCAGTTCTGGGAATAAATAACTAAAAAACAAATAACTCAGAGGACACGTATACCTCCTTCAAGGAAGCACCATCTACTACGTTTGTTATTCTACTCTCAAAAGTGCCGGGGAAAAAGTGCATTAAAATACATACTGTAATAGAGAGTGGTGGAAAGTAACCAAATATATGTACTCAAGTACTGTACTACATTTTTAAAGAGATCTGTTGTACGCTACGGCATTTATCTGGCAGCTGGCGTTACTAGTTACTTTACAGATTATGTTTAACAAAACATATGACCAAATAATAAAAACGGATGCTGTGCTATAAGATAAGATATAAGATAAGATATTCATTTATTAGTCCCACAGTGGGGAAATTTCAGGATCACAGCAGTGGGTGTACATAGAGCATTAATAAAAATAAAAGATACAAATAAAAATACAAAAAGACAATACTAAATACTAAAATACAAAATACTAATACAAAAATACTAAATACTACAAGGGGAAAACAAAGTAAAGTGTTGAGCAAAGTGTTGAGTAAAGTGTTGATAGACATAACAGAGACATAACAGTCCAACAGTATATAAAGTAGTTCAAATGTGTCCCACCTCCTCCAGCTGTAACACTTAAATGCTGCTATCAAGTTCTATGTTCAGTTATAATATTTAGATAATGTGATATGCATCCAACTGAATACCCCTCCGCCCGTGGCCCGCCCCTCATGGGAACGTAAACAAAAAGAAAAGGCTTGTGCTAAAGCCAGAGTTTGGTTTGTCCGCTCTGGGCTACCGTAGAAACGTGGCAGTACAACGTGGCGGACTCCATGCAGAGGACCCACAGTTAATGTAAATATAAACAGCTTATTCTAAGCTAACACAATTTTAACGTTTTTCTAGATTTTGCAAAGATGCTTTTGATAAAAACTACAAGGCAACGATCGGTGTTGACTTTGAGATGGAGCGCTTCGAAGTGCTGGGCGTTCCTTTCAGCCTTCAGCTGTAAGTGCTTTCTTTCATTACTACTCATAAATTAAAAACAATACAAAATAAGCAAACTTAGTCCGTCAGATTTGACATTGTTTAAATGTCTGTCCCTATTTCACAGCTGGGACACTGCAGGCCAAGAGAGGTTCAAGTGCATTGCCTCCACGTACTACAGAGGAGCCCAGGGTGAGAGAACGCTGTGCAACCTTTACAACACATGTATTACAGAATCCTCTTTTCATACACACAACGTCAGGGGATAAAGGAAGCTGTGTGTATATAACACTACTGGAATGTGTGTGTTAAAACTCATTTAATATGTTCCTTTCTTCCAGTTGTGATTATCGCCTTTGATGTAACCGACGTGGCCTCTTTGGGCCATGTGAGGTGAGCTTATTGGCGATGAGCGGGTTGCCGGGCAGGTTTCCATCCCGACTGGGGGACTTGATCTCGTGTCGTTGTGTCTGCAGACAGTGGCTCGAAGACGCCCTGAAGGAGAACGACCCCACCGCCGTGCAGCTGTTCCTCGTCGGCACAAAGAAAGACCTGAGCGTACGTCTGGTGACTGTTTGAAGAGGACACGCCTGTCAACCTTTCTCTGGGTTTTACTGGAGTTAAATGGGAATTGTTTTGGACACATTTCGTTTGTGTCCCGACTCAAAGCCCAGCCATTTATTTCCCCCGTTTTTCTCTTCACGAGATTTCAAAGCTTTCTCGGTGAAGTCCGAAACGATGGACATGCATACATTTATAAGACATTACTAATGTTTTTATGCTTCTTTTTCAAGATTTGTTTTTGTTGCTTTTTTTTTTTGTCACTTAAATTTTGTATTTGTTTAGTTATATATACATAAAACAATTACAAAGACGTCAGACATAAACACATATATATATATATATATATATATATATATATATATATATATATACATATATACACATATGCATATACACATACACACATACATACATACACATACCTACACCTACATCCATACACACACACCCATACTTACATACATACATATACACACGTACATATACACGCATACATACACACATATACACATTCTCCCCCCCCTCCAAAAACAAACCCCAAAAACAACAACAACAAAAAACAACAAAAACAATCGATAAACGATTTAAAATGTGTCTCTTATTTCACTCTCCTGGGATTTTTAGAGGATATTTAGTGTTTCGTTGTTGTCTGTTTGGACAATGCTGTGGCTTGTGTAACAAATTACATTACTGGATTATGTAATTTACCTATTTCTTATTTCAAGAGTACTTCTCAGATTGATTTCTTTCCAGTAGAATATATTTGACAGAGAACTGAATGCATTTTTTTCTTCTTCTCTGGTTTCTCCGACAGTCTCCTGCACAGTATTCTCAGATCGAACAAGATGCCCTCAAAATAGCACAAGAGATCACCGCAGAGTATTGGGCCGTGTCGTCGCTGACGGGTGAGTATTCGTGTTGAATACAGTAATATGACTCGATCAGAAAAGGGGGAGGGGTATATGTTTCCTCTTTGCAGAGGGGGGTGTAGTCTGATTTAATTGGGGGGGGGAAGCAGTGGCGGGTCTTTTATTTTTCGATGCCACAGATGTAGGTGTATGTTAATTTATTTATTCTCAAAAGATTGAATAGTTTTCCTCTGCAGATGGCAATATACCAAGGCCTGTTTTTGATGTAATTAATCATGTCCAAAAGACTTTATTTTCTATTGTGTTGTGTTCATCGTTATAGTTAGTAGGGATAGAACATGTCTTTCTCATTTCCTTTACGAGCCAAAAGTCTCTATGTAGAATTATAAAAAAAAAAAGTCCTAGGCCTAATGCATAACTGAAAGATTGTTTTATTATCTGAGAGTCTTGATTTTCAATTTTTTGGCAACATTAAGGATATGGTGAAAGAAAAACGTTTAAATGCGAACACAGAATGTATTTAGTAGCTCGTAGTTTAACCCCAATTCCTAATCAGTGAACAAATTAACTGCCCCATTAACATTTAAATCTTTGAATCTGGGAAGAGTTTTAAAAAAAAATACGTAGGTGAAGTTGCAATTTATAATCCTGTAGAAGTCAAACCTAATCATTTGCATACAGTCCCTAACTGATCAATATCTGCTCCATAGGGGAAAACGTCAACGAGTTTTTCTTTCGAGTTGCATCAGTGGCCTTCGAGACCAACGTTCTGGCTGAGTTGGAGAAAGGTGGATCGAGGCAAATTGGGGGCGTCGTCAGTGAGTATCTAAAAAAACCCGCCTCTGATGTCATGAACACCGTCACATACTTCTCAGAGTTTTAACATCTTACTGTTCATCGGTTCCAGGAATTAACAGCACTTTAAACAATGTGCATGCGTCGTCAAAGAAGAAGCAGACAAACTGCTGCCAGTAAGGACGGCAGCAGGAGTTTAAAGTGAAAGACTGAAAGAGGGAGAAGACTGGAGGTATTTCTGTGGTCAAGGCAGGAAGGAGGGACGCTGGAGTTTTACTTCCAGACATGTTTGACTTCAGTTTTTCCTGGCCGAGAAAGAATGTTCCCCTGTGGGATGTGGATGCTTGTGGTGTTGCTCCGTTTAACTGGTCTGGAGTTAGAGAGCGACAAAGCAACTCCACACAAAATGACTGTTCTGTTACTGCAGAGATGCCAAAGAGTGACTGAATGTTTTTAACATGATGTATTTGTGGGTGCTTACATATTTAGTCCCGCTGCTGTATTTTGTTTAACAATTAAGATTTTCCTTCAACTTCAAACGTTATTTTTCATCTACAGTGTATTCTTCATAGGTACTTTTTGCTTTTTGTTCACAATCATTTCAATGACTTTGTTTAGATAATTTGTCAAAAAAATATCAACAGATTTTTTCAACAGATTATTTTCAGCATTTATTTTCTTTAAAATATCTTATAGTATGTTTGACATGTAATAAAAAAAGATAGAAAAACATTTTTCAAGGACAGTTATTTCGTTGAAATCACAGTATATCTTGTCTTTTTTTTAAAGGAAACCGTGTATTACACTATTCCCCCTTTCTTCTTCACTGAAGTTGTCAGAAATAATCTTTTATTCTTCAGAACTGTTGAAGCAATCAAGATGCTTTTGGTCAATTTGGCTCTGGAGCTCTTCAGGGATGCAGTGAGAGAATTTGTAATTTTCTTTAATCCACTTTCCTCCTTCAGTGTTCTCGATGGCCACGGCTGCTACACCTGCAGGAAAGTGTTACTTTTTAAAATAAACAAATTATGAGGGTATTAGATTGATGTTACACTATAACCAGTGGTGGAAAATGTTTGATATTTTACTTAGGAGTAGAAATAATCAAGTAAAAACCCTGCATACAAAATGATACTCAAGTGTAAGTATGGGTATGAAACGTATACTTAAAGTAACCACACTAAAAGCATTCATTATACTTAATGACTCATGTCAGAATCATATATATTACTGGATCATAATATTGATGCATTAATGTGTTCATTACTTTGACATTGTAACCATTTTTTATAACTTTAGATATTACAGCTAATCAAACAAAAATATTCTATTTCATTTGTAAATGACAAGTACAGCCACAATGTATTTAAGTGCAGTACTTGGGTAATTGTCCTTGGTCACATTCCCCCAGTGTTGCATGGTCACCACTGACCTACAACAGTGGCTCCCAGCCTCTCCACCAGCTGGATCGCAGCCTTCATAGTGCCTCCAGTCTCGACCCATTGGTCCACCAACAGCAGCCTCATACCTGCAACATGCATGTCAACCACACAGGTAAGTATCTCAATAAAATCATCTTAATTTCTAAGTTGATTTTATATATATATATATATATATATATATTATAAGTTTATACAATAATACTGTTTCAAATGCAACATATGAAGCAAATAACACATTCAGGTGGAGCAGTTGAAATATATATATACATATATTGTATAAGTAAATAATCAAAATGGATTGTAAGATTTACTTTGATCTATCTTCTCATGGTTTATTACTCTAACAAAGGACTGGCCTGAACAGTAAAACAAAATGAAAGGAATAAATACATCTCTAATAACAGGCTTCCAAGTTATAGCAAACAGTACATGGCATCAAAAAATAGAGTAACATATAAAAAAGTATTAGATTTACGGAGAAAATCTTTAACGGATAAAAAAAGAAAGTAAAGAGATTGATCATAATATCTAATGTGACGTTTCTTTAACACTAGAGGGCGCTGTGTCACAGGGATACATTAACATAATGTTAATTTACTTGCGTTAGTTACTTTATTGACTAGTCAATTGACACAATAGGTAACTGATTCCCCAAGCATTTAAAAAGTTTTTTAGGAGAAAGGCCAACTTTGAATGTGGTGGTTGCAGCTTTGATATTTTCCCTTGTCGTTTATAATGAAGAACTGCATATCTTAAACTGTTGCATAAACATATTGGACTGTAGAATATTATGGACATTGTTTCCCATTTTCTAATCAATTAATTCTGAAAACGTATCAAGGGCATCCTTAAATATGTGTTTGGATTCAGCTTGGCCTTGAAGCTTTCTCTGATTCTCACTACATCTAAAGCAGCTCTCACATTACAGAGTTTTGGTGGCAGATGATCAATGAACCCACATTTTGCCAAAAAGAAACATAAAATTACAAGACAGAATAGTAAAAAAATAAATAAAAAAAGGTCTAAAAAGAAGGGAGAAAAAAATAAGTATGCTTAACCTGGTTTTAGCACATCCAATCTTACTTCCATAGTATTCTCTCTGTCTGTGTAGTCTGTGTAGTTTTGATTTTGGGTTGCAACACACAAGTGTCCTGCTTTCCGAATGGCCAGAAAACCTTTTTCGAGGGTGGCAGCAACAGACGCACCTGAAAAACATTTTCAAAACACTCATTCCCAAGCATGTCTGTGAATAACCTGCAGTGCAAACTATATTATGTCAAGTGCAATGACTAGTCAAAGTATCTAAATTTAGTAACTTGAGTCAGGGACTAGGTTTCCTGACCTTTGCACTAGCAGTGAATCTTAAAATAAAATGAGTATGGGACACCGGGTGTCTCTCTCGCTCTCGACCTACGATTCCTTTCCTTCTTATTCGTATATTTTCATACCAAGAATGAATCCCATTGCATCTATCCCGGCAACCAGGTCAATACTGTCGCTGTGGAAAGGGCTGAGAAGGTCTTTGACACAGTCTCCAAAAGCCTGCATGAAGTGCAAAGACAGTAAATACACAACATGCAAAATGTGCACACACGCAGCTTGAATTTCTCTGTTATAAATTAGTTTCACGCATTGCTGAATGAGAAGAATAACAGTATTGAGTAATGTCCCACCCACCCACATACCTGGGAGTTGCAGTAGAGTCTGGATGGATCCAGCCAGGCAAACGATGGACCTTTTGTGTTGGGTGCCATCAGAGGAAGGTACCATCCCTTATGTCTGTCTGCAGGAGCAGCCAACACGTCCATTTGAGAAACAACACCTCACGTCTGTGCTGTTGGAGGGAGAAACCGGGGTGAATGAAGTGGACTGTGAACGAGAGAGCCACCCATCTCAGGTTCCAGCGGGAGGAATGGTGGGTGGGAGGGAGGGGGCTGTAAACAAGTTAGTTACTGATTCGCTGTGCAGTAATAAGGATTCGAAGACCAGTCTCAGACTTTTACAACTATGGTAGTTTTACTTTGATCAGATATTGTCTTTGTGTATCCTGATTGGGTGCCTGCCTTGACAATAATATATGTGTTGAGGCAACATTGAATATTAAACCTAGTGCTGCCGCTGACCAACATGTAGCATTAGTGTTATGGCCTCTCTCGGTTGCCATGGGCTACACAAGCCGTCACATACACTACCCTTCAAAAGTTTGGGGTCACTTAGAAATGTCCTTATTTCTCAAAGAAAAGCAATGTTTTTATATAGATAATAACGTTAAATTAATCAGAAATACACTCTCTAGTTAATGTGGTAAATGACTATTCTCTGGTGTTTAATGACGTCTCTACATAGATGTGTAGAGGCCCATCTTCAGTCTTCTAATAGTACACTGTGTTAAAAGACTAACGGAGGGGTATAAAACACTTAAAATAACTTTTTTATGCTAGCGCAGCTGAAAACAGTTATGCTGGTGAGAGAAGCTCTAAAACGGGCCTTCCTTTGAGCCACAAGTTTTAAGAACAACATTAATATTTCACCTTTTAAATAGCAAATTGCCTGGGTGACCCCAAACTTTTGAACACTAGTGTACATGTATAAGAGAAACAGCCTTGACAAGGGTACGCAAAGGAGACAAACATTAAGTCAGGTGAAATACTTGAGCAACAATAAGGAATATTTATTGACAGGCTTTAAGCATTAACAAATGTAAAACTTAAACAGAAGAAAAAAGGCATCAGTGTCTCTCTAAGGACAACACAATAAACCCAAAAAAACCATGCCACCTAGAACATAAAAGGTCCCACTTAACTACTGTAGCAAAAGGAAAGACAATGTCTAAGCATACAACAGGAGAAAACAGACACAAGAGTAAGTAAGACAAAAAAATGGCATAAACCAGAGGAACCTGTGATCCTCTAAAATGTTTAATTTTTCCACTCATGCATTCCTCAGGCGTTCAATATCACTCTAGTATTAATGTCAAAATAAACTCGACTTGCGTTCGTGTTCACAGCTGGAGCAACATAACCCATTTTCTGACATCACATTTCCCAGTTCTCAGACTATAGGAAGGTTATTGTAGTTATTATATAAACTGGTCTAGAATTTCCTCTCCGTTTTGTGCAACAGAGTTCAAGCTGAGCTCAGAACGGAGCGTTTACCTTTCGGCCATCAAAGACTTTCCCACAGTTTTTGTCTCGTGCGTCAGGGAATAAATTCAGTTGAAGTAAACTATAGGTGCACACATGCTTTTATTTGTACATGTTTGCACACTAACAACATTTACAAGGTAATAAACCTGAGTAGATATTCATATATGAACAAGTTTCGAGTGCTGGATGAGCTCATGCCGAGGAATCTGTTGTATGGCCATCGGAGGGCAGCATCAACAAGCTGCAATACAACAGATTATTATGACCTGTATCAGGTACACATGTAATAATTACGACAAAAACACACAAGGATACAATTGGTAATATAAATAGAACAAGAAGAGGGAAAAGGAAAGACAAACTATACATATTTAGATTAAAATAGGGGTTTCCGTAAATGGAAGATGGCCATATAGTTTTGATGGCTTTCTAATTTCCCAGTCCTTTCAGCTTTTCAAAGTACAGTTAAATGTCATGCTTTAACTCAACCATATTGGGATTATTTTCAGACTATTTGCTTTTAACTTTTCCAACAAGCCAATGACACCCAGTCACCAGAAATAAATGTTGGCATTGAATGATTCTGCAAACCATGGATATGCTGAATATCAACATTTCTGAACCGAAAATACATCTTACAAATATGGTTCATATCAGTTCCTTATTACACTTGCAGAAATGCACGATGCCACGTGGTCAGCGTTGTGTAACGATTGGTTGGATTTAGTCATAAAGAGCTCTTAGAAAAAAGATAGTTTGTGTTGAAAGATTAACGTATCAGTGGTTTGTAGAAACGTTTCATGCCCCCCCCCCCCAAATACTACACTCTTAGCATTAACCTCCTTTTTTAGTATTTCTATGTTTAATTTACATGTTTACATGAGGTTTAAGTACTTCTGTGTGACATGAGGACCTAGCAGGGTCATATTCTCATTGTACGGAGTAACTGTGCATATGACAATACAATATTTAGCATCTTGAATTGCCTCTTAACTTTGCAAGACTCGTTCTGCACCTCTAAACTCTGCATGCACATGACCAGCGGCGGTACAGTGCTGCTTGATGTTGACTCTTCAACTCATTCAAAGGAACGCTGCCCAGCGGGAATATATACAATAGTGTCGCCTTTCTGTTCCACTGTGCGCTGTTCTCTGCATGAAATCCAAATGATCAGCCTCTTTTTTCCTCCATTCCTCTCCTGCAGTGACTACTTTAATTCACAAGAACCCTTTCCACACACCCCTCCCTCAAGATATGCTCGAATGTTGCCTCTGGTGATTTTACATCATTTCTCTCCGCCTTCTAACAATCCGATTTCAGTGCCTTGAGTCGGCTGGTTCTCCGCCTCTCCAGCTCTGCAGTAAGACCAGCCATGTGACAACACACTCAGCTGATTCAAAGTCCAACCTGACAAGAGGTTGTTCTTTTCTTTGGGAACAGTTCAGAGATGCAGAGGAATTTGCTGTGTGTCGTTTTCAAAACTCAGATGGGATTTTAGTGAGAATGTGTCATATATTTTAAATGTAAGCCACCATAGGTCAGACACAGATCTACACAAGTAAGCATGCTTACAACCTATATTTCCTTACAATATAACGTGTAATACTACAGCTGCAGATACATAATTGAATGAATGAATGAAAACGTTATCATTATTGAGTTATACACTATAAACAGCAACACAATAGGCAATGAGCCAAATCCGAATGCTGCATTTACATGTTCATACAATGCAACCAAATTACACATATAAGGGAACTTAATTTCAAAAATGTGTACAATTTAATTGTTAGACCTTACAAATAAATCAGGTGATGCATAGAAAATGAAACCTGAGAGGGACATACGTTTAGACAAATGAGATGAATTATTTTCAAAAATAAGAGCTTAATGATAAAATTCCATTAGACACATAATATGTTTTAATGATATAGAACAAAAACTAAAATATATCACCAAGAAGCAATTTGAAGTATTCATTCTGGTATCATTTGTCTGACAGGGAGCCGGATACTGAGAATACCAAGACTCACACATGTCTGACTCCAACCATCAGCTGAGACTCTCGCGCTGGGTGCCCCTCCGTCACTGTGGATGGCGTGTGACCGCGCCAACATTTCTCCACATTCCACAATGAAAGCGTTTTGTCCCTACATTGTGATTTAGGTCATCACCAATTCAGTGCCTGTTCTGTGGCATTTGAAAGATGTCCAATCTCCTTGGTTGGCACAATCGCCCCATGCCAGTTACCATGGAAAGCGGGGGTAAGCCTGAACCTCCTCCATGCGTGTTCCCAAAGTAAATCTCCACTTTCTAGGGGTTTGCGCCGAGGGGGTTGGGAGGTAACTCGCGGTCATCGCTCGTCTGAGAATGAAAGGTGCTGGGGTTCATGCTTGATACACACCCACACTGCCACACATTAACCCTCTGCTATACTGCAAGTTGAAATACAGGTGGGTAACATACTGTATCTACTCTCAGATTCGATGTAAGATCCTCTATAGTCTACCCGGGCTGGAAATCTAAAGAGGTTAATTCGTCTGACTCCTCCCTGCGTTGCTGTTTTCTTGTATTGATAATCACACCACTTGTGCTTCGCCTTAAAAGGGAGAGTGGGCTTCTCGGGAGCGCCGGAAAACCGCGAGGAGCTGTCTCCGTTACGCATGGTGCTGAAAGTGCCGCATCATGTGGTCAGTCTTCTTTGTCTTTCTGTCATATCTTGACAGAAACTTCGTCAAGGGCGACCTGTTGAGTCGCGCTCTGGACGTAGAGAAGGGGAGCAAAGAGATGTTCTCCATGCTCAACGGCACCTTTTGCGCAAAAATGTCAACCGTGCGGGAGAGCTTCCTCTACCAGGTGTCAGACGGAGCCGAGATGGTGCTCTCCGTTGTCAGCCCCACCGGGAGGCTCGGGGACTGTTCTGTCATAACGAACCAGACACAGGTGAAGTCGTTCATGCACGAGTGCATGCTGGGACTGAAGGAACACAGAGCCGGGCGGCAGATGGAGACGCGTTTTGCGCGCATGGATGAAGCCAAGCTGATGTGCCGGGAGTTTAAAGAGAGGTCGGAGCGCAGAGGCAACGCGAGGAAGGGTGGCAGTGATGACTCTGCGTTGCGGGACGGGGTTTTAAAAAGATCCAAGAGAGGCTTCACTTATCCTGGGACCCTATGGTGCGGAGCTGGAAACATGGCTGATCATTATGGCCAGCTGGGTGGGTAGTTTGAAAATATATTCACGCAGAACAAGTATTATCCGAATGTATAATAATAATAATGGTGACGTCCTTGTTCCAGGAGAATTTGCAGATACCGACAGCTGCTGCCGAATCCATGACCACTGCCCTCACGTCATCCATGCCTTCTCCTCTAATTATGGACACAATAATTTCAAGTGGCACTCCATCTGTCATTGTGACTGTGATGAAACGTAAGTAAAATATAACCACGACAGTATGTGTGATAAAGTTACAAAATAAATGAATAAAAGCATCATGCATTGTGCATCATGCCTTGAAAGAATCTGACGCTGTTTTTCTTTCAACATAAAAACTGCCTAAAGATTAAACTTAATAAATTAAGTGAGACATTCATTTTAAGAAACAGCTGTTTCATTCTTCTGACACATGTTGTTCTCTGCTACTCATAAACATGAGGTAACACTTTCCATTGACTATCATGTAATATTGGGACCGAAAAACACATTTACAATGTAATAACTTTATCAATGTACCAGTATTCACCAATGAACTATAACGTAATAAAGTCAGTCAATTCAAGCTGTACAGTTTTAATTAAGGATTATTCATTTTCTCACAAAGTCACCATTTATTTAATTACAACCTTCATTTGAGGTCTTACTGTATACAATGTTATGGCTATTGTTTTAATGACAGGGAACTTCATCTTTTTTCAAAAATAATGGCAGATGTGTGTTTAAAAAAAAAAAAAACTTTAAACTAAGTCTGAAACAGCTTGGTAGGTACTGCATTATTTTCTAGGATAATCTGCAGTTAAGGAATCGTTACAACACGTCAAACCAATCTAACGTGCCTACGTCCTTTTGGGCAGTTACTCGAGTTGAGTCTGACTTTTTGTTCTCTCTTTAGATTGAAAGGTTGTCTTCGGGAAGTCAACGACACATCTTCCAGGATAGTCGGCCAAGCGTTCTTCAACGTCATTGGTGTGCCTTGCTTTGAGTTTGATTATGAAGATCAGTGTGCAGAGCGGCACTGGTACGGCCTGTAAGTATCAGTTAAAAAAAACACAAACAAAATGTGCCACGTGCTGAGCTGTATTACTTTCTCAACTCACTACACGTACAAACCTCCCCTCCCTTCGTTCTCCCGTAGGTGTAAACGTTATGAGAAGTTTCCCATTGCTGTGCTAAAAGAGGCGGTCCCGTACGACTTTGGCGGTATCGATATCATCGATGAGCTGACGGTGGCGCCATCCAAGAAGAAAGACTCCAAGAAGAGCCAAGAAGAGAAACTGGAGAGCACCACCCAGTCTACAATGTCTGGCCCTGAAGAGCCTTCTCTCAGAAACGTTGTCATTGCTGCCGAGGACTTCATCAAGGTCCTCGCCACCGTCTCCACCTCTCAAAGCTCCGCCACCGACTCCAAAAAAGGTGAGACGCAAAGCTCGGAGAAGAAGAAGAAGACGAAGAAGAGGAAGAACATAGGGAAGAAGAAGAAAACCACCAAAAAGCCCAAAGGAAAGAGAAAGGGACAGTGGAGGAAGAGGAAGCAGAAAGCAGAGGAAGGGGCTGCAGTTTCGCCCTCAGAAGAAGTCATCGGTCTCAGCAACTTCATCGGGGATTCGCGCAAACACGAGGAGTCGACTCGAAACACGAACAGAGTCGATGGCGGTGAATATAAAATCCTGAATGAAGTCATGAAAGATGAACCAGCGATAGCCAAGGAGAGCGTTTCCATGGCGCCCTCAGCGGTCCAGAAGAAAGTAGCAGAGTTCACGTTAGGAATCACCCCGTCGACGCCAACCACCGAGAGGACTGCTCGCCCACACGAAGGCCACGCCAGAAGGCTCGGGAAGGAAAGGAGAAAAAAGAAGAGCAAGAAAATCTCTCTTCCTCCTTCTGCAGAGCTCGAAACGAGCACAACGGACAACTTTAAAGCTGTTTCTACCCCCACCGTCATCACCGAAACACCACGGCCCGAACAACAAAGCCCTGTTGTGAGTCACGCCAGTACCCCCATTATAATCCCTAAAGTCAAAAGGAACAGGTCAAAGGAGAGAGGAGACAGAGAGGGGAGGAAAAAAAGGAGGAAACTCAGTTCCTCGTCTTCCATTGTGGCCCCAGCCCATGAAAATTCCTCGGTGGACAGCTTGAAAGTGATCCCTCCGAGTGGGGCTCCCACCGTGCCGCCGATGCCCACCACAGAGCGGCAGGTGTCACACAGGACGGACGCCTACGGAGGTAAGACAAGCCTCCGAGGTCCAGCTATGAATTTTAGTGTTTTGAAAAGATCAAAGCCAAAAGGGTTGAAGAGCAGAAAGAGGAAAACAGTCTGGCCTCCTTCAAGTGAAAATCCCCTCTTTCACAAAGGCTCTGAAAATGTCATCCCTGTTCTCACGAGTGAAGAGAGGAGCGACGCACCGAACCGCCCTGCAACCACTTCTGGAGGAGAAACGGACAGTTTTAGTGAATGGAGGCTTTTTACGGCCACCACAGCAGCTACTTCTATCGTCACGCAGCGACACGGGCAGACACTCAGACAGCAGAGAAAACCAAGAAGGAAAGCCGCGGCTGCTTCTCTCAGAGATGGAGCTTCTATCCCGAAACAAACTGAACAAACAGCGATCACTTTTACATCCGTGCCACCCAAAGTCGCCACCACCGGAGAGATCAATGTGCATATCGATGACAAAACCACCTCGGCATCTCCCGTCATGAGTCCGATTCAGTTATCGGTGGAGAGAGCAAAAGCTCAATTCAGCAGAAAGAAGAGGAGGAAAGAAGCTCAGTCTGTGAGGCAGCAGTGAGCCGTGTGGTGAGAGAACATAGGCGGAAGGAACACGTAGCCGGCTAGGCTAGCTCCTGTTGATGATCAACAGATACACGTCTACATCAAAATGTGTGCTGTATAATCGTGTCTGCTTCCGCATTTAAATCACAGAAATGAACATAAATCATATTTGATTGTAACGTGAGAATCGCGTTTTGTAATACTGTTTTCTGCATGCATGTAAGACAATTTACGAATGATTAGTCCATGTGAATGTATCTGCCGGTGCCTGTGTTTTTATCTAGTGATGCAATAAACGAAAATAAACAACAGTAGCATGTGTTTCATTTTGAGTTATATAATAATAATAATAACTTTATTTATATAGCACCTTTAAAAACAATGTTTACAAACTGCTCTACTGAGAGTCAAAGCAAAACATGTGAAATAGTAAGAAACCAATATTACATTTATAAGTATATATTTAAATTTAAAAAAGATTTTTTTAAACAAATAAATTACAAATAAATTACAAATAAATTACAAATAAATTAAAAACAGACAAACTAAATTAGGGGAACCAAAGTCCTGCATAAAAAGACTAGATCAAGTAAAAGATGTTCTATAAAATGCTTGATTGTTTTGCTGAGAGTTAGATTATAGATTATATTTGTAAAATATGACCACATTATGAGAGGAAAAAGTTTGCTAACATATAAAACTTCAAATGATGTTTTAGAATGAATTGTGTGAACACATTGTTATCTCAGCTGGACACATTGAATCAAAGCTGGAAAATTAGCAATCTTAAACTCAGAGGCTTAACTCTAACCTGCTTAAACTGCTAGAGTTTTTTTTTTACGTTTCTTTCCTCTCTGCACACTCAGAAACCATGCCTAGAAGAGAAAAAAAACAAGTTCACGCACTGTGCTCTTTTGTTTCAAGGGGATTTTGTTCCTAGAGTTGCCCCCCCCCCTCTCCTGTTTGGTTTAAGGCAGGGTCACATTCCCCACACAGATTAGGTTCTCATTTGCCACTTTACTTCCACCGCCCATCACTGAGGGTTTGTAATAGCCAGTGCAGAGGATGAAATCTTTCCCAGTCAGCTGATTCTCACATGCTTGCATAAAACAAACGTATCTGCTTTGAAAAGAACTGAGACGTCCGGATGAGATCTCCATCACATCTGCTGCATACAGAGCAAAATGCACTGCGAGGGACATTTTCACATGTATTTCAGAACATCAGACTTTCTTGTGTGAATCTGTGGGAAACGATGTAACAATGCAGACTTTTATGCTTCGGCTGAGATTTTTTGGAAGACACCCAAGCCTCCAAAAGGAGCTTGGCATTCGGACACAATCATAAGCTGAAATGGCAGAACGGCTAACACAGTTGGATCTGTGATAAGAGCTTTTTTCACGGGGGAGGGGAGAACAAGTGCAAGGAATTTTCCATTTCATCTGCAAGATTAATATACGCTGGGCTTATGTTTGATGCTGTGGAAAATATTAGATTATATTATTATTGGCTCTGCCCTGCAGCTTACACACACACAAGAGACATGAGGGATGAACACCCTCAACCAATGTGTAATACAATGATTGATTATAGATGCTTTAAGAATCGGAGATGGATAGCTTTTTTAGTGACATAACGATGTACTTTGAGGTCTGAGGCACTGAACAGCCGTGAAAACATGCCAGCAAAGTGTGATATGGACTTTGTACCACGACAGAAACATAGCAGCAGCATTTTAGACAAGTTGCAGAGGGACATATGAGACTGTCCGGATAACTTTTTACATCATGGAGCAAAATAAAGAGTTGAGTTCATATTATGAAGGAAAATCTTACTTCAACATATACACTAGTGTTCAGAAGTATGGGGTCACCCAGAAAATGTTGTGTTTTCCATGAAAACTCACACTTTTATTTATTAAATGAATACAAGATTAATACAAAATATAGTCAAGACATTGACAAGGTTAGAAATAATGATTTTCATTGTAAATATTAATGTTGTTCTTCAGACTTGTCGCTCAAAGGAAGGCCAGTTTTAGAGCTTCTCTCACCAGCATAACTGTTTTCAGCTGCGCTCACATAAAAAGGGTTTCAATGTCAAGGAATAATCTGTTTGTGGAAAATGCAAAAGAAAAAGTTATAAAAAAATTAAAAAAGGGTATAAGGGGGTTCTAACCCTCTGCTAGTCTTCTAAGGCAATAACAAAATGTACCACTAGAGAACTGGAGATGGGCCTCTGTCTGTAGAGACTTCATTAAAAAACAGAGAATAGTCATTTACCACATTAACTATGTATAGAGTGTATTTCTGATTAATTTAATGTTGTTTTCATTGGAAAAAATAGTGCTTTCTTTTCTTTTTTCTAAGTGACCCCAAACTTTTGAACGGTAGTGTATATTAAGAGCAGTTATTTTATACCAGTACAGTATTTCTGTGTAGTAACTCACTGTGAGTGTGGGTCAGGGAGCTGTGGCTCAGTGGGCTTTTGATGCCCAGTACGAGCATCTAACAAATGCTGATTAGAGGGGTTTTTTCACCCACCTTTCATGCATACCGTGTCAGCATCAAATTATTCTGCATTCAAATGTTTTACTTGCCACGTAAAAAAAACTAAGTGCTCAGAATGAAGTCAGCATTCAGGAGGCAAATCATAATAGTGTGTCTTGTGGCCTCTAGTGGACAAAGTTGGACTGATTTATTCCTTCTTATACAACCACGTGGCTGAGCATATACAGAATAAAATACAACTTTAAACTAACTTCTCAGCCCTCTGACATGTCTAAAAATATTCAAACATACAATTCAAAGGTGTTTTTCATGCTTATACATGACACTAACCTGTTAAAAAGATGAAATGTGCCAGCTGGACAACGTTATTGCTGCATGAGTGAGGAGGAGCCACCAAGTCCACAGAGACCAAATGTGTGGCCCTCGGACATGAAGCACATTATCAGCAATATCTAGATTACATGTAAATATGCTACCTTGAAGGAAATAAAACAAGTGATTGCATCTGTTGTGTCGGTCACTTCTGATATTGTGATATCAGGAGTAGTAATTGGAGTCATTTAATGATACCTTTGTGTCAAAGAAGATAACAACATCCTTCCTGCACCTAAAAGGGTTGTATATGATATTTGATGTTTTTTTTTTTTTTTATGTCAACCAAATCTAAACGTTATCTTTAAACTGAGTTTTTAGGTCAAATATTGTGAACAAGGGTCCATACATTATCTTGTGAATATCAGCCTGCAGGTATCAGCGCTCGCTATGGTCAGGAGAGACAGGAGTCATAAATCTAAAGAATGTGTTGTGGGCGGGATTGGGGGGTGAGGCTACCTGTCACGTTGGTTGAACTCTATTTCTGGCACCATCTTCCAAAACGTTAATTTCAAAGCAGCCAGACGTGGACGTAAAAAGCACATTCATGATGCTGTTTGCACCTGTTTTAATTTTGTTGGCATTTTCCATGAGGATTGTCTCAGGGGCAGGTACGTACGTCAATTAATTGATTAGACTGCAAATCAATGTTCAACTGACCACACATGTAATTGGGCTCATTTATATCAAAGAAAACATTCAAAATGTGTATTTCTTGTATTTTTTTTCATGGAGTTGGGTTGGGGGATGTATTTCTATGCTTGAGGCTTGTATTAAAGCTTGTTTTATATTTTCTATGAAATGACTTATTTAACACATTCTTGTAGATTGGTGCTACCAATCTGAAGTTACATGCAATCACACATGCAGAGGTAAACCTCAGGAAAAACTATTCACAGTTCACATCAAATAAGAACATATATATACATAGTGGAGTTACTATCTTTTCACCCACCTGCCTTCACAGGTCCAGAGTTGTGGGGAGTGGTTTCCCACCACTGCAGTGGCAAATCTCAGTCTCCAATTAACATTGTCACAAGGAGAATGCGACTCGGCGACGATCTCACTTCATTTGACTTCATCGGCTATCAAGAGGCTTTTCACGGTCGCCTCGTCAACACCGGTCACAGCGGTACGTCTTTGTGATAAATGCAGTTTTATTTGACGGTGAAGGTTTTTAAATCAACTTGATTGAAGTAAACTTACTGTGAATAACTTAAACCTGAAGTTTATATAAATAAATCAATAATAAATCGATATATATATTATCTGTTAGCTGTACTGTAGCTATTTAAGTGGTACAGTGGTCTTTATTGTCGATATTTGGAAAAGTTGATTTGAGTCTTTCTCCAGTTCAACTGGATTTACCCGTCGGTATGAGGATCAAAGGAGGGAATCTCACTGGCCTGTATAAAGCAGTTCAACTTCACCTGCATTGGGGCAAAGATGGAGGACCTGGGTCCGAACACACGATTGATGGAGAACAATTTCCAATGGAGGTAAGACATATGTGTTTGGATGTGTGTTATAAATATATAAGCCACGTTGTATTCAAATACATTATGCATTGATACATGTTATGCCATCCACAGATGCATATAGTCCACATAAAAGAAGAATACAACTCGGTATCCCAGGCTGTAAAAGACGGCACAGGCGTGGCTGTTCTTGGATTTTTCTTTCAGGTGATTTCATTTGATTATTATGTAAAACAAATGGAGATTTGTTTAAAATGTATGAAAATAGTTTGATATTACTACGATGAACCGGGCGGGCTCGACCAATTTATGGCCTAGGCAAGTTTGAGTTTACACACTCCACATAAAGTGCTTAACTTTATGTCTTTATGGCGTTATGTCTTTGAATGCTTGACATTTTTTCCAATTTACAGTAATGAATTTGAAGTGGGAGTCTAACTCTAAATCAAGCTCTATAATAGCTATTAATTAGGGTGATGCCTCCGTGTGATGCTGCGGGCATTTAAACACAAGTAAAGAAAAAGAAAGTATAAATGGTCTAAAAATGTAGGTAAACTAAGTTATCACAAGAAACTTGGGGGGAAACAGTTGCTCGAACTCTTTTATTGTTGTGATAATTAAGAACAAGCTTTAGAACAAAAGTAATGGGAACCAAATAAAACTTTAACATAGCACAAGGAGATGTTTGAACAAAACCATTGCGACTATGTTTTCCCCATTTTTACAAAAATGCCAAATAACTTGAACATGTTATTGTTTTCAGAAATCCAAGTCGGCAAATAAGAAATTTGATCCACTTCTTAATGCTCTGAAATCCATCAAACAACCCAGTAAGTCTGATGTCATGGAAAAAAACAGATCATTGTGTATCTTTATCTTCAATCCACAGTCCGGGCTTTACATGTGCTGCTGATTGTTCCAGTCTGGGCTAAAGTACAATTGTTGGGAGATAACACAGTCATAAAACAATTCTTTTAACACCTCATCAATAAGTAGATTGCAAATCAAGGTGTTACCTTGAACCTATTTGTTGTCTAATATTACACGTGTGGTAAACTTATCTTGTTAATATTTTATATAACTAGCCAACAGCACGACATTGAGGGGTGTGTCCCTGGAAATGCTAACACTGCCTGAGAAGAATATGACCAAGTACTTTCGCTATCACGGCTCCCTCACTACACCCAACTGCAACGAAGCTGTCATCTGGAGCTTGTTTGAAAACACAGTTCCTCTGAGCAGTGCGCAGGTACTTATTTTCACGATAATTAAAAAAAGTTAAATGTAATTTTCTGCACAGAATAGTTTGTGTTGTTGAGAATATAAATCGTTCTATAAGTGTCTTCCTGTATGCTGCTGGTAAATAAGACAAAGTTACACTACCGTTCAAAAGTTTGGGGTCACCGAGAAAATATTGTGTTTTCCATGAAAACTCACACTTTTATTTATTAAATGAATACAAGATGAATACAAAATATAGTCAAAACATTGACACGGTTAGAAATAATGATTTTCATTGTAAATATTAATGTTGTTCTTCAAACTTGTCGCTCAAAGGAAGGCCAGTTTTAGAGCTTCTCTCACCAGCATAACTGTTTTCAGCTGCGCTCACATAAAAAGTGTTTCAATGTCAAGGAATAATGGAAAATAAAAAGTTATAAAAAAATAAAAAAAGGGTATAAGGGGGTTCTAACCCTCTGCTAGTCTTCTAAGGCAATAACAAAATGTACCACTAGAGAACTGGAGATGGGCCTCTGTATGTAGAGATTTCATTAAAAAACAGAGAATAGTCATTTACCACATTAACTATGTATAGAGTGTATTTCTGATTAATGTAATGTCGTTTTCATTGGAAAAAACACTGCTTTTTTTTCTTTTTTCTAAGTGACCCCAAACTTTTGAACGGCAGTGTATATACATTGCATGTGCTAAATGTGGATGTGTGTGTGTGTGTGTGTGTGTGTGTGTGTGTGTGTGAGTGTTTGCGTCTGCTAAGCACTCTGTAATACATAATGAGAAACCGCAGCATCATGCAAATCCTGTGATTGGTCTCCGTCACTAACATCCACTGAATTCATAGAATGTGCCGTTCTGCTCGTTCACCTGTCTGGTGCGGTGTGTATTGCAGCTCGCTGCATTCGCCCAGCTTCAGTTTCCCAGTGGAAAGCCGATGGTCCAAACCTACAGACCCGTGCAGCCCTTGAGTGAGCGGCAGGTGTATTACTCCAGAGGCCATCTTGCTCAGCTCAACAAAGTGTTACTCCTCACGTCTGTGCTGGTGTGCACCGCCCTCTCCCCGTCGACCTCATTTACTACGCGTTTATAAACAAATACGTGCTGACTACACGCTGATGATTGTCAAATACATTCAATATAATGTAATGTGTATTCAAACAAATCAATTTCTTTTTAATTTTGTCCAAACACAACCTCAAATGTCAAAGCGTGTGTCATCAGCATTTTCATATATGAATTGAATTTTTTTTTTGTAGATTTAGCATTATTGATGCATTTCTTTTAACTACAACAAACTGTACTGAAGTTGCTGATTAAACAATTGTTTTATTTGATTTTAAATTTTTGATTGCAGTTTTGTACAGAATAATTATAGTAGATGTTGTGATACTGTCTCTTGTGATATGTTATCACAATTCATGCATTTGTGGGACTTCCTGTCCTGCAGACATCTGAACTCATGTCTGTTCCTTTTTTGCAGTTTATTTTCGCCAGTTAATCGTCAAAATGATGTGGTTTGTGTTCAAAAGGCGCAGACTTTGGTACACATTGTTGTTATGTAAAACCATATGCAATGAATCAATACATAAATAAAGTATTAGTTCCACGATTGCTTTGTAGAAAACCTTTCATGAGATGTTCAGGGGCATGTTGGTATCTTAAATTACAAAGATGTTGTGACGGTGAGGACTATTAAAATACACTTTACGCTGTTATCAATCAGAGCGTCACCTTCCCTAACCTCCACTACGTGGCAGCACCAAACAGGTCTGGAAGGTGAATGCATACGCATGCATCTGGGTAGCAGTAGTGTGCTACAAACAGTATTTTACAAAGAGCATTAATATACACTACCGTTCAAAAGTTTGGCGCCACTTAGAAAAAAGAATGAAAATGACATTAAATTAATCAGAAATACACTCTCTACATAGTTAATGTGTAAATTACTATTCTCTGTTTTTTAATGAAATCTCTAGGCACATTTCCAGTGTTCTAGTGGTACATTGTGTTATTGCCTTAGAAGACTAACGGAGGGTTAGAACCCCCTTGAAACCCTTTTTTTTATTTTTTTTGAACTTTTTATTTTGCATTTTCCACAAACAGATTATTCCTTGACATTGAAATCCTTTTTATGTGAGCGCAGCTGAAAACAGTTATGCTGGTGAGAGAAGCTCTAAAACTGGCCTTCCTTTGAGCGACAAGTTTGAAGAACAACATTAATATTTACAATGAAAATCATTATTTCTAAACTTATATCTTGTATTCATTTAAAAAATTAAAGTGTGAATTTTCATGGAAAACACAACATTTTCTCGGTGACCCCAAACTTTTGAACGGTAGTATATATTATATATGTTTAGCAGTTCTGGGGAAGTTTCCTGTCTCATGGTGTGACTTGCTAACCCACGGCAATGATGTCACCAGACAGGGAGATGTTTGGCTGGACAGAAACCAAAATGGTGGCCTTCTCTGTGGTGTGTGTAGGCACGTACATGTGATGGATTCATTCTAACTCTTCAAACATATAAATGTTCTAAATGATATATGTTTTGCAATTAAAAGCAATATTTAGAAATGAACTTAAACTGCAGCAAACCTTTTAGAGGGAGGCCATTTGTATAGGATTGACTCCGTGTCTGCAAAGGTAAAATATATATCAACTAGAACGGGCACTCAGTAGAGCGCATATCACAAGATTGGGCATTGCATTATGAACATAAAAATGTACCGCGCTATGGTAAATAGAAGATGTTGACCGTTTCATGACCTTGACCTTGACCCGATCAATCCCAAAATCGAATCAAATGGTCCTCGGATAATACCGAATCATCCCACTAAATTTCATGCGATTCAAAGAAGATGTTGACCTTTTCCTGACCTTGACCTTTGACCCAGTCAATCCCAAAATCGAATCAAATGGTCCTCGGATAATAACCAATCATCCCACCAAATTTCGTGCGATTCGGTTTAATACTTTTTGACTTATGCGAATAAAACGCACACACGCATGCAAATACACAGAGATCAAAACATGACCTTCCGTATTTTCAGTGCGAAGGTAATCAGGCCTCCATCAGTGACCTGGAAGGATAATAGCCAGTGAAGTCATTGGATGATGCGCTTGTTTTTGGCTCGCTGACTAACTACAATCTAGCAGCCAGCGTACTTGAGGAGATCACTTTGGATGTAATCCCGTGTTGCACAGGAATAGATGTCTAATGGAATAACAGCCTCTGGAACAACAGCACTGAGGTAATCTGCGGGATGCATTCTGCTAAATTTTGTGTAGTTTTCTTGGAGAACACGGATATGAACTAATTATCCAATAAAAAAATACAACCTTTACGTGTGTGCGCATGGGGTATGTGACATGTATGTGAAGTAAATTCAACTTGTTGGTGAGTCCAACCAGTTATTTGTTCATCTGCTACACAACTGTCTCCTTGTCTTTCTATTCTTTTTTCTTTTCTAACACGTACATCTTTTCTCGGTTTCTGTGTGACACCCTTCCCCCACTTCCTCTTATTTCACTTGGTGTGACTCTGAGGTTTCGGTTGTCGTGACAACGGAGGACTCGGGCCATGGTCTATTTCTATTTGCAAAGTTTCTGTTGTTGCAGACATATTGCACATTTGCTGCTGGGATAGTGCAGAGCCTTGCACCACCACCACCACCACCACCACCACCGCCCCACCCACACCGTGTCAGAAACATGCAAGGGGTGAATGAGTTCTCAGAAATATAAAAACAACATTAATCTCTTCCTGTATCATCTATAGCTACAGATGATTTTGGACTATTATTTGAAGACAGTGCTGAGGTGCACCATACTCCTTTTTCAAATATATGACATAAAAGAAGCTCACTTAATCAATTAGTCTTCAAATAATCTTTGATTTACTTTAATCTTTTATCATTATGTTGTTATGTTAGTCAAAGTGCATGCCTTCATGCTGCATCAGTATAGAGAACTTTACACCCATTCTGTTTGCTGATGATACAAATTTGATATTAACTCACAAGAATTTTGAATCACTCATTAAGGAAGCTAATTCTGGCATAGCTATGCTATCCGAATGGTTTCTTGCTAATAAGTTATCACTAAATGTAAAAAAATCTAACTTTATTGTGTTTTCAAGTAAAAATAAAACGTACTGTCAACATAGAGCTAAGCTATTTATTGATGGGATTGAAATTAATCAAGTTTCATCCACCAAATGTCTAGGTATCCTAGTTGATGAAAAATTGTCATGGAAAGAACATATACATTCAGTAACCAACAAAGTTTCAAGATCACTTGGTATCATCAGACGAATCAGGGGGTTGGTTCATCAGGCATGCATCTTAACCCTTTACTATAGTTTAATTTATCCATATCTCATCTACGGCAATATTGTCTGGGCAAGTACATATCCATCTAATTTACACAAATTACTCATTTCGCAAAAACAATTTGTAAGAATAGCTACCTCCTCCAGCTTTTCGGCTCCTTCTGCTCCTCTGTTTAATAAATTAAATATATTGTCTATCTCTGACATTAACACAGTCCAGACCTGTTCATTCATCTATAAATGCACGTACCTTGCTCATATGCTCCCTACACCTTTCAAAGAATATTTTAAGACCAATTCTCAAGTTCACGATTTCAACACCAGACAATCTGCTAACCTCCATCCTCCCTTCAGCCGTACCACTCTCAGCCAGTTCTCCATCAAACACAGAGGTCCTTTACTCTGGAATAATCACATTCTTATTGCTAATTCTTCATCTTCACTCAGTAACTTCAAACATAGATTAAGGGCCAGCCTGGTAAATCAAGCCTTTTCATCATCTTCATAGTGTTTTGTATTCCTTGATGTGTATTGTTGTTTGTTTTAGCACGTTTAATGTTATTGTTGTTTATTATTCATTACTTTAGGTGAGAACCTTGCATAAGCCCTTTGGGTTTCTTTTCTCACCTGCACTCATTTCTATGTCTTTTTTAATAATGTTACATTTGTTACTTATTTTTGTGCAAATAAATAAAAAAATTAATAAAAAAAAAACTATTGTCCTGAGATCAATGAAACACATCCTGGGATACATGTCGGTGTACTTTAGTGAATGGCTTCTTCTTTAAAGGCAGGTGTAACTGCACAACGGCATGTCCTTAAAAGTATCAGCAAACTCTCTGCAGCGGTGGTGCAGTCTGACGGAGCTTCATGGGCGTAGGCTTTGCATTTGCATGTGTGTGTTTGTCTGTGTGCAGATGTGGAAAGTAACTGTGTACATTTATTAAAATGGTAGTACATCGTGACTCTTTCTCACAGCGTAATACATTTAGGGAGTTATATTGTAGATACAAAATACTCTGAAATAAGCTGTATTATTAGAAAAACTCAACATAAGTACATGGATCAACATCCACCCAGAGCAGCTACAGGTTCATGATGCCTTAAAGACATACCATTGTTTCACAACCAACAATTATTTACTTCAACTAAAGTGACTATAATGTTCATTATACTTAAGTACATTTTTCAAATACTATTACCACCACTGTGTTGGTGTGTGTGTTGGTGTGTGTGTGTGTGTGTGTGTGTGTGTGTGAGTGTGTGAGTGTGTCTGCCTACACTTCTCTGCATGTACCTTGTGTGAATGTATGTGTGTGTGCTTGCGTGAATGTGTGTGTGTGTGTGTTTTTTTTGCGTGTGTGTGTTTTTGTATGTGTGTGTATGTGTGTGTGTGTGTGTGTGTTTGTGAGTGTTAGTGTGTGTGTTGGCTTTTCCTGTCTTAACCACGTGGCCCAGACAGGGTTAATAAAAAGACCCTGTTCACTTCTGGGTTTCCTTTCTTCTGTGGACTCCGAAAGCTGGTAAGACCTTGACAACATGTGATTATATTAAAAAAATCTAATGATTGCTGCATTTATTTGTTGTATCTATCAAACTCAAATGTACTGAAATACACAGGAATAACTGCTTTATGTCATGTTATTGAACTACATCAGCATCATTTTGAGCATCGCTACTGTCAAATGCTGTGTGTCCAAACTGTTATCATGTTTCCCAGATATAATTTGATGTTAGAATATATGCTATGAAAATGTGCCTTTATTTAACCGGTCAATTTTCAGTTTTCAGTATTCCATGTTCTGTGTTCAGTTTATAGTTTTCAGTGTTCCGTGTTCCGTGTTCCGTGCTCCGTGTTCCGTGCCGTGGAGCGACCAGAAGCTACAGATGTACAGTGTTGTCACCCATAAAGTAGAAAGCACTACTAAGCTACAAGACACAGTGTAGTGTTTCCTACTTTATGGATGACAACACTGTTGGCTGCAAATAAATATACAAGAAGAAACCAACGGAGTCTGTGTTAAAGATCACAACCGGCCCTCTCCTGAAAACCTGCAGAACTCTTTTTTTGCATTATATTTTGTATTACGCTCATTTATTTCACATTTATATGATAATGGTGAATGTGAATATGTCAGAAAATATATTGAAATAATCAAAGTCAAATCATATACCAGTGCAGTAGTTGATATTTATTGTTAAAATAAATAAAGCAGGTGAGCATTGTATAAATTCCAGATAGTTTATTATCAGTTTCGGCTTTACAGTCCTTACACTGTGACATGAATGCATTATGTTTCCTTTGTGTAAAGTTTCTGTTGATAAATAAAATAGCTGCAAAGCTTTAAAAATAATTTCCACCTAGATTTTACACATGTAAAAGCTATGATCTAATTATAGAAAATATAGGGTTTAAGGCAAATATGGATATACTATATACATACTCTCTCCAAAGCGTATCTAGATACATTTGCATATTGTTTTGGGATTGTTAAAATATATTTGAGTTGTATTTTTCTGCACTCTTTTCATGAAATATTTCTTTTATTATTGTTTTGTTATTGTATTTTATATTTTTTTCTTAATCTTAAAAAATAAATAAAGATCTGACACTTGGCATTTGTAGCGAACATGCTACCCTTTTCTTCTAATTCCAGGGTAGCGGCTGCAGGTAGTTTGATGGAACCAAACCTCTTCGTCCATGCAGATCGCCCTAAAATTGGGATGAAAGTTATATGTGTGTGCAAACATCAGTGCAAGAACTAATCAAACAAACAAACTAATAATTGTATTGTAATTGTAGATTTGAACTCACGTAGTAAAATCCATCCTGATCCATGTCACCTAACGCGTAAATAATGTCTCCTGAGCGAAAGCCAAGTTCAACCTTTGAGAGACGAAAATAGTTTTACATCAAACCCCATATTTCTGCATTTTAAATAGTACAACGTGGTAAAAAGCACAATGTGGTTCATGTATCATGATAGTGCGTACTTCACTGTCCATGTTGGGGGAACTTTCCCATGGATCGTAGTTGAATAAGGCCATCATTCGATGAACCACCACATCGTCAGGGTTACCGGCTACTTCACTGAGATCCGGCGTAAAAGACATATCTGGGGACCCAAATATACCAACACTTATTTGAAATCGCAACTTGAATACTAGTGCATTAATGCTAAAGTATATAATCAAAAAGCTGAGAAAATATACGATTTTGTAATACTTTTATTTATTCCTATTTGTTTTGTTGTTAACATTCACACATCAGTAAAAACAGCTTCCCACCCCATATTCTATGCCATACTTCTACCTATTTTAGTGCTCTGGCAGTGTGTTACAGCGCAGTGTCCTGCATAAATACCTGTATGGTCCACAGGGAGGAAGCCCTGCTGCATGAGTAGATGCTTCAGGTACTCATCATCCACTGGGATTTCATCCACCATGTTACTTGGCACATAACCGGAGAGACCTCCAGACTCGCCGTAATAGAAACCGTCCGAGTCTGTGTCTCCAAACACCTGCAAATAGAGTTTTATAACTTTATTTGGGCTTTTGGAAGAAAATATAAATGACATGTGCACGTTGAGAATAGAATAGAATAGAAATATACTTTATTAATCCCCAAGAGGAAATTTGTTGACATAGTAGCACCGATAAACTAAATACAATAAAATATAGATATAAGAAAGAAAGTGACTGTGCATAAAGTATAGTATGCAAAGTGAAATATAAAATACAAAATAAAATATATATATATGTATATATACAACATATATGTAAATACAGCAATGTAAAATAAAATTATATATATATATATATATATATATATATATATATATATATATATATATATATATAGACAGTGTGCAAAATGCAAAGTGTGTGTATGTGTGTAGTGTAAATGAAATGAAATGAAATTAAATGAGTGCAGTGCAGATGCATATTCAGTGAAAGTCACTCAATGAAATAGAGAACAACGCTGATATGTTTCCGCACACTCGGCTGGCGTCAAACCAGCCGGAACAGGAAACACCGGTGCCTTCTTTCAAAGACGTGTTTCAACTGAAGAAGTGAGGAAATACTAACATATGAGTTGCACATGGCACATGGCTCCACTTTGACAGTAAGTTGCAAAAGGTTAAAAAAAAGACGTCACATGTTTTTTTGGTTTCCTACCTTGATTATCTGGCCTGGTACAAAAGGCAGCTCTTCTGCAGCCCTCTCATAGTTGGGGGACATCGCAGCAGGGTTGTATGGGTAAAGTGCCACAAAGAGTCGGACAGTGCGTATGGACAACTGACTCGCGGACTCAAGATCCCATTCTGAGAGCTCCTCTGGAGTAGCAATCTTCACTTTGTCTGGGAATATCAAAACATCCAACTCCAGCCTTGTGTCCATTTGCAGCAGCGCGAGCACTCGACTGTGCACTTTGCAGACAGATGACGGCTGTACACAGCAGACCGCGACTTATAGTAATCCTCTTTGGACCCATTAGTTCAGCCATGCTTGTTGTACTGTACGACTGCCCGGTGCAGCGTAATGGGAGTAATGGCTTGCAAAAGAAACCTCTAATCTTCTGAATTATGCTGGGTGAGATAATAGCATGTAGTTCTTTTGGGCTGCTTCCAACATACATGTGGAAGTTTGGAGATATTCTTGTGTCGGTCAAATATTACTAAAATATATTCCTAAGAAGAAAATGTGATGGAAATAGAGGTTTTCCAAACACGCATTACAATATAATCGAGTTCATTCCAAGAATTAGAAGATACATGTTCTCAAAAAGGCTTGTAAATACATTGATCATTTTAGAAACAATAAAGTTGAAGCATGAGGATATATTAAAATTACATTTTTTTGCATAGATTCTGGTGGTGAAAATTATTACCTTCGCATTGAAAATGCAGAAGGTAATGTTTTGGCCGGCGTGCATTTATTTGTGAATATGTCCGTTTGTCGGTCCGTTATTCGTCTAAATCAGACAAAACTTATGTCCGTTTGTCCGTTATTCGTCTAAATCAGACAAAACTGAGCCGATTCTTATGAAACTTGGTGGGATGATTGGTCATGACCCAAGGAACAATCGATTAGGTTTTGGGAGTGATTGGGTCAAAGGTCAAGGTCAAGGTCACGAAAAGGTGAAAAACGTAAATTTGCGATATCTCGGTTAATTGCCATCCGATTTGCGTGAAACTAGTGCCAAATTGTTCATAATTCAATCTTGTGATATGCGACGGTATGCGCTCTACCGAGTGCCCATTCTAGTTATTATTATTATTATTATTATAATAAAAAGCTTTAAGTTTGAAATCACAGTAGTGTAGTTGATGTCTAAGATGATATATTATAATAATTGAAAACATCAAGCCATGGTTAGATGTGAAGAGGCAACATCTTCCTCCTCATACAGCGTGACCCAGTTCACTCTCCACTGAAAGGCAACGCTTCCTCTCCTGGTCAGGTCAGCAGGTGATAATCTCTTCCTGCAGAGAAACGGAAGGTTCAGGAAGTGGGTTGTGGACGCGTCTGAGTGAAGTGAAGGCTGGAGGTTTATTGTGACCCCCCCCCCCCCCAAAAAAAAAGAAAAAACAATCGAGGAGATGGTTTCATTCATTCATTAGAAACTAATTATACCCATGCAGAAAAGTAATCATTAACTATAAACAACATTTGTATTTATGCCTTTTTATTCATTGTCAAATTAATTTCTGGTCTCCCGGAACAAGCACTAATGAGCTTATGTTTTAAATATATATATTTTTAATGTGGGATAAACTTTTTTTTTTTTACTTGTGCATGTTTAGTTTGGATGTTAATTAGATTTTGGGTCAGTTTTCATTAAAATAAGTTGTTGTTTTGTTTGCTTTGTGTATTGTTGAAAATATATGAGGATTGATGAATGTATTTAAGGCTAATTCTGCATTAATGGTTCTAAGTTCTTTTTCCCTCATCTCCTCAAATACAATTGAATTAAATTGTTTTCGTTTGTCCCGTGCCATTAACTGCATGGGTGTACTTAGTGAATATGTGTATATGAACTTCCTGGGAACAGTTTTGTTCCTCCAGGTTTCATAAACTTTGAACAAAAGAACAACAAACTGACTTTCAATTGCCTCTTAGTCTTGAAGATGATGTCTCAGCCTTGGATACCTTCATTTCCATGTTTGGCCAGAAGAGAGAGCTGTGAACAAATATTTCTCCATCCTCTTCAAGCAGTATGGCTAGTGTGCACACACAAAGCAGTGTGAAATAAATAAATGATGTAATGAACCACATCAGAGTGAGTGAAATTGTTGCTGAGATATAAAACAGCTGCCTCCTATTCGCACAGCCTGCTCTCAGAATAGTTATTATTTTAAAAGAGCCGCACAAATTCAACCTCACTGGCAGTCTGCTCTTTGCATCACTCCCCAGTGTTTGTGAATGAGGACAGGAAGTGCTGTGATCTCAGATTACAGTTCACAGACGCCATGTGAGCCATGAGGTCATGGTAAAAAAAAGGCTGAGAAAATTGGACCCAGTCTATCCAGGAGGCAACATTTAGCATGTCAGAAGATGTGTAGCATTCTGTTTTATTATAGTCCTTAAATCCACACCAACACCATGCTCTACCATAAAAGAATAGGGGAAAGGAAGGTAATCCAAATCATATACGTCTGTATTAAACTGGGAAAGACCTTTCTTATCTAACAAATTAGATTTAAACAAAAATCCAAACAAAGAATAATGGTCACTGAATTTGTTGATGTTTGTTTATTTTGTTTAATGTTTGAATCAAATTCTGGTTAATATTCATTAATCACGACACAAACTGTGCTGAACACTAAAATTACAGCTTTAGACATGAAATCCGAGATAAATGACTCTTGCTTAATAAAAACATTACCAACTTTCAAAAATACAATAATGTTCAGATCTACAGTCAAACCATGAGGAGACTTTTAAAAATAAAAGATTTTCTTTGGGCATTTTTTACCATTATCAAACAGATGACTGCAGAGAGACAAAGTGCAAAAAAAGAGAGAGGGAGAGAGAGAGAGAGGCAACCAATTATTTAATTATTTACTATTAAATAAAATATAGTGGAGTAGTATCAACACAGGTTGAGAGGCAAGAGAAAGACTCCCTCATTTATTGCAAGACATTTGAAGAAATTAAGACCATCCAATCGTTTCTATGTCTTCCTAACGTCCTAAAAGTATTTTTTGATAAATCCTTGTTGTTTGACCACCATGTCGAGCAGCTCTCTAGAGCATGCTACTTCCACTTAAGAAACATCAGCCAACTGAGATCGGTTTTATATGCAGCTTTTATCTCTTCTCGTATTGATTACTGTAATGTTCTTTTCTCCTCTCTCGCTAAATCGGTAATAAACCGGTTGCAGGTAATCCAGAATGCTGCTGCCAGAATACCGACAAGGACAAAAGCTGTGGGACACTCTGCCTGTGGGACGCTCTTCTGTTTCTCCTGTGTTCCCTGTCTCCTATGTCTCCTCTGTGTCTCCTATGTCTTAATTGGTTAATTCGCTGCACCTGCCCTCAGCCACTCTTGTCTCGTTAGTGTCTGATGCGGTACACCTGTGTTCCCCCTCTATATATGGTGTCAGTCTTTCCCTTGTCTGCTGTTGGTCTGTTGTCTCTAGTTCCATGTCCTTTTTCCCATCCTGCCTGTTTGACCCTGCCTACCCTGAACCTGGATTTTCTGCCTGCCCCTTTTGGACCTTGTTTTAAGAAAAAAATGTTTTGCCTCATTAAAGAGTGCCTTTTTGTTATTCATATTGCGTCCAGCCTGTCTCTCTGCGCCTGAGCCCTCACCCTGTGACAAGAAGCTGACACTGCCTGCACCCCGAAGGTTTTCAGATTCCACAGCATCATTTAAACTCCATCTCAAAAAATACCTGTCTACACTGGCATTTGGTTGAATTACATATAAATCTATGGCTTGCTTTTTAACTTTTTGGTTTATTTATTTTTCATATTTGTTTTATTGCCTATTGTACTCTGATTTTTTTAACTGTTGAAATGTGTTGGCCCCTGTTATTGGCAATTAGTTTTAATTAACTTCTGTACTGCACTTCGTGACACTGTGATAATATAAATACACCTTACTTACTACTTACAAAATGTATCCTAAACCTCTCCCCCATCACTATGGTGATGGGACCATGGGGCAGCAGTTCTCCAAATAAAACTAAATTTCTCTGCCAGTTTGCTTGAGATCAATTCTCTTTTAAGGACCAGTCCAGGACCACCAGGTGTCTGACCTCGCTGATCTGAGGGTGACGGAGACTCACGCTTCTGGAGTGAGAGGAACTGAGCCGTCCGTGCATGCCTGCGATCGTGTTACAAGCACCCGCAGTAATAAACTTAGTGGGTAACTCCCGGTGTTTTGCCAAGGGTGTACAGTAAATTCCACAAGTGATGGGGAAGGACATCACTTTTACTGTTTCAGATTGATGTGTATTAAAGGTTCAAGAATAATTTATTATCATTCTGCAACACAAGACACGAAAAACATGACCGTGCGGAATGTGATGAGCAGCAACAAAACCATTCTCTACAGGTAACATGACTCACTTCGTAACATTCAAATCCTTCCTTTTCTTATGTTGATGAGTGTAACCTGTTCTGTACGAACTCCAGGAATAAAGAACACGTAGCTAAATGAATTGGAGCTATAACCAAGTCCTTAAACTTGCTGGATTAACGTGCATTATTTACTTTTTTGCTTAGTTTTCTAGGCTATTCACAGTTTAATATGTCAATTTCACAATTATGATTTAGTTAGCTTGATATGATACTGGTTTGGTTTTATTGTTCTTCTTGTCCAGATTGAGTTGTTTATCCGGTCCAGATTCAAAACAGTTTGAATATGTGGGCTTCAGATTGTAACAGTGTGAGCCACCTCTACAGGATTTGCTCATTTCCTCGACACAAGCCCAGCGTCTAACACAAATGTGTTTTGCCCTGAAGCCTCCACGGTGAGATGCTGAGTCACACCCTCACCCCACCATATTCAGGCCCGTCCTACAGGCCTTCAGCGCCAGCATGCAGCCACAGAAGACTTCATTTCCCACAAGGCCTTAGGCCCAGCTGCTCCCATCCATCCATCCCTATACGCCTCTGGTATGGAGTGTTACATCATTGGCACAGACACCCACCTTTCTGAGTGATGACGCAGCCATGGGGAGAGCGAGTGAGGAGGGGTGAGGGAGGGAGGGAGAGAGGAGAGGGTGTCCCGTCTGCACCGAGCACAGACAGACAGCAGGGAACAGCTGCAGCATTAGGTTCGCGTAGGATTTCACTGCATTGCGATTTGAAATATCAATCATTTCATCCCCAAAAACTCAAGTAGCGCAGCTCGACTAAGCAACTAAATATCATTTGAAAAATGGTTGATCGCGAGCAGCTGGTGCAGAAAGCCAGGCTGGCTGAACAGGCTGAGAGATATGATGATATGGCAGCTGCTATGAAATCGGTAAGTAAAAAGAAAAAGAAAAAGATAATAATTATGACTTGAAAAATGTTCTGCTTTCTTTGAGTAAAGGCGCGCCCCGCAATCTCGACTGTGTTGGCTGTCAATCTAGGGGGGTTGCACTGATGGCTTTATATTACTGTGCTACAATTCAGACAACAATTATATTTAATATCTGTATTGCCTTGTCGTCAATTCATCGACAGCTCAGCGCTTTTTTTCCTCAACTCATCTCTCTGCTCGTTGGGCGGTGCCTTTCTGCTGCCCGTGCTGTTCACTGGAGGAATATTACAATGAAATGCACACACGCGTGCATGAGTTTGATCTCTCGGTTAATAAGAGGCATATGATGGCTCTGCATTATTGCATTAGCTGCCTTTCCCCCTTTTTACCCCCCCCCTTTTCCTCTATAATGCCTAATTTATAAAAGCTTCTGCTGCATGGGAGCCATATGAGGTTGCTTGGAGAAAAGCCAATCAACTGCTGGTGCCTCCTCCCCCCCTCCTGTCTTTATCCCCCTCTTCTTCCTCCTCTCTATATCACATTAATCAAAATGATATGCATGATCAAAATCTGCTAAATGTGCATGCCATTTTCCCGATAGAGAGATTTGTTAGAGCATGATTTCATTATGAAAATGCTCCAAAAAGAATCCTTGAACTGCTCCTTCCTCTAAACTAAAGTGGGAGGCAGCCAAATCTCTCTAGAATATTCCTTGTCATATTGCAGTGAGTCGATATGATTGGGATTGGGGGCTTAGTTTTTTCCTCACTTTATTCCTCATACATGTGCATGTACTTATTCTGTGTCAGATTCCTCTTGAAACCAACACTTTGAAGTTATTTTGGGTTAATGACGCCAAATAAGTATATTTGGTGCCTCACAGAATGCGTCTCGGCTCTTAATTGCCGATGTGGAGGATGCAGCCATTTGTCTGCTTTTCAAGACTCTTCCCCCTTAAATGAATTATGGAAACTGAAATCCCCATGGGTTAAAAATAAATAAATGCTGTGTCACACCAGCTTGTACTGGAACCAATAGCATTCTGGGAGTCTTACCCGGGAGCCTGCATGAGCTCACATACAGATTCAAATTGTCATACATGCTTTAAAGGAGGAACGTTTCCTCTGACGTTCCTCCCTGTGGATTTGATCTCATCTGGGGTTTTAGGAGGTGTGATGAAGTGTTTGTGTAGGGAGGGATTCCTTTCCCTTTAAACAATCTGCCATGTCAGTGCGGTCTAAACTGGTCCTTTTTGCAGGGGTGTGCATCTCACTCTAATCAAAGTTAATCCCTTGCCTTTACAGTCTGAAATGACAAGACAACATAGAACATATATACGTTTTATTCTCATCCCAACAGCCTTTTGTGCAGCTTTTTAGACGTCATTTGATATTCTAAGGATGCAGTTAACACTTTATTTCATTTCGCTTTACATGAGGATCTTGGTATTTGTCATGGATTATAGAGCCCTTGAAATTATATATATATATATATATATATATATATATATATATATATATATATATATATATATATATATATATATGACGTTTGTATCAGTCTGATGCATTCTCAAAATGTATTTTTAATATATAAATATACAACTGTAATTCAAATGACCCTCCAGTCAGCTTCCCAACCAGGGTATTGTAATAAGAGTGAAGTCATATTTCTTTTTTGTAATGCAGCAGCTTTACAGTAACCTCTCCATCTCTATGGCTCAGAGTGTGTGACGTCTGTCCTTCGCTGTCTTTGCACTCCTCTGCCTGAGCACATTACAAAAACTAAAATAATTAGACATTTTAGCAAACCAAGCAGCAGCTTTTAGAAGCCTAAGCTAAACAGTTCTTTTAATTCCAGTCCCTATTAAATCATTGATCGGAGACAAGTCAATGCAAGGTTGCTTTTTCTATCAAATTACCCTGACTAAGGTGGCCTTTTTATCGCAGCATATCCTCCTTTGACAACAACCCAAAACCAATCTGTCAAAATGTAAACGAGCAGTTGATGTCTTGGTGATGTCACAGTGTGGTGAGGTCAGTTTAGCCAGAGAGAAGGTCACTGGGACGTGTGAACTGCCTGCTCAGTGGTGGTTTTCACTTACAGTGCAGCTGCCCCACGAGTGCTGGTGAGAGCCCCCCCCCCCTACACACACACACACACACACACACACTGCCATCGACCATCTTGAATATTGTTACCTAGCATAGCTGTCCACGTGGCAGCTGGAGCTCCTGGTGCACTAAATGAAGGAATTGTCATGAAGATGGAATGGCACATGAAGAGTGAAATAGTGTGAACTGTAGTGTCATTCCCGAGTCTTTCACCTAAAAACACTGACTTTAAACGACTTGGACTGCAACTAACAATATGTCAATCATTTTCTTAATTACTTGATATATCGATTAGTTTACTTAAACATATTATTATTATTGTTAAGTAATGCAACGGAGGTCCCAGGTTCTTGAAGTCTAGAAGTTGATTAACAATTATATGAAACTAGAAGGGGCACTCGGTAGAGCGCATACCTTCGCATGTCACAAGATTGGGCATTGAATTATGAACATTTTTGCATTAGTTGCATGTCAATTGGATATAAATCCAAAAAGAAGATTTTGACCTTTTTATGACCTTGACCTTTTACCCGATCGATCCCAAAATCTAATCAAATGTTTCCCGGATAATAACCAATCATCCCACCTAATTTCATGCGATTACTTTTTGACTTATGCGAATAACACGCATACAAATACACGGCAATCAAAACATTACCTTAGGTAAAGAAGAAAAGCAGATAATCTTCACTTTTGTGAAGTTTAAGCCATAAAATAATTTCCGGCCCGAGGAAAAATGATTGATTCTCTTTTTTTTTGTGAATGCAGCCTGATGCTGTCACTCAAGACTCCTGCTCTGGTGATTAAACGCTCCATTGTCTCCGTCCTTCAGGTCACAGAGCTGAACGAGGCCCTGTCCAACGAGGAAAGGAACCTCTTGTCCGTGGCCTACAAGAACGTGGTCGGGGCCCGCCGCTCCTCCTGGAGGGTGATCTCCAGCATCGAGCAGAAGACCTCGGCCGACGGCAACGAGAAGAAGATCGAGATGGTGAGGGCCTACAGGGAGAAGATCGAGAAGGAGCTGGAGGCCGTGTGCCAGGATGTGCTCAACCTCCTGGACAACTTCCTGATCAAGAACTGCAACGAGACGCAGCACGAGAGCAAAGTGTTCTACCTGAAGATGAAGGGCGACTACTACCGGTACCTGGCCGAGGTGGCCACGGGCGAGAAGAGGGCCACCGTGGTGGAGTCCTCGGAGAAGTCCTACAACGAGGCCCACGACATCAGCAAGGAGCACATGCAGCCCACCCACCCCATCCGCCTGGGCTTAGCTCTCAACTACTCCGTGTTTCACTATGAGATCCAGAACGCCCCGGAGCAGGCCTGTCACCTGGCCAAGACCGCCTTCGACGACGCCATCGCCGAGCTCGACACCCTCAACGAGGACTCCTACAAAGACTCCACTCTCATCATGCAGCTGCTCCGAGACAACTTGACACTGTGGACAAGTGACCAGCAGGATGACGAGGGAGGGGAGGGCAACAATTAAAGAGAAACCACACTTCTAAAAAAATATATATATACGAAGGGCGGGTGGACTTTGGCAGCCACTTTTGCCGATGATACTATCGCAGCAGCAGTTCTTTATTTTTCCATGTGTTAAAAGAAAAGAATCAAAAGAGAGGTGAGAGGGGAGGTTTAATCTTAGTTTAAATATATATAGAAATATATATTCAGAAAGGAGCCTCCGTCTTCTTGATTTTCTCTTTGACGTTTGCCAAAACCACTAATGTGTCAGTCAATCAGCCTGCAGTGGTTGTTGTTGGGTAGAAATGGCAGCCTCACACTGGCATAGGAACGGGTCTTGTTCTGTCAAGATAAGCTGCTTACTTAGGTTTTTGCGTGATAGAGAAGCATTTCAGTCACTTGATAGAGAATTTGCTTGAATGGGAATGCCTCAGAAAACTAGTTTGCATTGGTTCCAGTAGTAAGTCCTTAGATGAGAAAAGGCCCTGAAAGCCTTCGCCTGACGTTAAACTCACACAAACAACGAGAAAAAGAGTATTAATTGGATTAATTCCCCAAATATTTGAATAGATAAATTAGACAGGGGTGACATTGAGAACTTGATACAACATTTATTCCCCTCCTTAATGGTCAGATTGGTCCGTTGTGTCACTTGAACAATTGAGTCTTTTGGCGATGAAGATAACGAAAGGCAAAAAAAATAAAAAGCAGCTTCAGAGTTTGTGGTTTACTTCTGTGTTTGTTTTATTAAAAGCACTTGCCTACTATACTGTTTCTTCAGTGTAAGATGATGACAACAATAATATCGATTGTTCAATATTGTGCATGCTGGTGATGTATTTATATACAGTAGCTTGACTTTATTAACTTATACTGTGGGTGTTAAGTATTCATATGATTGAGAACAAGTTGTCTGATGTTGATTTCTAATCAAATTTTGTTTTGATATGGTTTTTTGATTTGCTATACCAAAATGGTGATCGTAAAAATGTACCTGTAATGGCCGTTGCTATAGTGACATGCAATGTGTGTATCTAATTTGTTGCTGAAAGAAAAAAAAGGAAAATCTAATCTCACTTAATCTTAGCAGCTGGGTTGGTCACATTGAAGTATGATTACAGTATATTTTGTTTCCTTGAACAATATTTAAAAACTTTATTTATTTCATGCTACCCAGTTTGAATAATGATGACGTTTCCAGGCTCAATGTTTCTGTTATGAATTCACAAACATGGACCATATTTTGTTTCTGACGGTATACATTTTTACGTTTGTTTTTATACTTTTTAGCTGTTTCTGACAGACAAAATATCTTGAATGTGAGTCATTATGTAGCAGTTGCAGAAGAACCAAAATAATAGCTATAATAATAAAAAAGAATATGACTAAATTATACATGCACCATTTCCGTGGTCGTCTAGTGTATTGTTGTATCGTCACTTATAAGAAAATTTTGTTTTAAAAGGGAAAAACATGTTTTGTGCCCTGAGTACATGTGGACTTTCTTGTTGTGCCTGTATCATTATTTAATATGCTTCCTTTGCAAGTTAACCTTTACGAAAAATGAATATTTTAAGTTCCTGCATGCATGTGTGCGAGATGTAATATGTTGCTCACTTTGACATCTGTTGGATTGTACTGCTCTTTGTACAGCACACATATATGAATATTCAACACCAATGCACAAATAGAGTCACAGGGAAAGCATAGGCAATTCAGTAGAATTGTTTTTATAGATTATCAAATGTGATGGTTAACATCTTAAGAACAAACTTTAGATGCTGGGTGCTGCTCAAGAGCACATAAAGCTGCTGAATGGATTTATCTTTATAATGCTGCTACTACTATAGATTATTACATTATATTCATACAGATGGCAGTTTTCCGCTCTGTATTTTTCCTAATAGATGGCAGTTTTTTGGGACTTATCACAGATGTGATGGCTTAAGAGAGAAACCAAAAGCCTTAAGGTCAGTCACACAACCTCGTTCACGTATGCCAATTATGTCAACCTCACGAGTCAGCCTCCATGAGCTCACACTGTATGTCACAGCTGCTTTGATTTATTTTTAATATCTTGAAGGCTCGCCAGAGAAATAGCATGAAATCCTGATGCCAATCTGCCCAACTGCTCACACAGCTTATACGTATAAGAATGTGGAATCCGTTATATAAAGTTGTATGTTTTGTGTTTTTTTTCTCTTTCGCTATTTTTAATTCCATATTTTGAAGAAAAAAAACATGTCAGAAAAATGTTACTCATTGACAAAAATACATTGACAAAGCTATTTTTTCTCCCCATAATGTGTTTTTTTATTTTGTACTTTTCATTATGTTGGCTGCTGACACTTGTTTCTGCTGTGACGTGAAAAAAAAATCCAAAATTCAAGAAGTGAGGTGAAAAGTAGAAGATCATGATTTAGATTGAAGAAGAACAGAGCTGCTGCATATTAGCAGTGTGTGTGTGTGGGGGGGACAGGGATACCAACTGTATGCACTGAGGAATCTTTGGTTGCCATATGTTGCCCATTAAAGCTATTTGTTTATCGGTACTATTCTATATTTTCAATTCTCTCCGTAATGTCGCCATTTACAGTCACAACACCGACACCACAGATCACATATTTTCATTCTTTATTTTCAAGATTTCCTACATTTCTGTGGAGTTATTACAGCCTAATCAATGATACAGGAAGTCAATAGGACTTTATGTAAGCCCTTGTACCTCACACCACAGGTGTGTGTTTGTGTGTGTGTGTGTGTGTGTGTGTGTGTGTGTGTGTGTGCATGTGCATGTGTGTGTGTGTGTGTCCATATCTAGATGGGTATGTATACAGTGTGTATGCCTGCACCGTTCCATGTGTTGAGAGTGTAATAGATGGACTCTATATTAGCTGCAGTGCAGAGACACTGCAGCTCACCTAACTACGACAGTAGATTTCTTAATCAAGGTTATTTTAAGACCACCTTGCTAATCATTAACCAGATTGGGGAATAGATCAAATAACGAAAAAGAAGCAGGTGTAATGAACGCAGCAGATGAGCGCTGCCATAAAGGAAAATCCTGCATCTCATCATGACAAACAATGCCAGGAGGATCTGCTTCTTTTTGCTTTTAGGTTTACAAGCAAGTCGTATTGTTGCACCTACATGTCGAGTCTATCGCAGTGCACTTGGAAGTCCCTCTGATTGATCCGCTACAGTGTGTTGCTGCTGGAACGCCCACCTCCAGACTGCAGCCCTTTGCTGCAGCTTGCTGCACTGAACCTTTCACGAGATGAAATTCTCAGCTTTGAAAGGTCCTCCTCGCCAGCCAATGGCTGACAGGCTCCCTCTCTGCAGCCACCAATCCGCTTCTTGTTGCTAGGGCTATAATAAGTATCCCACTCTTAGCGGGGCTCCTTGCTGCACTGCACAGACACCTATTGCATCCTGTAAAAGAGAAAGAACGCTCAAAGCACACAGGAGGCATTAGGATTCAGGACCAACCAACAGCTACACTCTCAGGGACATTGGTGTTCTCCTTATTGGTAGATGTTGGTCACATTATGCATCCCAAAACACACAGAGGCCTAGGGATGGACGTGTGATTGAATGTGCAGGAGCTACAGATTCAATTTAGGATGTTTAAAACAAATCTTTTTGTGGTTTTTCGAGATATGCAAATGCAAAGGAAAATATGAACACATTGTATGTACACAATGGTACTCTGACAAAAACATAAACATAACAAGTAAACGTTATATTAAATATATATAAACACGGGTCTACATGCAAAAACATGCTAACATATATACAGATATATATATATATATATATATATATATATATATATATATATATATATATATATATATATGCACATACTTGCATACCATAGTACATACTTTTACATTTAAAACACATGTTGACCAATTCAAGTAAAACTAAACACACCCTCATAAAATAATGTACAATGAATGCTGTTTAAATTAAACATTATATATTAAACATATATATACAATGCAGGTTATTTTGTTGATGGATTAAATCTCTGGAGAAAATCATGCTTTACAAGTGACATACATACACAATAGAAAATGTTTCAGGCATGCTTCACTTCCACTTCCCCAATAATGTCTCTGTCTGATCACTTTATCACACAGAAACAACAACGAGAGGTCATTGAGTGTTAGTTATGTCTTCTAAACCACATTTCCTGTTAGCATCAGTGGACAATTTGATCCAGATGATGTAAAATAATCCGTATCTTTAATGCCTAAAAATAAACTGAGGAAGCCAGGTGTATTTCAAGATGAAACAGGTAGGTTATTTTTGTCCTCACTGAGAAACAATCAAGATATAGCATGCTGCGCAGAGACCTGTTTTGTTGCCTTTGCAGAGCCCGCCTAGCAGTTTTCCCTTTTCAAATCTTTAATCTAAACTAAGCTAAATGCCTGCCGACCGTAACTTCATCCGCAAACACTATTGAGAGCAATCCTCTCGTCTCAATCGGCAAGAGCAAAAATAAGTATTTCCTAAAATGTGAAACTCTTCCTTTTAAGCTCTCAAGTTTTTATTAGACCGAACAAATGGCAATGGTCTGACCTGATGAGGAGTCAAAGCTTTCAGTCCGTAAATCCAGTGCAGATCATTTTCCAACATCGAAGTTTGCTTGGCTCACAGCGAGCATGCATCATGCAACGTCAGCATTTAGCTCAAAGCCATCTACAGCCTCACAGAGCTGTTAGCATGGATGTAGCATCGTAGCCCTATTCTTAGTTTCAGTCAACTAATGGCCTTTACACCCCCACCCTGCTCAACATTAGATTACCTGTTTTCCCAATCCGTGTTTGCTGTTGTTTATTCAAAAGACACAAGGTTAGTGTTTCTTTTACAAAAAGGTCATCACAAGGTCTTTATTGTTGCAGTCTATCGATTTCCTTTGTTAACTTCACATTGAATGCAGCTTTTTCTCGCTGTTGACAGATCCCTGGCCTGAAAGGCGTTTGACCTCCTGTGGTTCGGGGTCCTCACAGCCGTTGTCGAGGCGGTCGCCATCAACCAAACCGCATGGCTGTCATGGCTATAGTGTCGTGGCTCTGGGCCCACAGTGTCCGCTCTGTGGGCCGGTGTTCTATCATTTCATGCTACTTGTCGAGAACTGCTACCTTGTGGTATTGCGCATGCGCCGAGTCGATTTTCCGAGTTTTTTTTGACACGCCCATAATGTTTTGCCACCCTGTCGATGCACGTCTGATAACAGGGAGTGACATCCTCAAAATCCCGATTATTTCCCTAGTTAAAAGTACATTCAGCATGTATATTGTACAGGTAGTAATAATATGTAGTAATGACATGTAGATTAATGAGTGATAAGCAGTTGTTATTTCTTATGTGTCAACAAATTATTGTAAACATGAGTTTGTTCACATTATCATAATAAAGCACTGGTTTATTATTACGGTATTTAGTGTTGAAGATAAACACTTTAACAGCGAAAAGTGAAACATTGAACTTTAAAAGAAAAGCATATTTTGATAGTACAATAACAGCCTATCAGATAGGGTAGCATGAATCGATACACACCTATCGGTTTATGCAGCGGGTAGTAAATTCTGACAAGGCAGCAAAAAATGACAGAACACCGGACACACACAGCAGAATCAAAACGCAAAGCGCCGGAGGTGAAACATCGAAGCTTGTGATCAATCAAGTGATTAGAAATAATGCCTTGACCATTACTTCAGCCACTATTTCTCATCACTGATACCAAACACAAGATATATGTCTGAGTACCAGACACTGACGCGTTATTTGACTAAATGTGATCGATACCTCCAAGATGCGGAGATGATAATAGCTGTCCAGCTCCAAAGAATCTACCCGTCAGAGGGATGGAGGACGGGGGGAGGGGCTGAGGTAGAAGCAGAGAACAGAGACGGGTCTATAAATAGGCCTCGCTGCAGCCTGTGAGTCGACTGAAGACATCAATGTGACAGCCACTCCACTTGAGAGACTATCTGCCTCTGTATGGTTGGTGAGAGTTCATATCTTCGGTTAAGAGAGTCCGATTCATCACATTTACTCCCAGCTGAGCAAACACCCAGCGTCACACAGATCACACCAATAAACAGCGTCTCTTTTCTTCAAGTTCACGACCGTTATTATTATTAGTCCTATTTAGGTTGTGAGTAATGATAGGACAAAGAGCGCTGCCGACTCGTCCGGGGCTCGAAGACGCCCGGTATGCATGAGTGCTGCAAAATGAATTATTCAAGCGAACATTTTTAGACTTTGGGATTATTTATTTAAAAAAGTGCCACAATGACCAGCTGAAGGTTTTAAGAGACTATTTTAAGTTATAGCTCTTGTCCCAAAAACATTGCAGGATATATTAGGCGGTGGAAGAGTGTCATCACAGGATTGTTGGGATAGATTCAACCCCCCCTCCCCCCCCCCTCCCCCGTACACCATCTGGCTGCAGCATACAACACTGCTGTCATTTTGGATGATAAAATCAACTAATAATAGTGGTGCCGATTATTCATAACTACACAGGCTTGAGCGATGAACAGAAGTTTGTAAAAGGTGAGTCAAATATTAAGTCCCCCCCCCACAAACACACACACACACACACACACACACACAATACTTCTTAACAACATACATCATCTGCAAAATGACCACCTGCTAACGTAGAAGTATACACACTTTATTTGCACTGTGAAAAATAACGTGTGTATCGTATATTACAGCGTACGTCACATTGTTTGTGTTTTTACGTGTTTACAGGTAAACAGCTCATGCTGTATACGTCCTTGTCCCGGTTGTGCCTGCTGGAGTACTCTGATAGAAAGCAGGATACTGTGACATGTATCCTCTCGAACCAGCTCACCATCAGAGGTGACCTTTCTGGGTGACCTCCTCCAGATTGCTGGCCAGGAGAAGCGTCTTCACACACACACGCCTCACGTTGTGCTAAATTTAGCTGCATCTGTTTAAGAAAGTGACTTTTTTCTTCTTTTCCACACATCTCGTTGTTCTCAGTTTTTTGCTCGTTGTCATGAAAGTGAGAATGAAATGTTTTCACTTGTCTGGCAGTCTGTTGTTCAAATCCGAGCATCGTATGTAACGTGACGTCTATTTTGTAAGACTTAACTTCAGAGGCGAAAAAAAAGCCGAACATTAACTGTTAATACCTCAAATATAAAATGCAAGACTGTTGTGGATTCATCTGGTTAATGCTGGGTTTGATACAAACATGCAATCTGATTTCTTTTGTATTTTGCATTTCATCATCATATTTTTAGTGTGTTTTCCTTTACCATACTACTCTCTCGCCGTCATGCTTTGTTTTACAATCAGCTCCCGAGGTGCCAACTGGTTAACAAATTATACCTTTCAGTGTGTTTGTGTGGGTCTGCCTGGTGTCGGTGCTGGTGACTCATTATGGATGCGAGCACAGGGGATTCCCAACAGTGCAGGCAAGAAGAAAAAAAGAAAAAGAAAAACCTTCCTCCACTCCGCAGCATGTGTAGCTCAGTTGACAGGGGCCAGTGGGGTCGGCTGTGGGGAGTGACAGGCAGTGAGAGAGAGAGAGAGGGGGGCGGTGATGTAGTCGTGGTGAGGCGACAGCAATGCAGAGCCCAGGGTTAGTGTTTAGCTAAATCTCTGAGGCTGAACTGCAGCTGGCTCTGGATGTGGAAACTGAAGGGAGTCTGAGAGTGAAGAGAGGATTCCCCCGACCATCACTAAACGACAAAACTGACCAAAATGTACAGATTGTAATGTGTTTGAAAATATAATGTTGCTTTACTACTCAGGCGGTGAGCTTGGGGAAAAGAGCAGGCAAACAGTGGAGTTACTATCTGTGTGAGCGCAGTAGTGTGCTGTTGCATGGCAACAGCTTCCACAGAAATCTTTGCTCAGAAACACTCCTCTTTGGTCTTCGTGTAACGGCAGCAGCAGGAGAAATGGGCTGAATGCAGGAATAAAAATGGTCGCCTGAACCATTTCAGATTGCAGAGGCTAAAGGTTTTAAATTTCTTTAATACATGTCCAGAGAAAATTACACAGAACATTTTAGTTTATTAAATTTCATATTTCATATATATAACATTTAATTTTACATTGCTGAATTTACATATATATATATATATATAACCTTTGCCCTGGCTGAGAAAAGTGCCCTTTTTTCAGGAGGCACTTTTTTTTCTTTTTCTTCATTCATCAGTGTTTAAGAATAAAAGTTTATCTTTCTGTCATCAAGTCCTCCAAATGTGTTTTGATATCCGACGGGGCTTTTATTTGAGTTCTTGTGAGACTTTTCGCCTCTCTCTCTCTCTCTCTCTCTCTCTCTCTCTCTCTCTCTCTCTCTCTCTCTCTCTCTCTCTCTCTCTCTCTCTCTCTCTCTCTCCCGGCACGCCCCTCCTTCCTCCTCCTCCTCCACGTCGTGCTCGCGCAGTGCTACTCGCGCCACCAAACGGGTGCACCTCCGTCTCCTCTGACCCGCAGCATCAGACACACAGGTCATGACGGTGTTTGTCCCCTGACGTTGTTTTGTGATAAATCAACCACAACATCAGCGCTGCTGAAACCATGACGTCACAACTGTTCCGACGTTTCCTAAAAAAATAACCAAACAAAAACTCACGAAATCCGTGATTTCAAAGCTTTGCAGCTGTTTACTGATGTTAGTTATGTTTAGAGAATAGAGGGAGGGAGAGATAGAGAGGAAGAGAAGAGAGGAGAGAGAGAATAGAGGGGAAATAGAGAGAGAGGAGAGAGAGGGGCAGAGGGAGAAGGGAGAGAGAGAATGAATTATTATTTTGTTCTATTTAACAGGGGCTAGTCTAGGATTTGCGTGGCCAGACTGAAAAAAATCATAATGCCTCTCTGGTATTGTTCAGAGGGCCAAATGTGGAGGTGGGCTGTATCCAGCCCGCGGGCCTTAGTTTGAGGACCACTGCTCTTGGCTGTTGATGTCTATCAATGTCGCTCATTTTGAAAATGACGTAAGAGGGCAATACGCAGGGGCAGTTTTTCCTACAGGCGGTATAGGCGGCCGCCTAGGGCGCCATTCAGAGGGGGGGCGCAAAAAATGTAAAGAATAAAAAAAAAAAAAATTGTCACTCACCGTTGCAAAGACAGGGTTAGCTAAACATGATGGGCGCATGCGCAATACCATGCGCATGCGCAATACCACAAGGTAGAGGTTTTTGACAAGCAGCATCAAATGACAGAACACCAGGGCTTGAACCCAGGACCTTGTGTTCACCGAACAGGCGCCTCTACCAACTATGCCACAGTGCCTACATGAATTTTATTTCATATTGCATGAATTTTTCTTTTCTACCAAAAGTACAAAACCGTAAGATCGTTTAAAAAAAAACACACAAGTGTCACGGCTGGATTTAGGGTGGACCCAAATGCACGACTCGGGAGACGGACTGGAAAGTAATTTACTTTACTGAGAGTTACGGTAGAAACAAAACAAACTGGAACAGAGGAACACTAAGTACAACGCCGGAGAGCTTGGTCATGGAGAACACAAAACAATCTGGCAGAGGACAAGTGGAAGTGAGGGAGCTAAATAGTGAGGGACTAATGAGGGAATGGGCTGCAGGTGAGAATGACGTGAGGACCAGGTGAAGGTAATGAGGGACTAACGAGGTGGTCAGAGGCAGGTGAAGGGAGTTGGCCTGACGAGATGGGAAGCAGGATCTGGAATGACATGATGAAAACAACTAATAAAAAAGGAAAGTATGGAGCTGAACTGTTACAACGAGTGAAGCTTGCCTAATGTGCGACCCGTTAGCCCAGTGGTTCCCAAACTTTTTCTGTCAAGACCCCCTTTGATGATATAGGAACATTGGACGACCCCCCCCCCCCCCCGCAACCCGCAACCCGACCCCAATTTTTTCTTGTTTTTTAATGAATTGCATAATGAACTGTATAAAATATTTGTATTTCTTTCTAAAATAAGTACATATCACTTCACAATTTATTCTTCAGTTTGTTTAACTGGGAAAAATAGCAATAATAAAATATATAAAATAAAAAATATATAAAAAATGTTGTAAATACAATTAACTTAATTTCAAACAAAGTGCAAACAACATATACTGTATTTCCTCATATTGAACAGCAGGTTTTCTCAAACAATAAAATAACACAATTATGAACAAGGTGTGCAGGTCTACATGGTACATTTTATTTTGTGATCATATTCCTATGTATATTCCTATTCATATCAATCAGTGACTGGTGTGGGCTTGCTTTGCTTTACAGATTTTGTCAAAGCGGGGTTGCTGGTTGGAGATCGCTACTCTCAGTTCATTTAGACCAGTCACAAATCTGTCCATCTTTGTACATACTTCCTTCTCTTATCTTTATCTTTCTCTGTCGCTCCGTATCTTTCTCGCTCTGTGTCGCTGTGTGTCTCTCTCTCGTTCACGCTCCCTCACTCTCTCTCTCTCTCCCTCGCTCGTTCGCGCTCTCTCGCTCGGGCGCTTGCTCGCTCTCGCTCTCGCTGGTTCCGGTCTGTGACATGAGCCGCTCTGGTGGCGTGGTTGGAACACAGTGCATGTGCATGGCATTTCTTTACTCTATGGAAAATGATTTCTCCCTGCTTTATTTATTATTAGTTTTATTACTATGGTATTGTTTCTTTATTTGCATATGTGTTTTTTTCTTCTTTTTTTCTTCTCTTTTTTTGGCCTGTACTTCTCCATGTACAAAGAATCTGAAAAATTTAAATATGTGTATGTGAGATTTTGAACACTAATGGAATACAAAAAAAAAAAAAAAAAAAAAAAAAGCTGCTCAGCCATTGGTCCACTTAAAGCTGCTCAGCCATTGGTCCTCTGAAAGCTGCTCAGCCATTGGTCCACTTAAAGCTGCTCAGCCATTGGTTCATTGAAAGCTGCTCAGCCATTGGTCCACTAAAAGCTGCTCAGCCATTGGTTCATTGAAAGCTGCTCAGCCATTGGTCCACTTAAAGCTGCTCAGCCATTGGTTCATTGAAAGCTGCTCAGCCATTGGTTCATTGAAAGCTGCTCAGCCATTGGTCCACTGGAAGCTGCTCAGCCATTGGTTCATTGAAAGCTGCTCAGCCATTGGTCCACTGAAAGCTGCTCAGCCATTGGTCCACTAAAAGCTGCTCAGCCATTGGTTCATTGAAAGCTGCTCAGCCATTGGTCCACTGAAAGCTGCTCAGCCATTGGTCCACTGAAAGCTGCTCAGCCATTGGTCGACTGAAAGCTGCTCAGCCATTGGTTCATTGAAAGCTGCTCAGCCATTGGTCCACTGAAAGCTGCTCAGCCATTGGTCCACTGAAAGCTGCTCAGCCATTGGTCGACTGAAAGCTGCTCAGCCATTGGTTCATTGAAAGCTGCTCAGCCATTGGTCCACTGAAAGAAAGAAATAGCAATAATATATATATATATAAAATAAAAAATATATAAAATAATTTGTAAATACAATTAACTTAATTTCAAACAAAGTGCAAACAACATACTGTATTTCCTCACATTGAACAGCAGGTTTTCTCAAACAATAAAATAACAAAATTATGAACAAGGTGTGCAGGTCTACATGGTACATTTTATTTTGTGATCATATTCCTATGTATATTCCTATTCATATCAATCAGTGACTGGTGTGGGCTTGCTTTGCTTTACAGATTTTGTCAAAGCGGGATTGCTGGTTGGAGATAGCTACTCTCAGTTCATTTAGACCAGTCACAAATCTGTCCATCTTTGTACATACTTCCTTCTCTTATCTTTATCTTTCTCTGTCGCTCCGTATCTTTTTCGCTCTGTGTCGCTGTGTGTCTCTCTCTCGTTCGCGCTCCCTCACTCTCTCTCTCGCTCGCTCGCTCGGGCGCGCGCGCGCGCGCTCTCGCTCTCGCTGGTTTTGCCACAGTCGGTCTGTGACATGAGCCGCTTTGGTGGCGTGGTTGGAACACAGTGCATGTCACCAGCGCCGCCGCTCCCATAATGCGCACTACGCGATGCGCGTAGGGCACCACGTCCTGGGTGGGGGGCACCACAAAATAGGCAACAACAAAATCCTCATAGTTATAATAATTATAACGGCGATATTATTTCAGTCTACGGCTCGCATCGCTCTGCCGTGTTGCGCGCGCCGACACATCCGCGTTTAGCACAGGTGAGCACACATTCTCACCAGCACCCCCCCCGACAACGTCGACAACGCTCGCCGCGGGTTCAACCTCAGAGGGGGCATCATGAAGGAGTTATGCGTAGGGCACCAACATGGCTAGCAACGGTACTGCATGTCACGTCGGTTATTTTATATTGTTTTACCGGTGTATGTGTGCGTCTGTGTGTGTGGGTTGGTGACAAAACAATCTGGCAGAGGACAAGTGGAAGTGAGGGAGCTAAATAGTGAGGGACTAATGAGGGAATGGGCTGCAGGTGAGAAGGGGCGTGAGGACCAGGTGAAGGTAATGAGGGACTAACGAGGTGATCAGAGGCAGGTGAAGGGAGTTGGACTGACGAGATGGGAAGCAGGATCTGGAATGACATGATGAAAACAACTAATAAAAAAGGAAAGTATGGAGCTGAACTGTTACGAGTGAAGCTTGCCTAATGTGCGACACATTAGCCCAGTGGTTCCCAAACTTTTTCTGTCAAGACCCCCTTTGATGATATAGGAACATTGGACGACCACCCCCCCCCCCCGCAACCCGCAACCCGACCCCAATTTTTTCTTGTTTTTTAATGAATTGCATAATGAACTGTATAAAATATTTTTATTTCTTTCTTAAATAAGTACATATCACTTCACAGTTTATTCTTCAGTTTGTTTAACTGAGAAAAAAATAGCAATAATAAAATATATAAAATAAAAAAATATATACAATTATTTGTAAATACAATTAACTTAATTTCAAACAAAGTGCAAACAACATATACTGTATTTCCTCACATTGAACAGCAGGTTTTCTCAAACAATAAAATAACACAATTATGAACAATGTGTGCAGGTCTACATGGACCATATTATTTTATGATCATATTCCTATGTATATTCCTATTCATATATATCAATCAGTGACTGGTGTGGGCTTGCTTTGCTTTACAGATTTTGTCAAAGCACGGTTGCTGGTTGGAGATAGCTACTCATATATATATACATATATATTTTATTTTATTTTGTATTTTATATTTCACTTTGTATACTTTATGCACAGTCACTTTCTTTATTTCTTATATTTATATTTTATTGTGTTTAGTTTATTGGTGCTACTGTGTCAACAAAGTTCCCCTTGGGGATTAATAAAGTTTATTTCTATTCTTCTTCTTCTATATTGTAAAACTGTATTACATGCAGGTCACTTCAGGATGTGGGATGCTAATCTGAATATGTGAGGCTACTACAGCTTCCATACGACATGACTTCATCCAAACAGATAATAGCAGAGTGATGCATCTATTGTCGAAGTAGCAAATACCAAGCTTTTCCTCTCTATAATGCTCTAATATCTATTCTTGAAAAAAAAGTATATTCAGGTAGAAAGTTTGAGAACAATAGCAAGTTTTCTTCACATTAAAGTATTTAAACATATAGTAGAAAAAAGTAGAAACCTGAAAATGAGCATATCATGTCCCCTATAATTGAATCAGATCTGCTGTACTTAGATTGTAATTAAGTATATTAAACTATGTTGTTTGATTCTTTCTGGGGGGTATTCTGTTCCGTTGAAATATTTGACCATAGTTTTGTGTTCGCCAAAATGTCATTTACATTATTATTTTTCATTCTGCTGTCTTTATAAAACGTACCCTCTCTGATCAGTGCTCAATGTTCTGTCTCAGACCATCACAGATATATGTGTTCCTCCTGCTTACCACACCCCCAGAGAAACCGTCAGGCCCATAGTTGTTCCTCATTAGTGTTCTTGGAGCTGGATGTGGCCGAGTGCATTGCTCAAGGGCACTTCAAGAATTATCTATTAACAGGGGCTCAAACTCAGGCATCCTGGTTTGCCGTGGGTCTGTTTACTTGTTACACAATGCTGCCCTCTACTGGTCCTAAGAATGACATGCATATAATACTGAAACGTGACTTTTAAAAAGGGCCTTCAAAATAAAACCAGGTTCCAAATGGCTGGCATGACGACGTGTTTTAGAGATTTAGACTTATTTATACATTAATATAAATACATGAAATGCAGAAAGAAAGTGCACTTGTAGACACACGCACAAACATGGCTTTCCCTGTAATCATTCAAAGTCAGTTTAAAACAATATATTTTATTATTTTCAACAATACAATTATTGTTTTAAACTGTAGGAACATGTAAACATATCTGCAGTGTGGAGCATATTCAAAATATTAACGACAGTCCAAAGCAAATGCATCGTATCAGATTCATGAACAACATCAACCATGCCATCAGTAAATAAACAGAATAAATAAACAAATTTGACTCGGGGGTCAGATTCGAGGATTACTCAGCAGCAATCAACTATTTCCTGCCGGATACAATTCACTGAGCGGTTTTAGCTGATGGAGTCATTGCACCAGCGTAGTGCCCGGCCTCCAGCTCTACCTCAGCTGAACCCCATCAGTCCTGTCAACACTGTAGTTTGCATTAGTAGAGCTATTAGCTGTGAGCCGCCAGCTCATCCATCGCCATGTTGAGGGCCGTGAGGAGGAAATATAAATGCTCTGAATCTCCTATTTAACGCCTATAAAGTGTTGGTTATGTTGAGAAACTAGAAAGAAAATGAATTTTAAATTACCCAACACTGAGTTACCAAGTATTTTACACTCAACGTAGCGAGGAGCACACACTCCAAAATAACAAGATCTAATGAGAAAGTAGGCAAGTCGGCAACACTGACAGCCGCTCCCATGTCGGCCTCCCACCAAAGCCACGTTTCACCATCCCTAGCACTAATGCATCGATACACAAACATTTATAATATTTAATACGTCCAACAATTAGCTTTATGCAGTAAAGTACGAGACTAATTGAAGCACAACAAGTATGAAGCAACAGCAAAAGCAGAACATGAGGTGCGATCAGGACAAATAGGTACAAAACAAATAATTATCTGAACTCTTCTTCTTTTAATCTGGTAACTCTGGCAACGCTTCATCTTCATACAAGTCCTCCAACTCCTCTCTGCTCCCCTCTTTGCTGATTCTCCTGTGGGGCGACAAATGCTCAATCAAATGAGATTGCAGTTGTTGTTGTTGTTGATGATGATGATGAGGACAATGACGACGTGGAGAAGTAAGGATTAGGGGGTGCAGGGGTTGGGGTTGAGCTTGTCTCCCTCCAAACAAAGTTGAACAAACAACTCGTGTCAGGTATGAGGCATGCAAGCTCAACCTTTCAGAACATTTACCTCAAGGAAGGATGAAGCGAAGCCCCCAATAAGTCCCAAGAGTCACTGCAAGAAGTAGATGTAACGTAAGAGGCCAGAATGTAGACTACATGTTAGTTTGCATAGCAGTTATTGATGCACACAGGTTGTATTGTAGCAGGACTGTGACAGTTTCAAACACATCCTCTTTTTGGCCAAGAGTCAGATGAGAAGACTGATTCCACTCATGTCTGAAGAGCACACGGGAAGCTGTGTAGCTTAGCTTAGCATAAATACTGTAAACTGGGGTAAATAGCTAGCTTCACATCAAGCCCGCCTGCTTGCCTCTCTAATCCAAATAAAACACTTTGATCTTCTTCAAGGCAACTGTAGCGCTAGACTGCACGGTTCAAATATTGATAATTGATTATAGCATCTGTTATAGGATTCAGGTCCTCAAATACAGTTTCAATCGTTGTCTATCAACAAAAAGCGGTTGTCTGAGATTTCAACATTTACATCTCACATACACTACTGTTCAAAAGTTTGGGGTCATCCACACAATTTCGTGTTTTCCATGAAAACTCACACTTTTATTCATTAAATGAATACAAGATTAATACAAAATATAGTCAAGACATTGACAAGGTTAGAAATAATGATTTTCATTGTAAATATTAATGTTGTTCTTCAAACTTGTCGCTCAAAGGGAGGCCAGTTTTAGAGTTTCTCTCACCAACATAACTGTTTTCAGCTGCGCTCACATAAAAAGGGTTTCAATGTCAAGGAATAATCTGTTTGTGGAAAATGCAAAATAAAAAGTTATACAATTTTTTTCCAAAAGGGTTTAAAGGGGGTTCTAACCCTCTGCTCGTCTTCTAAGGCAATAACACAATGTACCACTAGAACACTGGAGATGGGCCTCTATACACCTCTGTAGAGATTTCATAAAAAAACTGAGAATAATCATTTACCACATTAACTATGTATAGAGTGTATTTCTGATTAATTTAATGTCATCTTCATTGGAAAAAACAGTGCTTTTTTTATTTTTTCTAAGTGACCCCAAACTTTTGAACGGTAGTGTATGTCACATGGTTGGGACACTGCAAATGCTGGAGCACCGGTGGTGGTGGTGGTGCCTGAGTAAGTGTGAAGGAGGATGCAGTTGCAGCTCCACATCTCTTTGGATGGAGGTGTAATTAGATGTGACAGCGGCCCCCCCGCAGACAGGCTTGTTGATGGGAAACAAGCATTACTGCTGCCGCGTGGGCTTCCATTGAGCTCATCAGGAGAGGACTAATGATGTTATCTGCCTCAGTGTGCTGCTAATTTCAGGAGCGAAGCAAAACAAATATAGTGCGAGAGCTAGTCAGCATTCACAGAAAAAAACATTCGAGACATCCCAGTTGATCTAATATGTTTGTTTCTACGTGTTAGAGACACACTTTGCATGTAAAGGGTGTAACTGATCCAAGCATCTGCTCGCTGCTTTGTTTCGTCAGAAGTCTAATCCCAGCAAACCGCAGAGCTGCGAGTCTGGCAGGGCAGAGCGGGCAGGATTTGCAGAGTAGGCCACTTACGTAAGAAGACCTCCAGGGGCAGACATGGACCTCTCCGGCCGTCTGCTCAGACACTCAAAGGGATTACTGAAAGACCGCTTCCTGAGCATGGACTTCACCAGAATCTGCAGTGGACACCAGAGAGAGAGAGAGAGCGAGAGTAGCAGTAAAAACATGACATGTGTTCATAGTTAAGTTAAAACAACATTTGTGAATATGTCTGGGGGGGATTATGCTTCAGTTGTAATACTATAATACCATTGCAATTTCACAAGGAAATGTGATCAACTAAATGGCTTTTAGTTTCCTCCCATTGTCTGTTATGTCTACATCTTGAGATATGAGTGTAAGAGTTCTGTATGTATACACTAGTGTTCAAAAATTTGGGGTCACCCAGACAATTTGGTGTTTAATGGTGAAATATTAATGTTGTTCTTCAAACTTGTGTCTCAAAGGAAGGTCAGTTTTATAGATTCTTTCACCAGCATAACTGTTTTCAGCTGCGCTAGCATTAAAAAACGTTTTTTTAAGGGTTTTATACCCCTCCGTTAGTCTTCTGAGGCGATAACACAGTGTACTATTAGAAGACTGAAGATGGGTCTCTACACGCCTCTGTAGAGACGTCATTAAACACCAGAGAATAGTCATTTACCACATTAACTAGAGAGTGTATTTATGATTAATTTAACTTTATTATTTACATAAAAACATGCTTTTCTTTGAGGAATAAGGACATTTCTAAGTGACCCTAAGCTTTTGAACGGTAGTGTACATGGGTTTCATATAAGTGAATACATGTATAGAAGTCTTTGACTAAAGAGGAAACGACACACACACACACACACACACGCACACATATTTATTTCAATGGAAACATTCAAACCAGCTGCTAATTTAGTCATTAAAGTGTTAAGTAGTGTCCAGAGGAGGAGCGAGGTGCGACTCACCACAGTGGAAAGACTGGGGATGAGTGTGATGCTGTTCTGCACGTCCTCCTCAGTAACCTCCACCGCTGTGCAGTGCTCCTCCTCAAGAGGAAGCGGGTCGGAGCCGTTCTCCGTCACCCACGCATGGAGCTGTAACAACAAAACAGCTTTTGGAAAAAGCAACACAAATCGACGGCAAACACAACGGCCCCTCGTGCAATATTAGACAGACGTGGTCATTTCTCTTTAACCATCACCTTAATCTCAGGAATGGTGATTCTTGTTTTGGATTTTTTATCCAGCATCCTCTCAATGAGCTCCTTCAATCCGTTACTTATTAATGGTCTGTGAAAAAAAAGGACATTATTTTACAGATGAATATGTTTTTTGACAGTGGACGTAGATACGACACCAGCTCGGTGGTTACGCGACATGAAGGGACAGAAAAAGTTGGATAAACCAATTTGTTGTCTATTAAAGCAACACTATGTAACAATTGTACCTTAAAATAACAGCTTGAAAAAAATGGTGCCGCGACAGAGTGACAGAGAGACAGAGTGACACGCTGCTGTGGAGACGATCAATAACAGACGTTTAGTTTAATAAAAGAACAAAGACGTCTTTAAGAAAGGGACCTGACATTACTGCTGCTGTAATCTGGCGCGATAGAGAAAATTACAGAGTTGCGGGCGGAGATTTTTTATCATTTGTTTAACTCAAACTCAAAAGAGCCATATGTGTCACCGGAAGAGCCATATATGGCTCGAGAGCCAGAGGTTCACGACACCTGATCTATCGTAACTGGGTATTTACGACACTGAAGTAAACGTTAAATTCCTGAAGGGGGCGCTACAAGGGAAAAACTACATAATGGGGCTTTAAGTACAATATTTTTTTAAAAGCAACGTGTAAACAAAGAGGGGGAGGAGAGACTGCTCTTCCTGCTCGGTGAGACAGGAAGAGGGAGGGCCTTCTGATGAGGATTGGATGCCACTGATTGGATTGGAAGAGTTAGCTGATTGTGAGCTTCCAGTGAGAGGATCCAGGTACACAACACACATCGAAACATCACCTGTTGAACAGATCTTCTTTAAACAAGACTTTTATTGTCAAACACTGGTGGACCTATTGCTATTATTTGCAACATGGCATAGCAATCATGTCGGGAATGGAACCAGCTTTTAGGTCCACCTGTGCTATGAAAAGTCAAAATGTCAGCAGTGACGATCATATGTGTGTCGGATTGAATTGGGAAGGATAGAGAACCTATAGCATCCACAGGCTTGACAACTCTTTCAGAGGACAACAATTATATGTTACAGTGGCTTTTTTCATCATAGGACAACATTACTGATTAGATTAGGATAAAAACTGCCGGTGTGTTTGTTGCTTTTATCACAATTACCGATATCTCTCTTCCTAGAACACATGATCCGCTCCCCTTTTCTCTCCAATTGAGAAAAAACTGCTTTAAGTTTAATATTCCAATCTACTTAAACACCTTGACAGAGTTTTGATTGCAGTTGTTGTTGTTGTTTTACAGTAGTCTTGAACCCTTACTGATGTTATATTGTAGCTACATGCCAGTTAGCCCATCTGCTATTGAAATGCTTTGAATGTGGGCTTACGTCTCTGGAAACTCGACCGGTTTGTTCTTGATCTTGGTGTGCAGAGAGATGATGTTCTTGTCATAAAAAGGGCACTGGAACAGGCAAAACAAAATGCAATGATCAAACAGTTCAAACCAAATGTCCTACTGGCTCTTTGTTCGATGTGCTGTGAGCTTTCTTACCTTCCCAAAGACAAAACAGTAGAGTGTGACTCCCATCGCCCATATGTCTAATGCCTGGGTAACAAACAGTAACTGTCATAACTGAAAAGCTTTCAGGAGGCCATTGGACCTTTTTCAAACATCATTGCTCACCAAATGAAACACACGGTGACATGGTGAGACACATCTAAAACTAAATATGATCCAGTGGCTTCCATTGTCTGTTTTCCAGGAGGCCAGCAGGAGAAGTTTCTTCCTCACCTTCCCGCTGAAGCTATGCTCGTGTTCGGTCATCATCTCGGGCGCCATGAAGGCCGGCGTCCCCTCCGTGCTCGACAGGAGGGCGTCCGTCCCCTCGAACTCGTTGCTCACGCCAAAGTCGGCTATCTTGACGTGACCGTCGTCCCCCAGCAGCAGGTTGGAGGGCTTGATGTCCCTGTGGATGATCTTGTGGTAGTGCACTGGACAATAAAGAGGAGAGCATGTTGACTGTCAGAGAAACAGCTCCATGGTCATTTTAGAAGAGCGACGAGAAACTGTGGTGCATTGTGGGTGGAGATGTCTTCTGATATCATTACAATGTCAATGACAAGCGGTTGTCTTCTAAATAGAATACAAAATACCAGTGATGTACACTACCGTTCAAAAGTTTGGGGTCACTGAGAAAATGTTGTGTTTTCCATGAAAACTCACACTTTTATTTATTAAATGAATACAAGATGAATACAAAATATAATCAAGACATTGACAAGGTTAGAAATAATGATTTTTATTGGAAATATTAATGTTGTTCTTCAAACTTGTCGCTCAAAGGAAGGCCAGTTTTAGAGCTTCTCTCACCAGCATAACTGTTTTCAGCTGCGGTCAAATAAAAAGGGTTTTAATGTCAAGGAATAATCTGTTTGTTGAAAATGCAAAATAAAAAGTTATAAAAAAATAAAAATAGGGTTTCAAGGGGGTTCGAAACCTCTGCTAGTCTTCTAAGGCAATAACACAACGTACCACTAGAACACTGGAGATGGGCCTCTACACACCTCTGTAGAGACTTCATTACACAATGTGCTCCCATAAACTTCATTACACAATGTGCTCCCATAAACTTCATTACACAATGTGCTCCCATAAACTGCTGAGTGTGTATAATTAGCTTTTAAAAAGCAAAGTTTTCAACATGTTTTGACTGCGATTGATCAATCTGTGAACTTACAGTATTCTATTCCCAGGACGACGTCTCTGAAGTAAAAGCGAGCCTGCTCCTCTGTGAACGGGTCGTCTGTCGGCACCTCCATCACCGGGCTGACCGACGCAAGAGGTGGAGAGAAGACGGACAGAGTAAATAAATATATCATATCTCATGGGACAATTTAAAAGCCCAAACATAAATGCACAAAACATACCCCTTTGTCATCAAATCGAAGGCTTGAGGACAAATAATCAGAATTGAATGATTCCCCCATGTTATATAAACATACACGTAGTTACATTAAATAACTGTAGAACACATAAATGAGTCCGTACCCATATGAAGTCCATCTTCATCAGGGTCATCAAGCACCTGCAACACATGTGAAACGGTATATCGCGAACCGTTTTACTCAAATCTACACTACCATTCAAAAGTTTGGGGTCACTTAGAAAAGAGAAAAAATATTTTTTTCCAATGAAAATGACATTAAATTAATCAGAAATACACTCTATACGTAGTTAATGTGGTAAATGACTATTCTCTGTTTTTTTATGAAATCTCTACAGAGGTGTGTAGAGGCCCATGTGCCTTAGAAGACGAGCAGAGGGTTAGAACCCCCTTGAAACCCTTTAAAAAATGTTGTATAACTTTTTATTTTGCATTTTCCACAAACAGATTATTCCTTGACATTGAAACCGTTTTTATGTGAGCGCAGCTGAAAACAGTTATGCAGGTGAGAGAAGCTCTAAAACTGGCCTTCCTTCGAGCGACAAGTTTGAAGAACAACATTAATATTTACAATGAAAATCTTTATTTCTAACCTTGTCAATGTCTTGACTATATTTTGTATTAATCTTGTATTCATTTAATAAATACAAGTGTGAGTTTTTATGGAAAACACAATATTTTCTCGGTGACCCCAAACTTTTGAACGGTAGTGTATATCTCGTAAATAATGTAATACTATGTAAGTTTCAAATGTCCTACATTACCAGTGACACACACACACACACACACACGTTATGTTGTGATTAGAGCCGTTCTCGCACCATCGTTTTAGGTGGAACTGTAGAAAACTTCAATCCCAAAGTTCTTTTATTGGACCCTTAACTATAATCAGTTTTCCTCCATCAGGTGAAACATGCTGTAACGTGTGAGTCTTCTGACTGACCTCCACCAGTTTAACAACATTATGATGGTCCAGTTTCTTCAGGATGGCGATCTCTTTGTACATCTTCTCCAGAGGAAACGCAGCGCTCGATCCTTGAGGAGCATGGCGGCCTGAAACGACACATCGAAACATCTCACCAGCAACACAAAGGAGTGGGGAAAACTCATGAGAGCGTTGTTAGAGATGGAGGTTTTCACTCACGCAGAAATCCACACTGCTTCATCAGCCTCTTCTTTGAAACCACTTTCATTGCCTTAAAGAGATGAGTTAAAAGCTAAATATGAACAACTGGCAAGTAAACACGCACTATACCACAAAAGCACAAAGCGTAAGCTTCAACTCACGTAGTACTGCTCAGAATCTTCATTATATGCTAATTTGACCACTCCGTATGAACCCTAGGGTAGAATAAGAAAGGTGAACAGCTGTTTTACGTCACGTGTCATTCATCACTTCTGTTTCACCTTGCTCGTTGGGTGACGATGTGCAACACTTTTTAATCACCTTTCCAATCTCGTTCTTCAACGTGTACTGGTTGAGCTGAACATAATCCTGCAGAAGAAACAAATAGAATAGAATTCATCTGTAAAATATCTCATAAAATTTAAATGCTAAATAAAGTGAAACATATACACAACCGTTCAAAAGTTTGGGGTCACCCAACGAGACAATTTTGTGTTTTCCATGAAAACTCACTTTTACTTATCCAATGAATTGCAAAATGAATAGAAATATAGTAAATACATTGACAAGGTTAGAAATAATGATTTTTATTTTAAATATGAATTGTGTTTTTCAGACTTCAAGCTCAAAAGGAAGGTCAGTTGAAAAGCTTCTCCGACCAGCATAACTGTTTTCAGCTGCGCTAACATAACAAAAGGTTTTTCTAAAACTCTAACCCTCCGTTCGTCTTCTAAGGCGATAACACAATGTGCCGTTAGAACATTGGAGATAGGCCTCTATACAACCGTGTAGATATTTAATTTTATTAAAACTGATGTTTCAACCTAGAATAGTCATTTACCACGTTAATAATGTATAGAGTGCATTTCTTAATAATTTAATGTTATCTTCACTAAAAAAACATGCTTTTCTTTGAAAAATAAGGACATTTCTAAGTGACCCCAAACTTTTGAACGGTGGTGTATTTCTGTAGTCCAAGCCTCCTCACATCGGCGCCTGTGATGGACACGCGTTTGGTCTCGATGGTGCGATGTCGGGGCATGCGGCTCCCTCTCTCTTGCAGGGACATCTTCCTGTCCGAGACCCTGGACTTGTAGCCATTCGGTGGGGTTGTGCGGTTGGCGGCCACGTGCATGGCCGCCACCAAGTCGGCCAGCTCGCCGTGGTGCTCAGAGTCCTGCTCTGTCTTGCAGACCGGGTCGGCGCTCATGGCGGTCGGTCCTCGTTCGCTCACAGCTGAACGGGCCAGAGCCGGCGTGGTGAAATCACCAGAGGAGGCATCGCTGCGCTGTGAGCTGTGGGGGCGGATGAACACGGCTGCATCATACAGGGGCGTTGGCTGAGGTTTTAAACTCGGTTGACCAAGCTGACTTGTCTTTTGTTCGTTTTGTTATGTTGGAACTCCACAATCTCAAGCCTGAGAGTCACCGAACAGCAAACTTTTTTATTCAAGAAGCCAAATTCTAATTTGCTCATTGTTTGTGGTCTGGGAAAGACTTTCTGACAGAACAGTGAAATTCAACAGCTGACTGATACTATCTCTCTCAGATAAGTTTAAACTCTGCAGGCTTTATGTACTCAAGTGATGACACTTTAGTCAGCATCATTTGGGCTAGAAGACTATAGTTTGGAAATGAAATAAATCTGAGGCTGTCAAGTCAGAGAGAAGTGAGCTTAGCAGACCTCCAACTGCTCCTCATCTCTGCTTGAGGCGAGCAAATTAAGGCTCCAATAAGACAACATTTCTGATTTGGCAACATTGATTTGATGATTTCATTCACCTTTTAAAGTCTGAAAAATGCTGAAGGAGAGCAACGCTAAACGGGTGGAATACTCCTTTAAGAAAGTGGTTGCAAAATGTGAAAAGTTCACTTAGTTTATTCTTTTTTTGTATTTTAACATTTCATGAGGACAAAAAGCTTCGCTGAAAGCCAACACACACACACACACACACACACACACACACACACACACACACACACACACACAAACACAGCCTCCTTGTGTTTGACTGAAGCCTAAGATAAGAATGAAAGAAATATAAATCTGTACCTCTGACAACAGTCTAGCAGCAACTTCTTAAGAGTGCGACTTCCTGTCACTGAAATACAGTTCAGATAACTGAAAAGCTTCTTATGTAACAAGGTGAACAGCTTTAACAGACAACAACATGCATGTTACTTACACAACCCTTATACCAGTAGACTGTGACAGTACGTAAACACATGTTTTTGAAGAAAACATGCCTTTACGACATGTACAACTATAACACGTTTAAATAGAAGCGATGAACAATAACTAATTGCATGCAACGAAAGCCTGAAACTCATCCGAATCCCCTGCAACACCAATACAGACAACAATATAATATTGCGCTAGATCAAATATGAGGTGACTTATGTGATGTACTCACACGGTGGAGGTGTCCTGGGTGTCTCGCGCAGGACTTTCCCTGACAAGAAGCAATGCTTGTCTTTAAAAGGATTAACCGAGGCGACATTAAGCTGAGGCAACGTGATTCTCAGGCGTGCACGTGCGCGTTGTCCCGACGTGACACACACATGTCCACATCCTAACAGACACAATGCATGTGGCAAAACTATGTTTTAGATGATTAATGACAGCTTATAAGTGGCAATGCCATTGATTATTCCAATACATTAATTGATCATGTTAATTAAGCAAAATTAAAATAAATCAATCAATTTCAAATGACTTGAAAAGTCAACACGACTATTGTCATCGTCACTTTCTGATAAAGTCCCGTTTAGCGCCATTCGTGTTTTGCAGTGCGGGTTCTGGGCGTGGAGTTTTCCGACAGTCCGTCGGCCTTGAACGCATCACCACCTGCTCACACAGAGCCCCCGCAGGAAGCACAGGGAACTGACATGTGACAAACTATTGGTGAGGAGAAGGGCACCCAGCGTGGAGGAGTCGTCATGTCTCTGGCGGCGCAGCTCGCCCCTCTGAGGACCAGAGAGCTGCGGGAGATGCTGGAAGACGACGAGAAAATAAATCACACCATCCGGTGCAGTGAGAAGGTGAGTTACTGTTCACCAAACGAAATGTCTTACGCCCGCACAAAAACATGTGAATTGCAGATTGTTTCTTTATACATTATGGAGAGTACATTACTCCATTATAGGAGATGCAATTAACCCTTCAATGTGTGTGTTAACTATTGGTTGTCATAGTTTCAGGGGCTGCAGAGGGCTGCAGAGGAGATGCACGTTTCTAATAAAGAAATTGCCAAAATCTGTCTATCTCGAAAACCTAAATTTAGAGACACTAAATTATTACTTGCAATGAAGTTCAAGCAGCTGGAAAACCTCAGAAGCATCATCCAGGCCAAACAGGAACAACTTAGTGAGTTTGCGTTTCTTTTTCTTATATTTAATGTTTTAATCTGGCTGAATGTCAAATGCTGTTTCCTTATTTTGTTTTTGCAGCAGAAAGATGTAGTGTTCATGATGCTCAGTGGAGTCTCCTGCAGAAGATAAATCATGCAGAGCAGGAGTGTGAGGTAAGAGTGTTCAGTTTGATTTGCACAGGTACATCCATCTGGATGTATTTGCTGTCATACAAGTGTAAAATAAAGATAATATCCAGTGAACATGTGTCACATAGTTTCAACACACAGCAGATAATGAGATGGTGCTTAGAACATTATTTTAAATACCTTTTTATTGTGAATCGCCAAGTTCTGCAGCGAATAATTACAGGTAGGTATACAGTCATGAATAATGCTTCTCTTCTAACACACGTTACATAATGATATGAACTGTGTCCAATATATAATTATAATAATAATAACTTTATTTATATAGCACTTTTAAAAACAAGGTTTACAAAGTGCTCTACAGATAAACAAAGCATAAACACAACTTAAATGGCGGCAAACAAAAAAGACCATACCATAAAAGCATTGAATACAACTAAACCAAACAAATAGGCAATTAAAATAAAAACATAAAAGGACGACATCACTTAAAAGCAGTTCTATAAAAGTGGGGATTTAAAAGAAGTTATTGATATGAGACCAGAGAGCGCAACTCTATGTACAATGATATGAGAGGTTACATATTATAATATATATAAAATGCAAGTAATCTGGCAAAATTTGTGTAGTATATGATATACAGTGTACATATATATGCCTATAGTCTTACACCCACTAAGGCTGTAACACAGCACCACCCCTCTTCTTGAAAAGGCCAACAACAAGGCAGCGTTGAAGACAACAGAAATGTCAAAGCTGTTGGAGAAACAGCTGGTGACGGGAAACATAAGCAGACAAATAACACATGTCGCTTAGAAACACAATATTGCAGGCTGGTTCAGAAGCAGAGGAGAGGTGTAATCTTGTGCAACATGAAACCGCCTGCGTGCGTGTGTGTTAATAATGAGATGCTTCCCCCAACAGATGCTGTTTCAGAGGTTTGCAGAGGGGAAGACGCCGTTGGCGGAGTTCCTGGATTCTTTCCTCGGCTCGCTGAAACTCCAACACATCAGGATGGCCCTGGTGAAGAAACTCCACGAAGTGGTTGAACTCAGAGCGACACAAAGGCTCGGCGAGCCGGAGGAGATGGGCGCCGCCCGCCTCCTCCCGCTCTGCGGCCTGCACACAGCCGTGGTGGTACCGGCCTGCTGCCACCCCCAAGTCCTGCTGCCCTGGGGCGTCCACGCACACACGCTTCACCGCCTACAGTGCTCACCGTTTTGTGTCGAGTCCCTACGACCGGGAGCGCTCGGACGGGGCCCCAGATGGCCGGGGAAACCTGTCCGTCTTCAGCCTCTGGAGGTGCAGCAGAGGAGGCATCCGCAAGCACCACCCTGACGTGGAATCCAGTCTCACAATCCAGAGGGAGGAAAGTTACAGGGACGAGGTTCCGTAGCATCAAGAATCAGATTTGGGCTTTGTTCTAATTAACCGTTTGACATTTCTTATGGCATAAGTCATAAATTTACTATTTTATTAACGGTTGTTTGTGGTAAGACAAACATTGATAAGAAGTGATGACCCCCACCCCCTTCCCACCCCCCCACCACTTTTTTTATAACTACATTTATTTTATTTTTTGTATTTTTGTTTTTACCATATTGTTTCTTTTTATTTCTATTGTTGTTTTCTGTTTGTTGTGTTGGTATTGTGGCTGTTCCGGGGATTTTTTGGCCTTTATCTGAAATTGTATAATTGTTGTATATTACTTTTTTAATATCTACCCGTTATATGGCTAATTTCATATCTGATGTTCCTAATAACTGTAAAGTTAATTTGTATTCTGTATTTGTCATAGTTACAGGAAGATAATGTCAGTAAAAAAAATATATACATGTTGTTATTGTTCTGCAGATAATGTATCCTTTAATAAAAAAGAATAACAAAGAAAGAAGTGATGAGAAGTTCGGCATATAGGACATTATTGTTATATCAAATTCTCAAACTCAGGTAATTTAATAGAAAGGGTATCCAAAAAGCGTTGGGTATGGACAATGGATGGATTTAATATATAGAGGAAGTTATACTTTAAAAGTTATATTTGTCATAACAATACATTGAGACCAAATGTTTAGCAGTTGCATGTCATTAGCTCCTGTTCTTGGAGCAGAGTGAGTTATGAGAAAGCACACAGATGTTTACGTGAGTATCTATAAGATTTAAATAAACAGGTCAGCCTTTTTAGAATTATTTGGCAAGTATGCAATATAGTCTCATACTTTGGACTATCCCAATCTCAGTCACTGTGGTATATCTTGTATCCAATTGTCCACTTTCAGATACTTTATTAAAATACTAAAGGTTAGATTATTAATCCTTCGACGGCGATATAAATCCCGGGGGGCATTTCCAAGTTCACCCTGTGACTGCATATTATTAATAATCTGAAGCTCAAACCACTTTAGGACTAATTCCATGATGAAATACTTTAAAATGTCCATTAAGGATTTCTTACCAAAGTCTTCACCCCACAGAGAAAGATTATGAATATGTCATTGATACTCAACATATCAATGACCATTTGGCCACTAATCTTTACGAGTAGATTATTAACAGACAGTCAGACCGAAAGCAAATGTGCAGCATCATATAAAAAATGTATAGGTCATAAAAAATGAGTGTTTCCTCGAACTGCTCGCCGACACTGGATATCTGTGATGGTCTGTGTGCAGAGACTCCTGCCAAGGTCAGCAGAGGAGCAATCAGCTGGCCCTAAACGCTCACTGACGGAGGGCTCGCAGCTCGCCATAATAACTGCGCCATGGAGAAGCCTCACTGGCACTGCAGCAAGGTGGAGCGCGTTCACAGGCTTTTGTTGCGCCACAGACTTCAGTTACTCCTTTGTCAGCGGCTTCTTTTGTCCCACAAGACTCAAATTGGCCAATCTTCTCGTCCGTCAGCTGCCCGTTTTGTTTTGTGCTTCTCGCCCCTTTCACCTCCGTGTCTCTGCGTTGTTCCGTGGAATAACCAGTTATTTCTGCACAGGAATGTTTGAATGTCGAATAAAATGATGATAATTATTTAGACGCCCTTCGCTGAAAAGCATATAGTTTGATGATATCCCATATAGCATTTCTGTATACACAACAAGCAGCAATGGGCCACACACACATAAAAAAAAAAGCATGAATGGAAACACAGCTGCCATACATTTTTGTATTCTTTTCTGAAAAGTGTTTAACTGGCTGGCTGTATTTACACGTATTACACAGTTGTGTGTGTGTGTGTGTGGGGGGGGGGATATCTTCACATTTAAAGGGGATTATACAGTAGAGTATCTATGACACCGGCCTGGAGTGCAGGAATAGAGTGACACTAGGTGGAGTTCGTCGGGTATGAAATGTTGGTCAGTGTCAGTTTGAAAATTCCCGTTTTTTCATTTAGAGGTCAATTCCATCCCAAACTTAGTGATTAATTTTGCAGTAAAGACTGAAGAACTGTGCCCCATTCTTCAAATGATTGAATCCACTAGTCGATTGAGAGAAAATCAACTCTTCCCAGAAATGCCCTGGTTCTGTTAGTCAGACAAAAGAAGAGACAATTTCCCATTTAAAGACCAACACATTTTTTTAAAAGTACAGTTAATTTCAACCCTAATTCCTAAACATTTATATAAAAGACTGCATATAAACATTTCACATAGCACTAGATATGAAATACAAAACCCAATCAATACAAATGCAAAAAAACAATAAGTTACTGTGCTTTATTTGACACAGTTGGGTTAACCCTGCATCCCCATTCACACCAGACTTCACCCAGTAAATAATTAATGTTCTCAGTTTATATATTTTTAATAAAAGTGTCTCAGTAAACCACAACACAATACAAGTACCCTGAAACTGAAGCAGCTTAATGGAATTGAGCCATCATCATTTTAGCATTTACACCGGTGCTTTTCTTACATGCCAACACGTCCTCAATGGGAGAAGGGAAATTCAAAACATTGGCAGAAACATTCTAATGATGTGTGAATTGTGAGTAACAATTCAGGGTCTATCATCCTGAGAGTTCTTCTTTCGAGGGTAGTTTCTTCAAAAAGTGTTGTTTGTTCCTTGAGAGAGAGAGCGGGTCTGGATCATTCCCACATTGTCTCTCTGCAGCTGCTGCTTGATGCAGACAGGTGTGGTGACGGCACATCGGTAACAACACACCGGCTGTCAGACTGCAGCATCTCGGGACTGTTGAAATCTTATGAAAGCTCTCTTAATCTGCTCGTAGCTCATAAACATCACAATGTTCCAGGAGCCCAGACGGAGAAACGCGGGGATGAATCTATAAAAACAATGAGATGAATCGGGAGGAAAAAAATGTTATTCACTTTTATGCTTTTCCAAACTCTTTTGGATTTGTCATCGGGACATGCTCGCTTTTGATAACATCACTAATGTGGAGTTTTTTTTATTTTATATACATGCAAAATATAACTGAAACAGCAGAAAGACCACAAGAAAAGAAAAGAAGCGAGTTGTGCAGGTGAGATAAAAGCAATTCTATCTCAATAAGCATTATCCAACAGTGATGTCACCAACGCCAATAAACACACAACATACCCCTTGTAGAAAGCTGTGGGTCCCTCTTTCATCAGCATGATTCCTGCACAGTTAATAGCGCCTCTGTACTTCCCGGGCGTTGAATTCATGATGCGTGTTTTCACCACATCCACCGGAGACACCACCACGGTGGTGCAGAAACCCGCTCCGAAGCCCGCGGTGAAGTGACACGGCATGTTGTCTGTCGGAAACAAAACGTTGAGTTACAAAGGAGAGCCGGAAGAGATGCTGAGGACTTGATTTGACGAGTTTGCGCTTACCTGTCATCACGTTGTACTTCAGGATGTTCTCCTTAATGATGTCGTACGTCACCAGCTCAGAGCAGTTCACGATGGCATTGCGAGTTATGTTTGTCAGGCAACCTGGGCATTGAATATCATGTTTCAGATGTATAATTCAGTTCATCTATTCAGTTTTTGTTGTGTTTTTTTTAACCAATTTTCTTTTTTTACCAGCTCGCTTTCTTGGATTTGCAATGAAATAGTTTTGTATATGATGATAATAATAATAATAATAATAATAATAATAATAATAAAATAATACAGATAATAATAATAATAATAATAATAATCATACAAATGATAATAATAATACAGATAATAATAATAATTTTTAAAAAAGATATAAAAAAGAACAAATGGTCAAAAAGAACAAATGATAATATATCTATATATACATATATTATTTTTTGGTAAAAAAAGAAAGAAAAAAGGGGTTAAATAAATAACAAATGGTAACAAAAGGTTTTAAAAAAAAGAAAGACTACATGATAAAAAAAGACTAAATGATAAAAAATTCCACCTGCAGGACCGTAAAATGTAAACATGTTCCACCTTTTACAGTAAGTGGATGTCAACCAGTGTTGATGGAGTGAGGTGACGCCATTCATTGGCAGAGAAAGCTGCGTTCTCCTGTCTCCCTTCCAGCGTACCTTTCCAGAGCCCTCTGACGCCCTCATCCCTGGCGATGGTCTTGTAGGCGTCAAACGCGCTGTTGTATCTCTTCACGGAGCCGCTCTCAGGCAAGCGGACCTGGGCCTGGAACCGGATTTTCACCACATCAGTGGGCTGCGCAAAGGCCACCGCCATGGCCCCCGTGGAGCAGCCTGCCAGCAGCCGAGCCCCGATGCCTGCATCTGTGATAGGAGCAAAGACTCTTGGGTTCCTCTGATGCCACAAGCAAGTTTACACATTGGCAGACACAGCAGAGACCGGACTAGGAGGGTGTTTTCATAACGACAGCGATTATAGGTTAGACACAAAAGCAGAAATTTAGCGGTGGACTTGGACTTTCAAAACATCTGTTTGAATATTAACATTTTACCTGCAAACAATCAATACAAAATAACAACACGCCACATAGATTTCCCTCATCTATGAAGCTTCATTATACACGTTTGCATCATGGATCACCCGTGGGGTATCAGTGGCGTAAGACTGCTGCAGGAGAGGAGCACATTATACAGCGACTATAATGTTATTAACTTTCAAACTGGCTGAGCTGGTTCTGAGTTGAGGATGGCACCTGGTCTGCAGATGTCGATCCAGTTAAAAAAAGATGTAGAAGATAAGGCCTTTGGCATCAGCATACATATTCTCTGAAAGAAAAATGTGTCCTTTCCTCTACATCCTGGAGCTGCTTTTCTATGAAAAACTGTATTTTATTTAGCTTTCTATTCATTTCAATAGTCTGTTTTGAAGTTATATTATGAGGATTCCCTTTTCCTTCTACAGTGTAGGTCATATTTCCTGATATTTGGGGGCAGTGAAGAGGAGACATGAACAGTAGCTCAGCTCTCTTTCACTTCACTCCATATAATTTGACTCAGTGGAAATGTCAAAATATCTAAAAATCTCATGCAGCTATCATTGTTTTCTTTTTTGCAGATCAGAAAAAGCCATGATTATAGCTGCAGCTATAAATGGATTATTTTATTAGTCAATCAACTGAAAATTTATGTGAAGCTCAGATAATTTATTTTCTTTCTAGCAAACATGTCAAATATTTGATGGTTCCAACTTGTGAAAAGTGACTGAAATGTAGTGAATTTGATATATTTGGGATTTAACATGGATAAAGATGCTTTATACACCAAAGAATTATTGAGAAAATAAAGGTCAGATTTAAAAGTCAAAATGTTAGTTTCATGATTGGAGTGAACCGGTTCACTGACTTGTACAACATCCCATATTTCCACTTGTGCTTTAATGGGAATTGACAAATTCCGATGCCCCATTGAATGTCTGAAACATTTGGACACCTACTCTCCGACCCGTTGGTGTAGAATTGCTTCATGGTGTCATACAGGCCGATGCGGACCGAGGCGAAGCACGCCTGTCGATGCAGCCCCGCCACCAGTCCATTGTAAAGACTCCGGGGGCCCTCGGTCTTCACAATGGTGAGGATGGTACCGAACACACCTCTGTATTGTATCCTTGAGCCTTCCAGTGAGTGCTTGGATTCACCTTGAATCTAAAGTCACACAAATGCACAACACAATGTTCAAAGCATTCCCTCACAGGTCACTGATGATATTTATAGAATGTGGCGAGGGTTGCAATAATGACACATGTATGATCTATTATTAGTTTTGTTTCAAATAGGTGTTACTTCAATGGGTTGACATGTTGCAACGTGCACACGTACTAAATTGTTCTCCTGTTCAGCGTGCGGAAAAGCAATGCAACAAGGCGGTACAGTAGATACCCGTGAGCAAGGCCTTCTTCTAGGAATGTGGGTGATGTAAGGACCTGAGAAGGGAACATTTTCTAAATCTTTCTTATAGGTTCAAAAATGTCTCTTTTCTTAAAAGTGCCAAAAGTAAAATAACTCTTTATGTTATATTACTGTATCATATGTATCACAATAATGTTGCAGCTGGTAAAGGTAGAGCCACTGTAATGAATTTTTATTATATTGTATATTTTAATTAATGATAAGACATATAACAAAAACCCAGACATGATATTTGCAGAAAGTATAATGATAACAGTATAATTAATCTATAAAATGTGCAGAAAAAAAACAGATATTTAAGGAGGGGATTGGTTGGTGGTTCCGTATTCCAACCTGTGAAACATCAGCGCAGGCTACAGGTGACAGTCCTCACCTGCAGTCTCACTTTGGCTGTGTCCAGGGGGTAAGTGGCCAGTTCGGCCACACAGCCAGCTGTTCCGGCTGAAAAGATCTTGACAGCGGCCGTCGGGGACAGATCAGCAGCTCCTCCACCACCAACCATGATTAATGATGCTCAGAAGACAGAGGACTGAGCAGAATAACGCACAATGTAAATAGGTGAAGGTGAATCATCTGTCCTCCATGTCAGATCCAGATGGGCGTGTCGCTGACGTCACAATCAGCCGATGTAAAGCTTCAGGTCTTAAAAAGACAAGTCATTACAAAAATAAATGACAAAACTCCACATTTCTGCCACTTTTTAAACACTCCTGGCAGCTTCCGCACACACCTCACCGCTCGATGAGCGGGCCTGAAGCCACGCCCCTTTCCTGCACCGCAACAAGAAACACGCCCACTGGGTGAAGGTTTGTTTTTGCTGCTTTTAAACCTGTTTCATAATCGACACCATAGTGACGCAAGTGGTCTGTGTGACTATGCAAATCTTGTTCTTTTGAATCCAGTTATACTCTACGCTGTACTCATTTGAATGACCTTTGGTTGTATTATTCTAAAATGCACCTGAAAAATAGAATAGAATAGAATTGTACTTTATTAATCCCCAAGGGGAAATCTGCGGACAGAGTAGCACCAATAAACATTAAACTAAAACACAATAATACAATATACATATAAGAAAGAAGAACAAGTGTGCAACAAGCGAGATATAAAATATAAAATAAAATAAAATATATGCAATATGTATATACACACATAACATATGTGAAGAGAATAACAAATAATAATTAAATAAAATGTGCAAAATGCAAAGTACAGGTGTGTTATTGAATCACTAGTTTCTGGCAGGAGGTGGGGCTTTATTGTAAAGCCTCATGGCCGTGGGCAGGAATGTTTTCCTGTATCGCTAAAACCAAACGCACGTTTGACTTATTTAGCTGAAAATAGCGTTATAAAACTACCAATATATCCAGTTACACAACCAAACTGGTGCACAGAGACAAGCCTTGATCTGTTTGCACTTGTACAGTAGATAAGTTATGTGTGAATGTTCCATGCATGAGTTATGACTTATGTCACCTTTAACTGAACAGAAACGAAGCACAGGTTCAAACAGTCAGGTCATAAATACAATGTAAAAATACAAAAGCATTTTGAAAACAGTAAACAGTTATATTTATTTATAAAAATACAAAAATGTCACATTTAATTTACATTATCTCAAACCACTGAGCTATACAACACTTAAAAAAAACACACCACGCGTTAGTGATCGTCATCAAAATGAGCCGCAAATATTTGTGCTATTCTTTCGGTCTCCTTCTTCATGGATGACGGCGACATGTCCGGACGCTGCCGAGGACCCCCGTGATGTGGAATACGGGGAAGTGGAGAGCTCGGCCCCTGGAAATATTCAAAACAGAAATATACCTGCAGTGTGAGTGCTGCAGAAAACACTGAGAATAGGATTTTCTAGTGTATTCAAAAACAAACGAGCATCCTGATTAGTCAACGGATAAAGTACTGTGTGGTAACATATGAGCGACTAACCAAACAGGACAAGCCTTTCTCTAGCTTAGCAGGCTTGTCACGTGTCTCTCTGGAGTACTGGGAGACTGGGAGTACAATCTGGAGTGAAGTGACTAGTTTGATCCGGCTCTTTAAAAAGGTCCTTCGTGGGTCGGTGGGTGGGTTTCAATATTCATTATTATTATAATTTTTTATTTTGTTTTGCCTTTGTTATTTGTATTTTTTTTCCTATTTTCTTCTTTACAATTGTAATCTGATTGAAACATACACACACAAAAATGAAAATACACACTGATGAAAACATTTATATTATATATATATATATATATATATATATATATATATATACACACATACATCCATATATACCTATATATATATGTATATATATATATATATATATAGTACATATACATATGTATATGTATGTGTATATATATATATATATATATATATATATGTATATATATAAATAAACTAGATGGGGCACTCTGTAGAGCGCATACCTTCGCATATCACAAGATTGAGCATTGAATTATGAACATTTTGGCATTAGTTGCAGCCAATTGGATAGAAATTGGATATTGTAAAAATAAGATGTTGACCTTTTCATGACTGTGACCTTGACTTTTGAACCGATCAATCCCAAAATCTAATCAAATGGTCCCCGGAAAATAACTAATCATCCCACCAAATTGAATGCGATTCGGTTTAATACTTTTTAACTTATGCGAATAACACGCACGCACATGTACGCATACAAATACACGGCGATCAAAACATTACCTTCCGCATTTTCAATGCGAAGGTAATTAAAAAAGGTCCTTCTTGCAAAGAAAGGCACACCTCCATCCACCCACACTCCTTCGAGATGGATGCATGGAGTACATTTCCATCTCTACAGCTGAGTGGGAGTAACCCAGCTGACCTTTACGACACTGGGAAGTACTGCGCCTCCTCCGCTGTACAGAATACCAACAATGCATACCTTTCTTTATAAAGATACCAATAGGCTGTTTTTAATAAGTATGGAGTCACTTGAAACTGCTTCTATCCAGCGGCTCGGCCGTCTCCATGGCGAGGTACGCGCCTGATGCCAAGCTGTTACGAAAGGATTATTAGTCATGGCAGAAGGGAGTGTTTTATTCTTGTAATAAATACCTCTGTTTACACCAAAGGTGTGTTCTTACCTTTAATGACAGACGGGATACAAACACACATTAATCTGTTGATCTTGAGATAATTGTAACTGCTTTGTCAACTTATTTTTTTTAAAGCTAAGGGCTAACGTGTCGAGAGAAAACGTGACCTAGAAAAACATACTAATTGAGGCACATAGATGACGCTTTTTTCTTTGCAGAGTAAACAATAGACAGAACAATGAAAGCCAAACGCACTCAAGATATTTCAGAAGTATGTACAGCATGTGTGAAGTGATCTCTTAATAACTCATGCTGATGTCAACTGACTACGTCTTATACTTTGTTTAATTCAGGGTTCTTACACATGTGGACCGATGGATTTCTATGACTTTTCCATGTTTTTAAATCAAATGTCCATGACTAAACTGAAATCTCAGTATAAACATGAAAACTGTAGAAAATGTTGCATATCGAGAGCGTACGGCGGTTTATATTTTGGGCGTCTTTCTTTAAGAAATATATTAATTATGTCAAACTCGGTGTAGATGAACACGTAGTATTAACACATTTCCATGACTTTTCCCAAACTTTTATGGTTTAAGTTTTTTCCATGACTTTTCCAGGCCTGGAGATGACCATTTTAAAATTCCATGACTTTTCCAGGTTTTCCATGACCGTAGGAACCCTGTTAATTTGTCAATACGTCTTATTTGTCCAAGAATCAAGTCATACATATTCCCTATGGGACTGTACAACATGTAATAACATTCCTAAACACTCAAAGAAGTTTGTGAGAAACACTCACCGGGTTACCGGCCGTCTGGGAGAAAGAAGGAGCTAAACGTATGACTCTCATGGAGGCCTCTAGTTGGTGAGAGGGGAGGAAGAAATTAGGGACCGAGCTGGATTGTGAAAGTTAAAAGAAACAATTGAATATGTATGATGGCAGTTCAAAACAAAGATTCGTGAAGCTGAAAGCTGGTAAAGGCCAAAAAGGAAACACGTTTATCTTGTAGGGAGGCGTTGTCGTCTTAATTGACATCTTTACATTAAATTCATATATATATATATATTTAATATATATATTTAATATATGAATATATATATATATATATATATATATATATTTATATATATATATATATATATATATATATATATATATATATATATATATATATATATATATATATATATATATGAGTGGTTCAACTGGCTCTGAAATAGTTTTGCCATGAATCTGATCTAAAATGATCGATCCTCTAAAACCAATAAAGAGCAACGAATAATCTGACGGAGATCAACAGATTTAGATCAAGGATACGGTTGGAGTGGGACGTCCGCGGAGCGTGAAGCATCATGGGAGTCTGTGACGTTCAGTATGGTGGGCGATGAAGCTCCGTCACCCGAGTCCTCGGCGGGGCTGTCGGGTCCCTTTGCTCGTCTTCCCTCTTCTAGCGTCCTGTCACCGTCTCTCTCCGTGTCTGACACGTCTCCCGCCGAGTCATCAAAACTGTCACTTCGTTCGCTTTCCTCACTTTCTTCTCGTCCGCGACAGCCACGCGTTCCCGTCCGCCTCTTCTCGTCCTCCTCGTCGCTCAGAAATGGCTCCTCTGGCGCCTCCGGGCTCTTCAGAGAAGTCAGGTCGGGGTCTGACAGGACGCTGGTCCACGGACTGGTTCTGTCCGTTAGAGAGGTCACCTCATTGAGAGGCCTCGGCTTCACCACGACCTCCTCGTAATCACTATCATCATCATCATCATCATCATCATCATCATCAGCGGCTTCATCCTCCTGCGTGCTACCCGTCCCGTCTTCATCCTTGTCCGACCCTTCTTGGTTTTCTTCCTCGGACGCGGTGACTTTGTACTTTCGACCGTCCTCTTCCTCCCCGGCCTCAGAGGCGGGCTGCTCTTCAGACATTTTTGGCGAGTGCAGAGGAGACGCATCTTCTTGGAAAGAGTCCGCAGCTCTGTGTGGACCGGCGCTGCTCTCAGGGAGCATCTGCGGGTCGTCGTCTCCGACGGGGGAAGTCGCCGAGCTGCTTTGGGGCTCCGAGGGAATCGTTTCCGGGGGGTTTCCTCGTAGACCTGCAGGAAGAGGACAGCGAAGGTTTTAGCAACGCTGTCTCATCAACTGCATTCAAGGTCACACTTTTAAGGAAATACTGTTGTTCTGTCAGTAAACTTTAATAATGTGTTGTTTTCTCATGTTTATTACTGGAGCACTAATGGCATATGACACAATGAATTCATTACATTTGTACATTTTGCAAGTAAAAAAATGCACGACAGGATTGCATTACCGTTTTTTTGGTTTTGTTTCTTGTGTTTTTCTTGTCTCGCAAAATGGCTACGACTGCATTTTGATGTGCATATATATAATAAATATCAGATATATAGAAGCAGCTATTTTCTTACTCATTTAATTGTTTCGTCATTTTTCAAACCAAAAATTTGACCAGTTTGGTCAGATAAAATAAGCAATTTTAAATCACCTTGGAAAGACTATAGATAAAATTGATTAATCGAGAAAATGATATGCAGATTAATTATGCAAATATTCATTTGTTCCTGCCATAATGGCATGGGTACTTTTATAAAAGGCAGAGCTGCAGTGTTATTTCACTCTTTCATCAGCACTGGTTCTTATTTGGACTGAAAAAGTCAGACGGTACAGACGCCTCCATTTATGCTGAAAAAACGTGTAAGCTAAACAGTAGACTGCGTGCACAATGAACTCTGGGTTAACTACCACTTACTTTACTTTATTGGACTTTTAAGAAAAAAGGTACCATCATTTATAAGTTTTAAATGCTCAAATGATCTCACTCGAGATCTGCTGACGGAAAACATAGCCGGTCATCTCAGAACCCTGAAGTGGACCCCCTTAAGGATGTAAAAGAGCTCACCACTAATGATATTGTTGACTTGTCCGACTAAGTGGTTGGACTTGAGAAGAAGCTGGCACGAGTCCGTCTCCGTCTCCGTCTCCGTCTCCCTCCGTCCCTCCAGCTCGCCGTGACCGTCTCTCTCGCTCGCGGACGGGAAGGTAGGCGTTGAAATCTTACGGCTGAAATATCTCTGGATGTTGTCCAGCTCACTGAGTTTCTTCCTGTAAAATCAAACGAGGTGTTTAAAAAAAAAAGAAGAAGCAAACGATCACTGGCATTGGAATGGCCAGTTCGTCTGAGGAATGATACCTGAGTGTAGAAAACAGAAGTGAGCTGGAGGGATCGGGCTCGGCCGGTGGAGCTGCCGTCTGCTCCTGCAGACTCTGATGGTAATGACGGACGTTGTCCATGTGCTCAAAGTGGCGTTCGTTCTCACTCGACCTAAACAGAAGTACAGGCGATAAATAAATACAATGTGGGCGCTTTGACTGAATGAAAAAGTTTTAGTTCAGTTTAGTTTAGTTTATTTCGGTAAACAACAAAAGAAGAAAGCGGCTAACCCGAAAGAGTCAAGGCTACAGCTATCAAGCTTATAAGTGCCCTAACCTATGATTTCACCAGAAAACTTAATTTAGAGAATCATATACTGTACATATACCCATATAAATATATACATATATATACACACAAACATATATACACATACACATGCACAAAGTGAGTTCATATAGACCCCATAGACCCCCATGTTGAAAAGCCAACTTTACAGCAGAAATAAACAGGTTTACGGCCTGGTACAAACAGTTATTTTGGCTTCTATAGCTAACTCTACTGTTCATGCTACATATTTTGGGGGTTATTTTTGTATCCAACTTACTTTTGTACTTGTGGCCTTAGTAGAACATTTTACTATGGCTTAAAATGAGGTTTAATTAGCGGGGAGGGGGGGGGGGGGGACTCTTTAAAGCCCCATTATGTAGTGTTTCCCTTGTAGCGCCCCCTTCAGGTATTTAACGTTTACTTCAGTGTCGTAAATACCCAGTTACGATAGATCAGGGGTCGTGAACCTCTGGCTCTCCAGCCATATATGGCTCTTCTGGTGACGCATATGGCTCTTTTGAGTTTGGGTTGAAAATAATAATCTCCTTCTCCCCCCTGTAACTTTCTCTCTCCTCCAGATGACAGCAGCAGTAATGTCAGGTCCCTTTCTTAAAGACGTCTTTGTTCTTTTATTAAACTAAACGTCTGTTATTGATCGTCTCCACAGCAGCGTGTCTCTCTGTCTCTACGCGTCGCGTAGCGGAGACAATAAAAAGTCAAGTCATCTAAGATCGCCCCAATTTTTGGATTAGCCGGGATTTAGGCTGTGTCGTCACTCCCAAGATGATGACGGCTGGATCCACCAGCTTTAAATTTCCCGGACGACGTTTGTCTGGACTCGTGTTCTCGTGAAACTTCATCGGCCCGAGTACAGGATGCGAGAGGCTCTTCAGGAAACTTTTGGTTGACGTCATAGAGGCCACGCCCACATTGGATACAGCCTATGGTAATTGTTCTACAAACCTCTCAGAGAACAGCCGGTCCGTGTGGTCCGGTGAGGAGATGCTCTGCTCCGGGTACCGGCTGATGTGAGAAGGAAAGCTGCTGTATGTGGCGGTGGTATGGTAGGAGAGAGGGAGTGCCTGGAATAAAGGTTGCTAATAAAAGACATCCATCGTTAAAATTAGACGTAAACAAGTTTTGTTTTACTGTGTGTTTAAATACTTTCTCTCTCTCTCTCACCGGGGATTTTTTGGAGGCTTCTTCATTCACAGTTTTTCTCTGTTCCCTGAGATCTTGGACGCCCTTCTGCGGCGTGACGGCCACTTTAAGCTGGCCGTGACACTGACCACTGAAGTCTGTGATGTTGTACCAACCGCACACTGACTGGAACCCACAGACTAAAGGCGACAGGTCGACGGAGGCGAATCCAACCACCCTCTCCGTTTCTGTGGAAGAAAAACAACCCAAGAGTGAATTAATATATCAAGTAGATCGACGGAACACGCGTAAAGAATTAAAACCACTTCCTGTACCTCCTTTGTGCCAGACTTTGAACACGAGAGACTCTTGTGCATCGACAAGTAGCTGCTTTGAAAGCCTGTAAATGTAACACAGATCATCAGCCTGATATGCGATAGATCTCCTCAATGGTTTTAGGTAATGCCTGTCGTATAATTGACCTGCACTCGTGCTGATGGTCCCACACGGGGCAGTCGGCGTTGGCGATGACGGCCGTGGACACTGGCTCAGCCGAGTCTGCAGTGATGAAGGAAACGCAGCAGCAAGGGGACCCTTCACTGCGCTCTGCTATGGGACAGCCTGCCGGAGAAACATCACACACATCATTATTATAACAAAATGTGTCCAATAACAATAATAAAACTAGAACGGGCACTCGGTAGAGCGCATACCTTCGCATATCACAAGATTGAGCATTGAATTATGAACATTTCTTTTGCATTAGTTGCAGCCAATTGGATAGGAATTGATGGTAAAAAGAAGATTTTGACCTTTTCATGACCTTGAACCGATCGATCCCAAAATCTAATCAAATGGTCCCCGGATAATAACCAATCATCCCACCAAATGTCATGCGATTCCAGAAGATTTGGACCTTTTTCATGACCTTGACCTTTGACCCGATGGATCCCAAAATCTAATCAAATGGTCCCAAATTTCATGCGATTCGGTTTAATACTTTTTAACTGATGCGAAGAACACGCATACAAATACACGGCGATCAAAACATTCTCAATGCGGCGGTTACAATAATAATTCCGGTGGCCCACCCTTCAGATTCAGGTGCATGGCCCGGTCCACTTCAACGGTCACCGGGAAAGATTCGTCCGCGCTCATCCCCGTGTGTCGCCCCGATGTGCCGTCTGGAGGCGTTCCGGAAGACGTGTTCTGGGCTCTGCTTTGCGATGCATCGGGTGCAGCGGTCGAGGAGGCTCGATCGGCCGCCTCCTCGACCCTTTCCGCTGAGAGCTCCTCCTGGCTGTCCGAGTCCATTTGGGGGTCAACTCCCGCCGCCGCTTCCACAGGGACAGAACTTGCCGTCAGGGTGATGTGCACCCTGAGGGCAGCGCCTTGGAGATCTGCTGCTGAGCGTCTGAACAGGGGATACACTCCTGAAAGAAATTACAGCAATTATAATAAACAGTTCATTTATAACACGCCGGAAACCAAAAACACATCTTTTTCCGACTACATCTGGATTAAAACACAGATTAGCACTTCAGTGGCTCTTAAATATCTCTTATTGTGGTACTTTTGTAGTTTGACTATGTTGAGGAAATGTTACTTTCTGTATTCTTATTGTTCTTAGTTTGTACTCTACAGGGTTATTACACATGTTGACTAATGGAATTCCAGGACTTTAAAACAAATTTCCATGACCAAACTGAAACCTTTTTGAAAATGTAGTATTCAAAAAATACCCTAAATGAAAAAAATTAATGAGAGGCAATAGTTTGATTAAAAGAATAAACATTACTATACATGTTTATTCTTAAAAACACTTATATACATGTTTATTCTTTTAATCAAACTATTAAACTTTATGTGCAAAAGTTTGGACTTGGCCTATGCCGGCTTATAATTTGAGTCTTCCTCTCAAAAACATATGAATTATTTTAAATGAACATGTGAATATAACAAACTTCCATGACTTTTCCAAAACTTTGATGATTTTAGTTTTTTTCCATGACTTTTCCAGGCCTGGAAATGACCATTTAAAAATGCCATGAATTTTCCAGGTTTTCCATGACCGTACGAACCCTGATTTAGAACACAAGTAGTACTTTCTTACCACTGAGCGTTAGCTTCTTCGTGGGCGTCTTTGCAAGAGACGCCATGTCGACGAACGCTGACCCCACCAGCCGGTCCGTGTCTCGGGGCCTTTGGCTTTTGTCTTTTGTGAAGGCGACCCACACCTGGACCTCCAGCTTCTCCTCTCGAAGATACCACATCAGGGGCTGAGTGCTCTGCAGCTCCACGGTTCGACTTTCCTGGAACGGCACCGTGGCCTGGCCTCCCTCCTCCACCGAGGGGTGTTTCATCTGGGAGCAGAAGGCGTCCCGTTCGTAGAACTTGTACCTGAAGTAGCAGTAGGTGGAGCGCTCCAGCTCACTGAGGCCGGGCAGAAGCAAGCAGTGAACGGGTATCCACGCTCTGGGCATGGAGAAAGTCAAAGACAACGTTGTAATGTCGCCTCCCCAAGCTTCTTCGTCGGGCTCCGTTTCATTCTGGGACATTTCCCAGCTCAAACCCTGAGCCGCTTTAACGACTCGCTCCCTGTCGGATTGGTGGGCGAAGTTGACGGAGATCTCGAGGCCCCCGACCAAAATCTGCTGGGGCCGAGATCTTGTTTCCTGAGCTAAATACACTCCAAACCAGCCAGAAATACCTTGATATTTGGAAAAAAAGAAACAAAAATGACTGTTTTTGTTACACTTTTGGCCCCGGCATTCACTGAAGCAGCGGCGTACCTGTTCTTTTATGCAGGAGAGCAGCGAGAGGTATTCTCACTGTGCCCAACACCACATCCTGAGGTTTACAAGTGTGCACTGCTGAAACAAATATCACACCGTGACAATAAATTATACAGGGTTCTTACACATGTTGACCCATGGATTTCCAGGACTTTTCCATGACTTTAAACCAAATTTCCATGACCAAACTGAAATCTCGGTATAAACATGAACAATTTAGAAAATGTTGCATATTGAGAGCGTACGCCGGCTTATATTTTGAGCATCTTTTCTTTAAAAAAAACATATCAGTTATTTCAAAATCGGCGTAAATGAACATGCAATTATAACAAATTTCCATGACTTTTCCAAAACCTTTATGATTTAAGTTTTTTCCATGACTCAGGGTTCTTACACATTTTGACGGATGGATTTCCAGGACTTTTTCATGACTTTTCAATGGGTTTTTCATGACTTTAAACCAAATGTCCATGACCAAACTGAAATCTCTGTAAAAATATGAACAATTTAGAACATTTTGTGTATTGAGAGCGTATGCCGGCTTATATTTTGAGCGTTTTTCTTTAAATAACATATTAATTATTTCAAACTCGGCGTAAATGAACATGTGATTATAACAAATTTCCATGACTTTTCCAAAACTTTTATGATTTAAGTTTTTTCCATGACTTTTCCAGGCCTGGAAATGACCATTTTAAAATTCCAGGACTTTTCCAGCTTTTCCATGACCGTACGAACCCTGATTATAGATTATATTGACGTTTATATCAATAAGTAATTGCGACGAATTAAAAAAAGCGGTGTAAACCTTTGCGACTGTCTCGGTTCCAGACGGTGAAGACAGCGGAGGCCTCCTCCAGCTGCTCAGCCAAGCTGCAGGTTTCTCCGCTGCTCCTCCGAAACAGCAGATCACAGGACGCCTCCGCGTGGTGGTCGAACTCCGGGCAGAAGCTCCTGGCGGCGATGCGGGTGCACCTCCTTTCGCTCTCGGGCAGGAAGGGCAGCTCGACCGTGACGTACGAGTTCACCCCCACGCCGGCAAAGTAGCTGAATCTGTCGTCCTGGTCCGATAGAACCCTTCAACAGAAAGGCAGGCGCACGATAGCACAGTGGTTCTCAAATGGGGGTCCGCGTACCCCTGGGGGAACGTGAAGGCACTCCAGGGGGTATGTGCGATTAAAAAAAAAAAAAAATCTATTTAAAATTAGTATCCATTAAAAAAAATCCTTTAAAAATTGTTATTTAATAAATATTATTTAACCAAATTTCCTTGACCAAACTGAAATCTATATAAACATCTGTATAAACATGAAAACTGTAGAAAATGTTGCGTATTGAGAGATATCGCCGGCCTATATTTTGAGCGTCTTTCTTTAAAGAATATATGAATTATTTCAAACTCGACGTAAATGATGTGATTAGAACACATTTCAATGACTTTTCCGAAACTTTTATGATTTAAGTTTTTTTCCATGACTTTTCCAGGCCTGGAAATGACCATTTAAAAATGGCAGCAGTGGCAGCAGGTAGAGCACTAACTCTGTAAATAAAACATTAAAGAATTTGTCTTGTGGTGGTTAAAATGTTTCAAATTGGGTGTTTCCACAACATATATACATAGGGTGTATTAAACTTTTACATTATGTTATATTAGGCTTAAAATGAGGTAATTAACTCTTAACAACTTCCCTATCTAATTGTATTTGTATACTTTTAAACCCAGAACCTGCTCACTTGTCATCACACAATTAAGAACAATTTCACACGTATTTACTCAAGCAAAAGCTCTCCAGACAAAGATTCATGTTTTCAAACATTGCTAACGGAAATTTCCTCTCCATAAAATCAAATGAAGCTCCCTTTAGGGCAGCGTTAGAGATGTACCTGGCAGCGGCCTGCAGACCTGACGCTCTGTGCACCTGCACCACGAGCGTCGCGGCACGAGGGGCGGCTCCTCTACCGGTCCGCCCGCCGGGCCTCACTGGCCGGTGCTGGTACCGAACGCACACATCTAGAAAGCCTGAGAAGCACGACCGATTAGCCAACAACTTATAAGATATTAAACACCGTCATTCCTCTGAGTGTCTGTGTACCTGAGGGCTGAGGCTGATGCATTGTGGGACCGTCTGTCCGGGGAGTCAGGGGCAGGGAGAACAGCTGAGCCTCTTTCGGATGCTGCCTCTGCATGCTGACCATTGCACACAGTCTGGACAACTGCAGCAGTCCTTTGGCCACAAGCTGGTCTCGAACGTTTGGGTAATAATATCTACAGACACACGATCCGTCATATGAAACCAGTCGATATTAAGCCATATTAGATATGCAATATTCACCAACAACCACAAACCTGCACCAGACTTCAAACTGGACCCCCCCTCCACTGCTGAGGCCTTGGCCGGAGAGAGAGCTGAGCAGCAGCGTCTGAACGGGAACTCCTTCCGGAGCCAGAAGCACATGAGTCTCAGTGTGTCCGAACATCGGGTCGGGGACACAGAGCGTGGTGGTGGTTCGAAACGGCTTCAGGTTCACGCCTAGATACGGGAGATGCAGGTCAGAGGGAGGGAAAACATCTCGGGGGGGGGGGGGAAATGCTTTATGGTGACGGTTGTATACAATAAAAAAAGGCCGTACTGCTCTCGATGAGGCTTTGGTCCAATTCTGCAGCGGGGTCCCCCTCCTGACAGGGGAAGCTGTACTGGATGTAGCAGTCAGCCTCGCCCCATACTGTGGACTGCAGGGGTGTCAGCCCAGTGATTTTCTCCACTCTGATCACAAACAGATGCTCTCTCAGAGTTTCCACCTGTACCGCTTTCACCTGAGGGGGCAACGCAGGAGAAACAGAAACGACATGCACTTAGCTGACAGATGTGACATTTCTTGGCTGACATAGTTTACAGAACCGTAATGTACACGTGAAATGAGTCCGAGCCTTTTCTGGTGATATTAGTTTGAGATTTTAGTGGTTAACATTTTCAGGACTTCAGTATGATTTTAAATAATCCACAAGAATCAAACAAAAAAACGTCCGACATGCTTCTCAGATACTTACGTCCTTTTCAAATATAAGCAGTTACACCTATTTCACTGACTAACTTGTTTGTAATATTTATACTAGAGCAGGGTTTGTTTTTTTAAATAGATCGAGTACTATATTGTGAATCAGCAAAGAAATTCCCAAAGAACTTAAAGGTTTCTACTGAATGTGATGAAAAGTGATGAAAAGCACTTTCCACTGACTTCTCCTCTCTGTGGAAGTCTGATTAAACAGACGTGCAGCCTATGGCTGTAACTTAGCTATGACATCATCTCTTACGTGCTTAGAAATTCAGAATAGTAATGATGTCACAGTAAATTGCATTTGCGGGTTGCGACCATGTGATGTGACTTGGGGTGGGGGGGGTGGGGTCTCTCATCCATTGACTACCATTTGAATGTTAAAATGGTCCTGTGCATCATGTTGCCCTTTCACATGGCAATGCTTCCCATTCTGGGGAGCTGTGATGACAGAATGGTAGTTTGTTTTCAGGAAATCAAGTAATTAAAAAAAAGAAATTTGAATCCTAAACTTTTCTATGAAAAACCTTGGAAGGTGCTGCTTACGCGTGTTTGACAAGAACACACACATAATTTGAGCGTGAAAAGAACACAGACCTTTGTTTGTGAATGAGGCTGGTGATCAAGCAGATGAACTGGCCTCGGGAGATGAGACGAACAGTCGTAGTCTTCATCCCTCGTGCGCTGGAGGGCAGCTATCTGCTCTGATCGGCCCATCGCCAGGACAACCCGCAGGTGTCCTTTACAACTACCTGAGAACACATCGATGACTGGCATGTAGCAGTCTACCCCTAACACAGGGTACTGGGCCTGGAGGAGAAGATGGGTGATCTTTGGATCCCTGGAGGGAAGAGGGAACAGGGAGGAGCGTTACTCGTCTCTCACTGTACAGGCATGTTTGAGTTCACATATACATGTGTGTGTAGTGTAATTTGTGGTGGAACATTCCTGGAATTTCATTCTGAGAATAAAAAAAAGTGAATGCCTGGAGGATAAAAGACAATATAGGCTAAAGATCAAAAGGTTTAAAATACATTTCCTGTTGAAGAAATTACTGATTACTACTTGTTTACTCTAATTTCCCTATAAAAGTTGCCAGTAACACTGGAAATATCTGGTGACCTTTTTGCACCACTTCATTTGACATTTTAAAGCTCCTAAGAAAACGGGCTGCCTCTCTACAACTTGCCTGAATGACATGTAGAACTGGTGCAGAGGGAGTTTCACGATGCCGAGAAGTCCATCCTGCCCCGAACTTCCCGTCTTCTGCCACGCCTCAATCACCATCACATTATTCCTCATCCGCTCCAGCAGCTTGGTGGTTAAGGCCGCAGGCGTCACCTGAAACAAGGGATGGAGAAAAAAAAAAGAAAAATGGATCGCTGGGAGTTTGCATTTAGAAAGCGGGAGAATGACGTTTCTTTTGTCGCCTAATAACAAATCAAACTAGAAGGGGCACACGGTAGAGCGCATACCTTCGCATATCACGAGATTGAGCATTGAATTATGAACATTTTGGCATTAGTTGCCAATTGGATATAAATTTACCGCGCTATAGTAAAAAGAAGATTTTTACCTTTTTCATGACCTTGACCTTTGACCCGATGATCCCAAAATCTAATCAAATGGTTCCCGGATAATAACCAATCATCCCACCAAATTTCATGCGATTCAAGAAGATTTTGACCTTTTTCATGACCTTGACCTTTGACCCAATCAATCCCAAAATCATCCCACCAAATGTCATGCGATTCGGTTTAATACTTTTTTACTTATGCGAATAACACGCACACACGCACGCATACAAATACACGGCGATCAAAACATTACCTTCCGCATTTTCAATGCGACGGTAAAGACGGTTCAAGGATTTGATCTCCTGGACTAACCTGAACAAAGTTGAAACGGGGATTGGCCTGACCCCAGCTGATGACCGATCTCGCCGTATCATCGCACCAGAGTTTACAATTCAGGTACACGTTCGGCGCCTGCGCGGGGCCACAGTTGAAGTTCTTTCCATCCGGCACCATGAGTAACGTGTGCAACAGGAGCTCAGAGTCCTCCTCCACCTGCTGCCCGGAGACAGCGGGAGACGGGTGGAGGCCGGGGTGGGGAGGGGCTTCTTCTGAGGGTTGCTGAAGGGTCCAAACGTTCAGCCTGGGCTCCTCAAAGGAGTGAGCTGGTAGCTCCTCCCTGGAGACGGTCCCTCTGGGTGGACTGGCTGCAGCTTGTGAAGGCGGCGCGTCTCTCTGAGCCTCCTTCCTTCTACTTTTCTCAGAAGGGAAATCTTTGTTGTCTCGAATAAGTTCTAGTATCACCTGAAAAAATAATAACATATTTTTAACCAACAGGGTTCTTACACATTTTGACCAATGGATTTCCAGGACTTTTCCAGGACTTTTCCATGACTTTAAACCAAATGTCCACGACCAAACTGAAATCTCGGTAAAAACGTGAAATTTTTTGAAAATGGTGTGTATTAAGAGCGTACGCCGGCTTATATTTTGAGCGTCTTTCTTTAAAAAACATATTAATTATTTCAAAATCTGTGTAAATGAACATGTGACCATAACAAATTTCCATGACTTTTCCAAAACTTTTACGATTTCAGTTTTTTCCATGACTTCTCCAGGCCTGGAAATGACCATTTTAAAATTCCATGACTTTTCCAGGTTTTTCCATGACCGTAAGAACCCTGACCAAACATAAAATCTTGGGTTAAAAGAGAAGTGGAATACCTTGAGAGGTCCGATCTCCTGCGTTTCTCCGTGTGCTTCCTCACTCTGCACGGCTAAGACGAGCGACTGACTCCGCTGCTCGCTCTGCAGCAGAGCGCGCAGCGGGTGGACCGCCTCGCCGACGGGTACCGGCTGAAAGCAAGAGAAGGTCAGCGACAGCCAGGGTCCTTACGCATTTTAACCGATGGATTTCCTTGATTTTTTATGACTTTTCCAGGACTTTAAACCAAATGTCCATGACCAAACTGAAATGTTGGTATGAACATGAAAAAAGAAGAAAATTTGCCGTATACGGCGGCTTATATTTTGAGCGTCTTTCTTTAAAAAACATAAATTATTTGAAACTTTGCCGTAAATGAACATGTGATTATAACAACATTTCCATGACTTTTCCCAAACTTTTATGATTTAAGTTTTTTCCATGACTTTTCCAGGCCTGGAAATGAACATTTTTAAATTCCATGAGGTTTCCAGGTTTTCCATGACCGTAGGAACCCTGACAGCACTTCATTCTTCAAGGTATTTTATTGAGTTAAATGTCTACCTGTGTTTGTTGACATTTATTAGAAACAGGAAGTCCGTTTCTTTTGTTTTATCTCTAGTTCATAACTCACATAAGTGCAACAAAACGGAGGTGCGTACCTTCTTCTGGTCGCTCTTTCGGCAGTAAACCTTGAAAATCAGATCGGTTTCCCACCATTTGTTCACTGTTGCTGTAGTGAAGTGGACAGGAAACACAGACTGCTGATGGAACTTCACCCCTAAAACACACAGAAGAGTGTCAGCTTCAGTCACAAACAGTGTTTTTCACTCAGTTAGGTTTCAAGTAGGCAGATACTAAGCTCGTACTTCCTCCGGTGACTTTACTGGCAGCAGCTCTGGTCACCTCTCCATCGCCACTCTTACTACGATCGTGTCGACTGGAAGTGGAGGCCGTTGGGAACACGTACTCAATAAAATATGTGCTAGTGAAAAAGAAAGGAGATAACACAGGCTGTTATGCAGGGTTCTTACACATTTTGACCAATGGATTTCCATGACTTTTCTATGACTTTTCACCAAATTTCCATGACTAAACTGAAAATCTCGGTGTAAACATGAACATTTTAGAAAATGTTGCGTATTGAGAGCGTGTGCCGGCTAATATTTCAAGGGTCTTTCTTTAAAAAAAAACATATTAATTATTTCAAACTTGGCGTAAGTAACAAATTTCCATGACTTTTCCCAAACTTTTATGATTTAAAGTTTTTTCCATGACTTTTCCAAGCCTGGAAATGACCATTTTGAAATTCCATGACTTTTCCAGGTTTTCCATGACCGTACGAACCCTGGTTATGACTAATAGCTGCAATGTTACGTTAACATGTGATAAAAAAATCATATTAAATGTTTCACCCACCACTTCTTGCTGGGTAACAGTCGAGGAGGGTTCCCTTTGCTCGAGGTCTTTCTCAGTACGGTCAGGGAGTCGATGGTCACTCTCGTCAGTCTGATCGAACTCAGCACGGCCAACTGCTCTGCACTAACGCCAGGAGGAACACCACCAGCCCCCGCCGAGCGCTGAGGCTCCGAGTTTGAACTGGAAACAGACAAGATACGATGAATCAGTGTCTTAAATGTACAGAAGGTGGTATGTTTAGTCTATTCTCATACTGTATGTCTTGTTTGTGCTACAGGTCTATATCCTGCTACCTTGTATGCATCTCATGTATAGTATACCATGTAAATGGTTTATTAAACTGCTCAATTTCTTTCAGTATTCTTTGCAGAAGGAAATTCTTTCCTGGTTTATTTATACACGTCAATCAATTATTACCTCGCGGAGAAGAGTGGCTACTTTTGAAGGTGGAGGGACGAAAAAAATTGGACGACACACGGCAAACGACCTCACACCTCAACTTAAATTGATAGTGAGGACATGATGACATTGCAACCAGTTTATCTCGCTCAATACTAAAGCAATTTAAAAAGATGTTGTCCCCATTAGACAAAAAAACAAAAAGGAAAATAGAGTCACGGTTGATAATACCAACGCTGCCCTTTCAGGAGCGTGTGAAGGCCCTTACCCGCCAGTAATCCTGAGCGCAGACTGCGTCAGCGGTTTTTTACTTGGGGACACAGTTCCGTGGCCCTCTGCCTCCGTGTCATTTGGTCTGATATCAAACATCTAAAAGACAAAAAAGGGAAAAATGAATTCTGACGTGCTTTTCCACTGACAATAATCAGAAAATGGTCCACTTACAGGAGTTTTGTAGAACACATTTTCCAGTAAGCTCTCATCATATTGTGGATCACCGAGCTCACTGTCCCCGCACACACTGCTACGGCCAGACAGAGATTCAGGGAAGGAGCCATCTCCATCCCAGAGAGGCAAAGGAGATGTGTTCAAGCTAAACAAAAAAGAAAGAAAGAAAAAGTACAGCTCTATAGCTTACATTTTCTGTCATCTCTGGAAATAGATGTGCACTTTAGTACCTGCCGAGGAGCAGCTCCACAGCTCTGTTGTCCATGTCAGGACACTCTAGACTGTGGTCTGAGATTACAGCAACATCACCAGGGTGCTTCAGAGTTGAATCGGCATGAAGAATATTTTGAAGAAACCCCCCAGAGGGAGACGGGAAGGGCCTGCAGACAAAGGAATTAAGTATTATAGAATCTGCATTATAAAGATGATAGAAAATGTTGTTGTTGTTGTTGTTTCTTTTACAAACTTTTGAAACAGAAAGTTGGAAGGTGGCAGGATGTTATCCTTTGGGAGAGGTAGTGGGGTGTCCTTCAGAGCCGGGGCAGAATCCATGTCACAATTCAAAGCCGATACCACCATAGCATTTCGGAGCTTGTTCCCGCGCTCTAGAATAACTGAGATGAGAGAAGACGGTGGGTATTTGTATTATGTGTTTATTGTTATTGTTACTGTGTTTACGCCTGATGTTCAGTAAGACTGTAACCAACCTGACAGGATATCAGTGGTAGTTTGGCCACGCGGCTCCTGATTTGAAGGATTCACAGCAGTTTGACGGTTCGCTGTCGGCATCTGATTCTCCAGCGACTCTTCTTTGTCTTTCTGGGCGTTTTGGAAATATAAGTGGTCTTTCCCTCTGAAAAATATTATAACAAGATATACATAAAAGTTGTTCTGCTTAGATTTAAACGTACTACCAGTAGGCTCTTATCATGACGCACAGGCATTTAATTATGAATGGCAACATCACAAAAGCAACAACTTTGCACCTTGGAGTGTTTCCACCGCTGCTCCCGGCTGATTCTTTCCCGCTGCCAACCGAGAGCGATCTGGGCTGTGAGGGCGCGGTCAGTGTGGGGATTTGCGGTCTTTCAATGCTGATATCTGCGACGGGACCTGAGCTGCTGCTGTCATAGGCTTCTGTTAGAGGCTCCAAATTGAGGGAAACCTGAGAAAAAAAAGAAGAAAAAAAAAACAAAGATGTGGTTTACTACTCCGGGTACACAACCAGGGTTCTTACACATGTTGACCGATGGATTTCCAGGACTTTTCCATGACTTTAAACCAAATTTCCATGACCAAACTAAAATCTCGGTATAAACATGAACAATTTAGAAAATTTGGCGTATCGAGAGCGTACGCCGGCTTACATTTTGAGCGTCTTTCTTTAAAAAACATTAATTATTTCAAACTTGGCGTAAATGAACACGTAATTATAACACATTTCCATGACTTTTTCAAAACCTTTATGATTTTAGTTTTTTTCCATGACCTTTCCAGGCCTGGAAATTACCATTTTAAAATTCCATGACTTTTCCAGGTTTTCCATGACCATAAGAACCTTGACAATTATAAAACCTTGAACGTTGCAATGAAAACCAATAAAATCAAGTGTTTTTTGTGTCAATCTCAGAATGAGGTTCTCATGCCTTACTTGTGATGTTCTTTTGTCCTTAAACGGTTTACGGTCAGTCACAAAAAATGTCACTTGGTAAAGATGAATTGTCTTGCTTAATGCACGTCTCCCTACTCACTATACTTCCACAGCGGTGTAAGGGACTACGGTTGATACGTGCATGTATTCAATGCATGGGAACCTGCAGATTAATTACACAGTTAATGTTAACCACCACAGTGTGAAATAAAGTTTTACTGACAATCATTATCCGCCAATGTCGACTAAGATGTGCGATCAGGGGATCTGCATTTATGCTTTTCTCGTCGCCGATCTCTGATAATTTTATATTGTATAAAAAACTAAACGTGTTTAAATTGACAAGAGGAGAACGGAGGTTACATCATGATGAGTTCAGGCTCTGTTCAGTGAAAACTAGTATTGTCATGATGTGTTCAAACGTGATCTAAATGTAAATAAATTCCATTGCATGAAGGAGATATTTTCACAGCAATATAAAATAGATATTAGAGAGGGAATTATGACCAGTTAACACTAGCTCTAAACAGCGTATAATATATATGTAGTCCAATATATATACAATGTATTTAAGATTGCACTTCAGAGTGGTTTGATAGTGTGATTATTTTTGGGACTGTGAGAAAAATAAATTGTCTGGTTATTATTTGCTGCTAAGTTAGATTTGCTGCATTTGTTTTTTGTGCTGTTCGTATCTGTGACTCCGATCTGGGATATGATCCAAAGCGTGAGTTTTATCATCCGATGCACCACTACGCTTCAGTATATCAAACATGCACGAATGCAGTTGGCAGCTCAACGTGAATTCAGGTATCCACTCACCTGTAACTCTCCCAGCTTCTCAGAGGTCGGAGATACAAGGGTGTAAAATCCACTGATGGGGTGTGACAGAGAGAGACGAGAGATCCCAGCCACCTCAGCCCGGGAGATCGGCAAATGATCCGGTTTCGTCAGAACTTCCAGCACCAAAGAGTTCATATCTGCTTATCAAAGACAAGTTAGTGGCTGATTTTAATCAACATTTGAATTGAAAACATATCAAAAGCTTTCTTAGTTACCGGTCAGATATGAGGTGAACTGCTTCGGCCCACAGCGGATGGGGAAGCGGGATGTGGTCTTTACGGTCTTCTGAGACGGATGGGATCCGTCTCTCGGAAAGAAGTGTGTCCCGTTGGAAGACTCTCCCCACCACCGCAGCCTGATGAACGTTGCAGGCGGAGGCTTGTGAACCGTCCATAATACTCGACTTATTGTTACTCGCAGGAAGCATCTGAGCTGGCCCTCAACAAGAGGAGGGAGGCTGGTGGCGGGGGACACATCGCTGGGTACTGCAAAAAGGGGTTTTGTACAACAGCAAGATCAAGATACACACATTGTAAACACTGAACATAGGCTACTAACATAAGAGAGAACCATAACAATGACTGGTTAGAGCGGCATTTGCTGCAGATTGTTTGTTTTGTGAGAGAAAACCCAGTTGAATGGCATGAAATTCAACTTTTGCAAACGTGCAGACACTGCATACAAAAAATACTGACACTTTTCCACATAATCTTACATCAAAAGCACTAAAGCTCATAGTCAAGGTGTGAACAGGCCAAGTATTGAATACTGTGATAACAGCCTTGTGTTACACTTCGCTCTTACGTTAGCTGGTGTGCTACCATCTGAGTACATGACAGCTGACGCGAACAGCTAACTATCGTTAGTAGCTAAATAGCAGGTAGTTAGTTAAGATAGCTAGGCTAGCATTTGAGCTAAACTAGTTGAACTAGAAGATAACTATCTCCGCTAATTAACTACAGCTTAGTTACCTTTCTTCCTGCTGCATCCAGCTTTGACGGACCTCTGTTTTCTGCTCTTCATCCCGCAGCTCAGTAAATACAGAGTGAGAATGACAGCCTGGTCGTAGCGGTTGGTAAACTGTTGGCCGACATGTTTTGTTCTGTATCACCCTCAAGGTTACTAGTAAATAATCCGTTTAACAGAGCTGCTCGTTTGAACTGCGCACACACCAACACGCATACAGTCGGCAGCGCGCAAAACTGTTTCGGAGCAACAAAGTCCGAACGTGCCGCCTCCGCTGCCGCTTCATTTTTACCGTTGCATTCTGGGATATGTAGTTTATTATGTTGCGTTGGCCAAAAAGTAACGTTTCGGTAGAAATTCGACTAGTTTCTACACATTTTCGTCTTGCATTCAGGCATGTTTAGCTCAGATCTAATTGATTACAAAAATGTCTATATAGTATTGCACTTATTCATTAAAATAGTAATTTCTAGAAACAGATCTTGTGGAAATAATCTTTTTTTTCATAATATATTGTTCGATATTATAAGATATATTCGATTGTTTTGTATAACTAAATAATGATATGTTAAACTTGCTCTTGTTGTATTAGTCTCATTTGTGTATCCCAAGATTGCATTTGACACAATTATTTTAGACAATTTAGATTTCTTCTTTTATTCAATTGATTTACTTGACACATTTGCTGGCAATGGGAATACAGAGTTAATAAAATAAAACAATACAGCAAAAGTAATTAAATATGTATCCAGAATGTATCACATGATGTCAATATTATGGTTTCACACATTGTGACCCACATTAAGAAAACAATTTCCAATTAACTTAACTGCAGGTTTTTACATTACCAGCAGAGGGGAGCAGCACTCATGTTTCAGTCACTAAGTTACTCACTAATAGCAGTATGTAGTGATTTTCTGACTTTATCAAACACAAATTAAAAGGTTCTTTCATTACTTCTGCGTCCCTTTATTTAGGTGTTGCTGGGCAGCTTCTCTGCCAGTTAGCGTTGTGTTCAAATCTATGTTTCAGTCAGTTGTGCAAAATAACTTTAACATGTTTACTTCTCAGATTGTTTCATGTTAGGATGGTTTTCTGCACGTTATATAGCCTTTTTAATTTGCAGAATTACTTGTCAATGTGTCGATGATGGCATATGGCCTAGCAATGTATGTTTTAGGTAGATTGGACTCTGCTCTTGCATAGCAACAAGTCTCTCTGCAGCCATGTTTTTTTTGCGGTGAGCATGGTAACAGTAAGGGCCCCTGAAGGTGTTTGGGATGAGAGCCAAATAAAATCATTTGAATTCTGGAAAAGGTCTGGCTTCAAGTTGTGAGTTGGATTTGTGAAACATTTCCGCTTATACATTTACTGGTTATCTTTCTAAATTTCTGTAAAATAAAGCATCTTAAATTGATCAACATGAGCCTTTGTTGCTAGTGCTATCTATCATCTATCCTTTGCACATTCATTTAATATTTTTTTCTATTTACAATATGTGTTTCTCTAAATATAGCTGAAGTAGTTGTTAACCACTTGTTGACAATAATGTGAGTTTTTATATTGAAATAGAGTTGTGGTCTCACATACTTGTGTTTTGAGGCTAAATGTAGTTATAATTGTGTTTTAATTGCTTTAATACTTGCAATGAAACATATTCAAGCTTCTTCCTATCCATCAACTCCGAGGGGAAATACTCAAGTCATGCTGTTTAGACTCTAGAGTGCACACAGGAATGAGCACTATGCATCCAGTGATCTTATATTTCCTGTGTGTCAGTGTGTACTTGTGAAGTGTGTCTGTTTGTATAGATTGTGGGGAACTGGAAGAAAAATCACTGTGAGCAGGCCGAGGCATTGTTCCCCTCATGTCCCATCATTTCATTGTTAGAGGTCACATATAAAGGCCTCAGTGTATGGTCAACTTCACTCTGTTTTGGATGGGTTATTACATACTTTAGCACAGGTATCTGAGATATCGGAATGGCATGCACACAGCTCCAATCTGTTCCATTAGACAGACAGTTAGTGAAAGAGTCTCCCACAGGCAGCGATGATCACATCGTCAGCTGGAAATTAACTGGCAGACTCACAATGACTGGTTCTTTTGACTCATAGCACCAGTCTGGGCTTCAGTCCTGAGGTCTGACATGACCCATTACGAAAGAACTTCAACCGGACTTGCTAATCTGCAGTACTGCACACAGAAATGATCATCAAACTCATAACATGGTTTGCCACTCTGTACAACAATGTCACAACTGTCATTCAATGTCTGTAACTGCCTAGTCCAGCACTTAATGGAAGCATTATCACATTTAAATGAACTTGAATATTAATATCCCAAAACACCACTTTATTTCTTGGCAGAATCCCATGACATCAACGAGAACATTAAACACGCCTTGTGCATCATCCTATACACGTCACTACGACTCAGGCATGTGTGCTATCTCTGTAAACTAATACACATTTGAAATAAAGTTCTGACTGTCTGCACAAACAAAGTACATCTGTGTTGATTTGTAATGACAAACCCTGGAATGTAGCAAAAGGACTGCATAAGTCAGTTTTTAAGCCAGCATGAGAGGCAAACAGCCTTGCAAACACAGTTAACTGAAACCAGCACAGTGTGTGGAAGCCTCCCTCCATCTGCAAGAACTGGCCAGTAAGAGCAAGAGAGAGAGAGCGATTGGCCTCTGGGGGGCTGATTGCCAACAGCCCCGGCCCTCTTCTTCCCCGCCTCTCAGTGCTTGTGCTCTCCACGTCCACCGCGGCACGGTGAGCTCCAGGGTCCCTGGGGCCGGGGGCCCTCAGTAACAGACGCAGGCTGTCCCCACAACGGCGTCCATCTCCCTCGCCCGTGCGCTCATTCTCCGGCTACCTCCTTCCCTCCGCCTGCAAGTGTGCCTCTCGATTGTAGAGGCTGGCTCTTGTACTCCAAGGGGACCAGCTGTCGCTCGACCGGGCTCACTCTTCAGGATTCAGGCTGCAGCGATGTTGGAACTCTTGGCCATGCTCATGGATCCATTTGTTTGCCACTGGAGAAGACGGAAAGATGCAAAATATATTGGAATTTGTGAAAGTTTTAGTTTGAACATGAGCATTGGCTATTTTTTACATTACATTACATGTCATTTAGCAAACGCTTTTATCCTGAAGCGACTTACAATAAGTGCATTTCAACCTAGAGTACAAACTAAGAACAACAAAAATACAGAAAGTAACATTTCCTCAACATAGTCTACAAAAGTACCATAATAAGAGCCATTCAAGTGCTACTGCTATTTGTTTGGTTTAGTTGTATTCAATGCTTTTATGGTATGGTCTTTTTTGTTTGCCTCCATTTAAGTTGTGTTTATGCTTTGTTTATCTGTAGAGCACTTTGTAAACCTTGTTTTTAAAAGTGCTATATAAATAAAGTTATTATTATTATTATTATTATTATTATTATTATTATTATTATTATTATTATTATTATGTGTATGGTTGCACAATTGCCAAATTCTTCTTCTCCTTTTTTATGCTGATTGATATTCTTCTGTCAGTTTAACTTGGTGCCTAAAATATATTTCAGGAGTTCATGATCTGGGCCAACCAGAAGCAGATGTTCAGCTCAGTGACTGAACTGCACTGTGTAACATCTCTAAATGTCTGCCTGCAACAGCCAGATGTAGCCTGGCTGTTGCACATTAGCTCCTGTATGACAAGAAAGATGAACTCGAGAAAAAAAACATGAAAAGGATCCATCCATCCATCCATTATCAATACCGCTTATCCTCATTAGGGTCGCGGGGTCGCTGGAGCCGATCCCAGCTGACATAGGGCGAAGGCAGGGTACACCCTGGACAGGACGCCAGTCCATCGAGGGCACATATAGGGACATACAACCATTCATTCTCACATTCAAACCTATGGGCAATTTAGAGATCAATTAACCTACCATGAAAAGGATGTAAAAGAATAATCTGTTGAAAAGGATGCTGATAAATTGCATTGCTTTGCTATTTTCCAGATTGCCCCAACTTTCTTTTGTGCTCCTTTTGATCTACATTTTCAGATCGTACTGTATCGACTGACTCCTACCCCATTTGTCCCCAATGAGCACGGGGCAGCCGGCATGCAGCGTGTCTGCGTCTCCTTGACCGTTTCTATGGAGATTCCACCAGAAAATGGCAGCTTTCTGTAAAATCAAAAACAATATAAATCACATTCAATAAGTTCAATAAGTTGCAACTTCCAATTATTTTCATTATCAATTAATCTTACGATCAATGACCTTGTTAATTGATTCATCTTTTGTTAGATTCAATGTACGAGAGCAGTGGAAAATGCCTATTTCACAATTTCACAATTGATTTGATATAAATATATTAAATTTAATCTAATATATGAAACAAAAATGTAGAACATTTTAACCAATGAAAGGCTACAACTAGAGTGTGTTTGCATCTTTGCTTGAAAATTCAGCAAAACTATATTGATTATCATTTTCTAATGATTGACTCATTCAGATTGAATCTAAATATCTCAGGTAGAGCATGGGAGTGGCCTGGTAAACCTTAAACTTCTCATTTACCATTGATTAATTCGCCCAAACAACGCACCAGTATCCTGTTTTAACTAGCTATATTGGTAGCACATATTCGCAGCATGAAGCACTTTATTGTTGTTGTTGTTGTTGTTGTTTAATTTATTTATTAATTTTGTTTTGGTTCCTTAGTTATAGTCTTTACATGTAATGTGTATCCTCACCATTTGACTGTGTGATATGTTGTCAATCCTTATTTGTGAGGTATATATTTTACTATAAGTCTTGTTTTCTAATTTCAAAAAATAAATCATACATAAAAAATAAAAATATATTTTTTTATTATTATTTCATTTTTAATTTTCATTTATCAACAGCTTCAACCTCCACTGAGGCTCTTCTTTTCATTAGCAGTATTGCGTTGAAGAGAATCTCGTGGCTGCTGTTGCCAAGATCGGACCTGTTGGCATTTCGACAGCCGCACCAGAGAATGTGAGTGAGACTCGGAGTGAGGTGAAAAAAATCTAGCTCAAGGCAAAAAAAAGAAAAATGACACGAAGACAAAAGAGGTTGCGTTTAGCTCATCTCGCCATTCGCTGAACGTTTACCTCCGTGACAGGAACGCTGAAGTTGGCGTGGATGAAGGCTGTGGACCCACCTGCCTCGACAGAGCTGAGCTGTGGAAAAAGACATTCCTTCAGAGTTGTGTCTTGTGTTTATGTGCTCCTTTTATGAAAAGCCACTCTGTCTGCTGCTCTGATTTTAAAGCCTTGCGAAAAAAAATTAATCAGCATCCAATTTTACTCAAATGTTCACATCTGATTCTTAATGACAAAAACAAGACTAATAACATTTGAATAAAGATTAGTTAAAAATATAGAAGTAGGTCAGAGACAAACATTGGAGTTTGGTTTTTGCATTTTGTATTTTACTTATTTTACTTACTGTACAGTATCTTTTGTGTTTGTATGTCCTGTATGTCTGTATGCATCATACACACCAGAAAAAATTCCAGGTAGGTGTAAACCTACTTGGCAATAAACTACATTCTGATTCTGATTCTGATTCTGATGACAGTGCTTAAATTATACTTTTATAGTGTGTTCTGAGGTCACATCTAGGCTGAGGCAGTTTGCTCCAAAGCCTTGCAGCATTCATGGCAGACACCTGTGTTTCTATGCGTTGGAGCAGTAGAAAGAGGAACCTGCACAAGAGTCTGGCTGCTATCCGGGTCATCAGATGGTTAGACTCGACTCACATATATCATAAAGGTTGCCACTCGATTCCCAGTTTTCAGCTTGAACACAGGACTCGAAGGCGACTGGAAAACAAAAATGTCATCAATTGATCTATCATGATTAATGCAAGCACTGACAACAGGCAAACGCTTTAGGAATATAATAAAGTGTCAGTCAACTGATCGATCAACTTACTGTAGCATGGTCAAAGTGAGGTTCGTAATGGCCGCCAATCCCATAGTTAACGACTTGGAGGTACTCGCCGTATGGATGCTTCACATTCAAACCTGTGAGCATGGAGATCTTGTGGTCCAGCTTCCCAACAGTGGAGTGCGCTGAGTCCTTCAGCCATGCACTAGAACAAATATATTTATGAATAACAATCAAGCATGAACACACATATATATATATATATATATATATATATATATATATATATACACACCAAGGAACTACTTCTTTTGTACCTCTTGCTGATGCGATACTCTGCTGTTGCCTGGTTCTCTCCGGCTGCGACCACCGATCGTTTCAACTTGTCGTCAAAGACAGAAACAAAACCATGTTGTAAGTGTGTTATTGTTACAGCATCAATCATGTGTTTTCTGGCTGAAGAAAATAAAAACATATTTCAATGACGTGTCCAAAATACCAAAAAGGAGATTTTTAAAAAAAAATCAAACTCAAAAGAGCCATATGCCGTCACCTGAAGAGCCATATATGGCTCGAGAGCCAGAGGTTCACGACCCTGATCTGTCGTAACTGGGTATTTACGACACTGAAGTAAACGTCAAATATCTGAAGGGGCCGCTACAAGGGAAAAACTACATAATGGGGCTTTAAAATAAAGCCGATGGGATTTATGTGGACTGCCAAATCGTCCCTCTGCATTCTGCTTGTTTCATACATGTTTTTTCAATTTGTAATGGGGTACATACGCAAGACACAGAACATTCTTGATTAACCTTGCAAATCAAAACTCCTGATGACTTCCAGCCGACTCATTGCCACCAGAGACATTTCAACATTCAGCTTCAGAGCGCTTACACGAAAGAGGAAAAACTGTCCAAAAAGAATACTAACTAAAAAAATATTATTTTGTATATCAATTCATCATGAAGAATTCTTAACTCCAAAGAACAGAGCTGTGGTACGGGCTCCGGGTCCCACCATGAGCAACGTGTCAACCACGCTCATGGTTAAGAAAGACTGCTTCAAACTAATACTGGGCCTGTTTTCAATAAACCCACACTGACATAATGATGAAATAAGTATGGGGATTTTCATCTGAGCGAAGCCTGGAAAACTCATTGAACAATGCCAAAACCTCAAAGAAACTATAAGGCACAAATTGAGTTAGCCCACCAAATATTCCCAACTGCGTCCGCTCTGTGGAGCGTTCCAAAGCTTTCCATATATGAGCAGAAACGTGATATTTGCTTTCATCCAGATACTGAGGCTCCATGTTAGTGGACTGAATAATTACCAGCAGAGCCCAGCAGGGTTGTTTGGACAGTTTGAGGGGCTCAGCCAAGTTTTTACAGTAATGTATCCCTCATTCCTTTCGGCCTTGCTAAAAGGTTTGGAAGCAGACCAACGCTTCCTCCATAGGGTCTTTCCACCAGGAAAAGGTTGGCTTACACACCGCAGACCCACAGCAGAGCAGATTATCAAGTAATATATGCATCTTTACACAATATATATATATATATATATATATATATATATATATATATATATATATATATATATATTTGTTATAGGTACCCTTACTATTAATCTAATTAGAAATAATCTCACAATGTTGCCACATTATTTCTTATTTCTCTTTTGCAATGCAGCCAACAAAGTATGATCAGAAGAAAAAATACTCTTTCAGAGCACTATACTATTATGTATATAATATATCATAGGATTAGCATTTGAGATGCATTGCTTTGTAAGCAGCAACATACATACCCATGTAGTACAAATACTTTAACATGTACTTCATTACAGAACTTGAGTGTACTTAGTAACTGTCCACCACTGACAACAGACCGACAGGTGAGTAAAGAGCTGTGTTATCGGATGCTTCGAGGCCGAAGGAGAAACCGCATTCAGCATAATGACAGTGATGAAGATGTGGTGGATGACCAGTATCACGCCATGGGCTACCAGTGGTTCAACTTGATCAGTAAATAGTTTACTGTGCGGCATTTTAAAAGGCAGTCTATACAAGATTAATTTAAAAGAGGAGGTCCACTTTAGCACTGAGGCTCTTCTGGTGCTTTGACACATGTATAGTCTTCCTCAAAGACTGCACATTTCAGAGTAATGGAAAGCTATCCAGATATCCATGTGTTGGAAAACATCTTGAAAACCACAATGGTAAAATATATCTTAAACTAGAACGGGCACTCGGTAGAGCGCATATACCTTCGCATATCACAAGATTGGGCATTGAATTATGAACATTTGGGCATTAGTTGCATGCCAATTGGATAAAAAATAGGTTAAAATAATAATTTGACCTTTGACTTTTGACCCGATCCATCCCAAAATCGAATCAAATGGTCCCTGGATAATAATCAACCATCAAACCAAATGTCATGCGATTCGGTTTAATACTTTTTTACTTATGCGAATAACACTCACGCACGCATACAAATACACGGCGATCAAAACATAACTTTCCGCATGCGAAAATGCAAAGGTATGAACAACAGAAAATTTTAAACAAGTTCATAAGTCCTTGGTAATTTTGTTTTTAAACAGATTCTTGAATGTGAGATGAAGGTACAAGGTGTCCAAATTGCAAAAGCAAAATGTTCAGTTTATTTATCTATTTGTTTAATTCAACAATCTTCAACACACTGCCTTGAACTCTTGCTGTTGTCAAGGAAAATGACTGTGTAGCTTCACTTTCGTTAACATACTGGGGGGTTTGCTGATGAGGAAAATGCACTCACTCCTGGATGGGAGGTCCTCTTGATGTCCTCCGCCTCCGTGTCAGTGATGAAGTCGTGGTACAGGACGACATAGGGCTGCAGGCTCAGCACTTCACGTCTTACCGGCACAAGTAGCATTTGAGGATTCCCGTTGGTGAAGTAGTCACAGAACAGTTTGGGGTTTTCAAACTGCATAGGCTGCTAAAGAAAAACAAGATAAAACAACATTGTTCTCATTCCACACAAGCGTAACAGCAAAAATAAAGGACACCACTCTTACAAACTTGCATCTTAATAAATTCCTAAATTGGTTGACAAAATGTTGGCAAATACTTGACTAACTACTTTGAGCTGTTGGAAAATGCCAATGAAAAAGAGATATATCTTCTGTTTTTCCTTTAGCTATGCCAGCAGTTTGGCTCTGGGGATGGCAGCGTCGGTCTTTGATTAAAACATCTCAAAAACTAGAATGGGCACTGGGTAGAGCGCATACCTTCGCATATCACAAGATTCGGCATTGAATTATGAACATGTTGGCATTAGTTGCATGCCAATTGGATACAAATTGACCGTGCTATGGTAAAAAGAAGATTTTGACCTTTTCCTGTCCTTGACCTTTGACCCGATCAATCCCAAAATCTAATCAAATGGTCCCCGGATAATAACCAATCATCCCACCAAATTTCACGCGATTCGTTTTAATACTTTTTTACTTATGCGAATAATAAATAAAATGTATATGCAGATGAAACATGTAATTTAATGGTATGTCTCCGAAGGAACAGATGTGCTACCGAGAAAGCAGAATTGAATTGCACATTTGGTTAATATCATACAATTAAGACTACTCTGGTTGTTGTATTAATTAACTTATCTCTTTACCCTTCCAGATATGCTCCTGAATACACTGTATGTGTTCCCAATGATTCATTGTGATGATTACCTTCGAGCCTTGCGTCTGGCAGAGTCTCTCATAAGTGTCCCTGGTCCTTAAACGATTGGAGGTGGGTCTCTTCAGCCCGTCCACAATCAATGATGTCGGCGGACTTGAAACCAGAAGCTTTTCGTATTTATCGATGTTCTGCAAAACCCTTCTATTCATTGGATCTGAGAAGAAACGTGTACACGCAAGACATCGTCAGGCATGTTGCTTCCTGTACAGGCTTCAGTCCGTCTGTTCAGGCATGTTCACGCATATAAAGAGGAGATGAATGTGGTACAGACATGGTTCAAGGAAAGGGAAACATCATTACCACGATGCAGTAACTCCTGAGATAAACTGAGAGCGTAGGAGACGTTTCCCGTCTGAAACAATGACAGGAATTTAGGTCAGCGCTATCCATCAATCCTCTGACAAATGGGCATTTCACAAGATTCCTTCCACCTACTTTAAAATGAGAGAAGGCCAGGTGATCCAGAGCGTCCTCTAACGTCCCTTCGTTCTCCGGGCTCCACTCGCCTCCTGTTCCCCTGAAGAGCTGCACCGACTCCTCCAACCACGGCACTGAGTGGTAGAAGTCTTCCTGCTCGTAGGCCACCTGCGGGAAATCACAACCGGGTTACTTTGATCTCGTCATTTAGCTGGTGTGATGCTGGAACCCTGGCAAGCTGGATTTAGGCGGGTCAAATCATTTGGCTACACTTCCTCTTTTACAAATATTGCATTTTCCACTGATGGTAGGTTAGAAGAATAAGGAAATGTATCATGAAATATAGGAAGTAATCACAACAGACTTTATGAGACTATAAAACTTTAACTATCCTATTGGATGAAATCAACCTTTCTATTTTGGACCTTTTTTAGAGATTGTGCTTGAGTATATCTCTTTACCTGGGCTTCTTTTGCAGCTGATTTAACTTGAATAAGTAGGTGCTGACTACTGACCAGAGAGCACCCAAAAACAACAAGATTGTATCCACATTGACGGCACACAAACAAAAACTGTTTTTATTCAACCCTCAAAAAACACAATCAACTCATCACACACAGCGACTCAGTTCACAACATTGCACCCAATAATTTGGGAACAGTTAGTCTTTAAAGAACCAAAGAATTCTTATATTGTGTATATATCAGCATAACCTGAGGGAAGCATCGGCTTTTAAATGTCTCCAAATGAAACTGACAGGCAACAAACGTCTGTTGACAAACCCTGCCAGTGTTGAGGAGGAGTTTAACTGCCATATAAAAGCATATGCAGGCAGCTATTTTACTGACAGCTGCCTAAAACGAAGCATCCCGGATACAGGTGGCGTCAGTCTGTCAGATCATCTCTGCCTCAGTGCAAGCTCATGCACTTTGCTCCAAACACGACATGAGATAATGTTTTTTCCATACAGGATTTCTCTCCCACACAGTGCCCTTCCCTGACACATCACCACTGTACATACACAGTGGAATTCCTAGTAGGGATTTTTTTTTCTCCCTTTCTTACTTTCATAATATTATATTCATCTTCACAGGAAATGGATTCCCAGACACGTAATGGGAAGAACTCCACACAGTGACTGACTGCTTTGGAAAAAAAGTATTTCGCAGACCTTTGGAAAGGCATGTGAATCAAGAGGGGACCTTTTGAAAGCAACATCTTTCAAATATATCTCCCTTTCAACACTCCCATCGGATTTATTTGATAAATTTACGGAAATACAGATAAAAAGAACAAACAGTTGGTGGAAAGTAACAAAGTAACCTATGGAATTAACTACATAATTATACAATATTTAAAACCAGATCTACCTCAAAAAACAACAATGGTAAAATGCTCCTTATACATTTACGCATCTTGTTTTGTCAAAATGGGTACTTTTAATTTGTAATACTTAAATGTGAATTGTGTTTTGCTTGGGCTTTTGAAGACTTTTAAATGTAATGGTATATTTTTCTAGATTGTGGTGTTAGTACTTTTTTTTTCTTAAATAATGAAAAGTAAAACAACAAGAGAAAAAATAAATAATGGATCGTCTACCTTTCCAACCAGAAAGCAGTCGTCACCAGAAAGCGGGACAGACACCGCGGGCAGGTAGACATCAGTGGGCCTGCCATCAGTGACTCTCTGGAATCGACCCCTGACGAGGCTCGCGACCTGGAGAGCGTACACGTCCTGCAGCCTCATCAGCCCCTTGGCGGCTCCCTGGAGGTCTTCCAGTGTGGGCAGATCCCCCTCTTCCGCCTTGTAACTCGACCTGAGGGCTGGACAGCAGAGAGCCAAAAGGTGAACTCGGGGGCTGGGGTGGTGACAGTAAATAGAGGAGGAGGGAGAGGGGGGGGGGGGGGGGGGGCGTCAGTTATCACCACCAGATGTGTCTGTACAGAAGGCGGTGAGCCGACCTTGTGAGTTCTCCAGGGCTTCGTTGCTGTGGACTACGTTCGGCCACTCTGAATGCAGCCTCTTGATCATGGTGAATGCCACCAGCGGGTTCGCCATGGTGGCTGCCGGGCCTTTGTAGAGTTCAGTGTGCAGGTCGGACACTTTGGCATAAAAGCTGTGGGGAAGAGTGTAGACTGCAGTTACAACAAGAAAAAGAAAGAGGAGACCACGTGCTCAGTGCGTTTCACATGCAGCAAAAGAGTCAAGAAATAAGATAATGGAGAGATAAAAGTCAACCTTCTCTTTGCCAGAGTAAGGCTTTATTTAATCGGGTGTAATGGTGGAAAAAACTGACCGCCTTACAGCGCAGAAATAGTGACAAGAGAATCATTATTAAAAGTGGTGCTTTGCATATATACGACACACTTGAAATAAAGATGAATTAATAATAATACCCAAAAAGTTGACATTATAGAACATATTTATATTTTAAATAACACAAAAATATAAATCATTATGAGGAGCTATTATTGCGCACAATTGAGAAAGTTGTTTATAACGTGTTTTCTAAAACGTCGTGCAATATAACTTTATTAGACTTTCTGGATGGAAAGATCTTCAAGCGTTTTAAAACAGACGAATACAGCTGATGCAGGTAATAAGTCTTTTATAATGAAGGAAGAAAGTGCAGCTGAAAAAAAACTTCTTCTCCGATAATGTCAGTAGGTGATTGTTTTGGTTGGACTCGTCACTTTTGTATAATTTCATCCAAATGAAGGATTCCCCGCTGTGGGTCTAACAATGTGACTTCAGACTACAACTCTCCACACATTCCCATGATAACTCACCGCTTGATGTCCTGCAGTCGCTCGAACTCGTGGTCGATGTAAGTTCTCAAATGATCGATCAGCTTCTGTTCGACACTGATCGTCTGCTTCACGTTCAGCAGCGACGTGTACATTTCACCTAAAGACCCTGGCACCAGAGCGACAGCCAGGAGACTCCAACTGAGGTAAACGCACGTGGGATACATCATCATCTCCGGCGCAGATCATACGCACGCATTCCCTCTCTCCTCTCGTGTTTTTCTCTCACTGAGGAGCTCCAGGATTCACGATCATGCCTCTCAAGTCAGGCGATCTCAACATGCATCTGATCTGAGATCAGCTTTCTCCTTCTGTTGATGGGACTGGCCTGCGGGCTGAACTCAGTCAGGGCAATGCGTTTCTCATTACAGCGAGCACCCGACGGGTTTATTGGCACTATTGATGACAGAAATACATCAAACTTCCTGTAATTATGGCTTAATTTGGGAGGCTGTTTCTGATTGATCTGCAACCTGTTTGCGCTTTGTTCCATGCAAATACTCCAAATGAAAATGGATTGAACCAGGGTTACGCGTATGCACCAATCTCATTCAACTTAATAGTATTTGTTAAAAGTGAGTAACCAGGGTAGGTCATTTGCAAGAAAGAAAGAAAAGAGGTTATATGCATTCGGTATTGAGTTTGGAGTCAGTGCGCCACCTGCAGGTGAATGCTTTGTACAGCACCCAAGCTGATGTCTCAGAGCTCCACATTAAAGCCCCACTATGTAACTTTTCCACCTTAAAATAACAGCTTGAAAAAAATTGTGCTGCTACAATGACTTTTAATATGTTGATTTGCGCCTCCGCCACTGCCATCGGGGGTCCGTGGCCAGAATACTGCTGAATGTAAGATGTTGGGACCGACCCGGTACTTCCGGCGGAAGTAGTTCAACTTGCTGTCTGGCAGCTTTACGCAACGTCTTATAGTGCCAGTCCACGCTCGCAGGTGACTTTTTATTTGCTCCGCTACGCGACTCGTAGAGACGAGTGACATGCTGCTTATCAGCGGCAGCCCGGTCGCGATCAGCTGGGAGCAGACGAGCCGGAAAAGCCATATATGGCTCGAGACCAGACGTTAAATACCTGAAGGGGGCGCTACAGGGGAAAAGTTACATAGTGTCGCTTTAAAGACCTTTAGAGTGGAATAAAAAAAAACAGCACACTGTAAATGATTGATGTACAGTATTTATACAAATTATATACATGTATATGTAACACGATGTGCTGAAAAGTAATACAATAATAAACTATAAGGGATTTAAAGGTTATTCACGTTCCATGCAAATAATCCAAATGAAAATAACCACAAACACTCATCATTTTCTTAAATATTTTCATATTTGACTTAGTGTGAGGCCTGCACCACATATATATATATATATATATATATATATATATATATATATATATATATATATATATATATATATACACATCAGTCTGTCTTAAAGTGTCATCTTCCTGCTCCTGTCACCATCACTTGTTGACTTTATTTCTCAAAGAACTCCTTATTAATTTTCTCAAAAAGGGAAAATAGTTCAATGTTTCTCAATATATATATAAAAAAAATTGTGTTTATGCATTCAAACATGCATTTTTTATATTAGGAGAAATTGCACAGATTTGTCCATAAAAATAACAAATGTACTAACTGCAAGCCTTTTTGTGATTCTTATGCATGTGTAATTCGGCGTTACACAAAAAATAACTAATATTGCTGAATGCCCTAGCCCATACAGAATATTGTTTATTGCTATTTCAATACCGTCTGAGGCCTTTTTTCAGGAAACTGTACTGAGTGCTTTTAAAAACGTTACAAGACATGCAGAAACCTATTTCAAACATCCAAAATACATTTGTTTACATTTGTACATCAAGTTGGAGAGGTTTGTCAAAACTCAGCCAATTCACGAAGCCGGCAAGCCTCTCTTGCCGGGTATGTCTGTGCAGCAGAGAATCGTCTTCCCGAGGCTGCCCCTGAGATTCTGATCTCTAAAGCCGTAGATGAGCGGGCTGAGAAAGCGTGGAGTAAGGATGAAACAGAAAAAATTGAAAAAGACAACGTCTTCTGGTATCCAGTTGGAATGCAGCACTATGAGAGTCTCAGTGATCGGGTTAATGAAGGCCAGAATACAGAGCAGCAGCTGAAAGCCGTGGAGCAGCACGGTGTGCATGGCTTTGCTCATAGACACTTTGCTTTGTCTCATTTTCCTTGTTTCAACCAGAATTCTCAAGTATGTAAAGAGGATGACAACAGCCACAACTGCAAAACAGAAGAAATATAGACCAACTTGGAAAAAAATCTGGATTTCAGTTGTGTTGATAACGTTAACTTTGCAAAGCACAGGGGTAGAGAGGATATCTGTAGCAAGACCTCTCCCACCGATGGAGTAGTTAACAATAAGGGAGATAGAGCTGGTGAGCAACAGGAACAGAATAATAACCCAAATACGGTCTGAGCGCCAGGCGGCCGGGCGCTGCAGCGGATAGAAGATGGCAACATAGCGCTCAAGAGACATGGTTGCCAGAGTTAAAGGTGTGCACAGGAAAGTGGTATTGGAAATAAAAATAAGCGGATAACAGTAGATCACAGACAATTTCACATTGCCCATGACAAAAAGGAAAAGCAGCACAGTGGACAACAGCAGTAAAGAGTCATTGATCAACATGAAGGCAAACAGGATGTAACGTGGAGAGTCCATGTACTGTCTGTTAGATGCAAATATGTGCAGCATGGCAGCAATGAGGTAGAGGAAGAAGCAGAAGAGGGGGATAACCACACACACCTTAATTATCACAGACTGGCTTTTGTTGGTAGTTGCATTCTCTGGAAATTCTGTCAGATTATACATTTTCTAACTGAGCACTATAGAGCAAACCTGTTGAAGAGAAAAAAAGGTTAACCCTCTGAAATACATCGGCAAAAATACAGGACATTTCTTTGAGAATTTAATTAGAATAAGAATAGAATTGAGCTGATAAAATAAAAGACGGCATAACACAAGCGCTTGCTAATTCAGAGACACACTTCACTTTAGAAAAAAGAAAACATACTATTTTATCTTTTTCTAGTATTTGCACTTATCACATATTCAACCTTCAGAATTGAAGAGCCTTACGCTCACCTATGAGTGTCTTCATTAGTCAGGAGAGAAGCTGTAGATTGCTGTTCTTCTTATCATACTTCAACCTACAACATCGTTTGGGATGTTCTTATCTCGAGTGATTGTCCCTCTTCAGATCTGTTTGAGTCCAACCCAAATCCTCCAGAGACACATTATTTACATTCTATCGTCATATTGCATGATGTTTTTCATTAACTAATATTTCAGTGGGGAGATGGGAGCCAAATTACCTGGCCACTGCAAAAGCAAAGCCATTTTTTAATTCTTATTTTTCAGCTGACATCTAATAATCATGCGTACCGTTTTAAAATCGCAGTTTGCACTTGGAACAAGGGCTTCGAGGGGACAAATGTGCATCCACGATGGCTCTGCTGTGTTCAAATGTCCCAGTGAGATCGACTCTAAATCAGTACACACATTTGACATTTGCATTTAGGTTTTATTGTAAAGTAATATTGATTGTTTATTGCTTATTTAGGTTATATTTTGATATGTTAGTTGTTTCTTATGATAGTTGTAGTTTAGTTTAATATATTTAGTTGTAGGTTCACTGATTGGGTAACACTGGGCACCTGTGGTTATATACGGGCCGTTTCTCAATCAGGGTACTTGTGTGTCCTTTCCTCTCCGTGTGTCCTTTCCTCTACTTGTGTCCTCATGGACTCGTGAAACGTCATCAGTCTCAGCCCGGGTACATGTTCACATTCAAAGTTCGCTTCTCGCAAAGCACGGTCAAAATGCCCGGATGTGACATGATCCTCCCACTTTACCCAGGATGCATCAGAGGAGACTTGTGCGTACTTTGGCCAGCCGATATCCCAGAATGCATTTCACCAGCAACCGGAAACAATAGCGGAGGAGAAAAAAAAAAACTGACAGATGACTTTTTATAAATATTACTGTTGTTGAGTCACGGAATGTCAATTTTAGGTTGTTTTGTTTATTCGAGTGTAAAAAATAATTTCCACTGAATAATTAGAATAAACTCAGGAGCAAGAACAGCTGATGTGGTGACGTCATCAAGTCAGCTGCTGTTCCAATCGCAGAAAGACCGTCCTCCCTTTGTCCCGTTGTCCCGTCCTCCGGAGTCTGGACTCCCAAGACCAGACTCCAAAAGAACACAAGTCTGCAGTCGTGTTCTTTGAATTGAGAAACGGACGTAGAAGTGGATAGGCACAGGACCAGCATGCACCAGGGTGGCCAATGGTTATTTACCACAGCACAAGGAAGTGTTTACATTTTGTTTGTTCTATTTTGTTGGTTTAGAAAATAAATTATCAGAATACTAACGGGCGGAAATGGACAGTATACTTTCTTTTGCATACGTCAACACCAAAACCCTCAGTGCGTCAGTGGCGGTTTGATTTATATTTTTGTTTGATTTCGGACGAAAAATGGTCACTACATACACAATATTTAAAACCAGATCACCCTCAAAAAACAACAATGGTAAAATGCTGCTTACACATTGATGCATCTTGTTTTGTCAGAATGGGTACTTTTAATTTGCAATACTTAGATGATCATGCCTCTCAAGTCAGGCGATCTCAACATGCATCTGATCTGAGATCAGCTTTCTCCTTCTGTTGATGGGACTGGCCTGCGGGCTGAACTCAGTCAGGGCAATGCGTTTCTCATTACAGCGAGCACCCGACGGGTTTATTGGCACTATTGATGACAGAAATACATCAAACTTCCTGTAATTATGGCTTAATTTGGGAGGCTGTTTCTGATTGATCTGCATCCTGTTTGCGCTTCGTTCCATGCAAATACTCCAAATGTAAATGGATTGAACCAGGGTTACGCGTATGCACCAATCTCATTCAACTTAAGAGTATTTGTTAAAAGTAAGTAACCTGCAGGGTAAGTCATTTGCAAGAAAGAAAGAAAAAAGGTTATATGCAAGATTTGGAGTAAGTGCGCCACCTGCAGGTGAATGCTTTGTACAACACCCGAGCTGATGTCTCAGAGCTCCACATTAAAGTGACACCATGGCCGTTTCTCAATTCAAAGTACACAACTGCAGACTTGTGTTATTTTGGAGTCTGGTCTTGGGAGTCTGGTCTTGGGACTCCAGACTCCGGAGGACGGGAGGACGGGACAACGGGAGGACGGTCTTTCTGCGATTGGAACGGCTGCTTATTTGATGACGTCACCACATCAGCTGTTCTTGCTCCTGAGTTTATTCTAATTATTCAGTGTAAATTATTTTTTACAGTTGAATAAACAAAACAACCTAAAATGATATTCCGTGACTTAACAACAGTAGTATTTATAAAAAGTCATCTGTCAGTTGTTTATTTTCTCCTCTGCTATTGTTTCCGGTTGCTGGTGAAATGCATTGTGGGATATATGCTGGCCAGAGTAACAAGTCTCCTGTGATGCATCCTCCGGAGAGTGGGAGGATCAAGTCACATCCGGGCATTTTGACCGTGCTTTGAGAGGAGCGAACTTTGAATTGGAACGTATACCGGGCTGAGACTGATGATGGCGTTTCACGAGTCCACGAGGACACAAGTAGAGGAAAGGACGCACAAGTTTGCATATTGAGAAACGGCCCATGTAACTTTTCCCCTTTAGCGCCCCCTTCAGGTATTTAACGTTTACTTACATATATGGCTCTTCCAGCTCGACTCACAGCTGATCTCACAGCTGATCGATGCGAGCTGCTGGCAGCGCATCTTGGCAGCCGAGCCTCGTTCAGCGGGATGTCATTCTGTCTGTAAGTGTCGCGTAGCGGAGCAAATAAAAAGTCACCTGTGAGCGTGGACTGGCACTATATGACATTGGGTAATCACTGCCAGAAAGCAAGTTGAAGTACTTCCTGTTCCCCAACCGGAAGTACCGGCCCGGTCCCAACATCTTACATTCAGCAGTTTTCTGGCCACAGACCCCTGATGGCAGTGGTGGAGGAGCAAATCAACATATTAAAAGCCATTGTAGCGGCACAATGTTGTTCAAGCTGTTATTTTAAGGTGGAAAAGTTACATAGTGGGGCTTTAAATACCTTTTGAGTGACTTTAACATGAAGTGCTGAAAAGTAATACAATAATAAACTATAAGGGATTTAAAGGTTATTCACGCTTTACATTCAGTTTGTGCTTTGTTCCATGCAAATAATCCAAATGAAAATAACCACAAACACTCATCATTTTCTTATATCATTTCATATTTGACTTGGTGTGAGGCCTGCATCATATATTGAGAAACATTGCACTATTTTCACTTTTTGAATAAAAGTAATGAAGAGTTCTATGAGAAAGAAAGTCAAACAAATGATGGTGACAGGAGCAGGAAAATGGCACTTTAAGACTGACTGATACACACACACACACACACGCGCACACACACACACACACAAACACACACACACACACACACATATACATATATATATATATATATATATATATATATATATATATATATATATATATATATATATGTGTGTACTTAGAGAAAACACAAGACCTGTAACACCATTTTGACAAATTTGACCAGCATCCATAAAAATAATAAGAATACAATTCTTATGAACATGTGTAATACAGTCTAATCACAATGGATTACAGAAAGCCAAGAGCATATGCTTGCCTACAATTCACTCACACAGTCTTGAATGAGCATTTTTACTGGGAGAATGAGGGATTGAGTGTTCATTATCAAATGAATCCCACGTTTCCCATTTCGTTCAACATCTATACATAACTAATATTGCTGAATGCCCTAGCCCATACAGAATATTTTTTAATTGCTATTTCAATACCGTCTGAGGCCTTTTTGAGGAAACTGTACTGAGTGCTTTTAAAAACGTTACAAAACATGCAGAAACCTATTTCAAACATCAAAAATACAAAACTCAGCCTATTCACGAAGCCGGCAAGCCTCTCTTGCCGGGTATGTCTGTGCAGCAGAGAATCGTCTTCCCGAGGCTGACCCTGAGATTCTGATCTCTAAAGCCGTAGATGAGCGGGCTGAGAAAGCGTGGAGTAAGGATGAAACAGAAAAAATTGAAAAAGGCAACGTCTTCTGGTATCCAGTTGGAATGCAGCACTATGAGAGTCTCAGTGATCGGGTTAATGAAGGCCAGAATACAGAGCAGCAGCTGAAAGCCGTGGAGCAGCACGGTGTGCATGGCTTTGCTCATAGACACTTTGCTTTGTCTCATTTTCCTTGTTTCAACCAGAATTCTCAAGTATGTAAAGAGGATGACAACAGCCACAACTGCAAAAAAGAAAAAATATACACCAACTTGGAAGAAAATCTGGATTTCAGTTGTGTTGATAACGTTAACTTTGCAAAGCACAGGGGTAGAGAGGATATCTGCAGCAAGACCTCTCCCACCGATGGAGTAGTTAACAATAAGGGAGATAGAGCTGGTGAGCAACAGGAACAGAATAATAACCCAAATACGGTCTGAGCGCCAGGCGGTCGGGCGCTGCAGCGGATAGAAGATGGCAACATAGCGCTCAAGAGACATGGTTGCCAGAGTTAAAGGTGTGCACAGGAAAGTGATATTGGAAATAAAAATAAGCGGATAACAGTAGATCACAGACAATTTCACATTGCCCACGATAAACAGGAACAGCAGCACAGTGGACAACAGCAGTAAAGAGTCATTGATCAACATGAAGGCAAACAGGATGTAACGTGGAGAGTTCATGTACTGTCTGTTAGATGCAAATATGTGCAGCATGGCAGCAATGAGGTAGAGGAAGAAGCAGAAGAGGGGGATAACCACACACACCTTAATTATCACAGACTGGCTTTTGTTGGTAGTTGCATTCTCTGGAAATTCTGTCAGATTATACATTTTCTAACTGAGCACTATAGAGCAAACCTGTTGAAGAGAAAAAAAGGTTAACCCTCTGAAATACATCGGCAAAAATACAGGACATTTCTTTGAGAATTTAATTAGAATAAGAATAGAATTGAGCTGATAAAATAAAAGACGGCATAACACAAGCGCTTGCTAATTCAGAGACACACTTCACTTTAGAAAAAGAAAACATACTATTTTATCTTTTTCTAGTATTTGCACTTATCACATATTCAACCTTCAGAATTGAAGAGCCTTACGCTCACCTATGAGTGTCTTCATTAGTCAGGAGAGAAGCTGTAGATTGCTGTTCTTCTTATCATACTTCAACCTACAACATCGTTTGGGATGTTCTTATCTCGAGTGATTGTCCCTCATCAGATCTGTTTGAGTCCAACCCAAATCCTCCAGAGACACATTATTTACATTCTATCGTCATATTGCATGATGTTTTTCATTAACTAATATTTCAGTGGGGAGATGGGAGCCAAATTACCTGGCCACTGCAAAAGCAAAGCCCTTTTTTAATTCATATTTTTCAGCTGACATCTAATAATCATGCATACCGTTTTAAAATCGCAGTTTGCACTTGGAACAAGGGCTTCGAGGGGACAAATGTGCATCCACGATGGCTCTGCTGTGTTCAAATGTCCCAGTGAGATCGACTCTAAATCAGTACACACATTTGACATTTGTATTTAGGTTTTATTGTAAAGTAATATTGATTGTTTATTGCTTATTTAAGTTATATTTTGATATGTTAGTTGTTTCTTATGATAGTTGTAGTTTAGTTTAATATATTTAGTTGTAGGTTCACTGATTGGGTAACACTGGGCACCTGTGGTTATATACGGGCCTTTTCTCAATCAGGGTACTTGTGTGTCCTTTCCTCTCCGTGTGTCCTTTCCTCTACTTGTGTCCTCGTGGACTCGTGAAACGTCATCAGTCTCAGCCCGGGTACATGTTCACATTCAAAGTTCGCTTCTCGCAAAGCATGGTCAAAATGCCTGGATGTGACATGATCCTCCCACTTTACCCAGGATGCATCAGAGGAGACTTGTGCGTACTTTGGCCAGCCGATATCCCAGAATGCATTTCACCAGCAACCGGAAACAATAGCGGAGGAGAAAAAAAAGAACTGACAGTTGACTTTTTATAAATACTACTGTTGTTGAGTCACATAACGTCATTTTAGGATGTTTTGTTCGTTCGAGTGTGAAAAATAATTTCCACTGAATAATTAGAATAAACTCAGGAGCAAGAACAGCTGATGTGGTGACGTCATCAAGTCAGCTGCTGTTCCAATCGCAGAAAGACCGTCCTCCCTTTGTCCCGTTGTCCCGTCCTCCGGAGTCTGGACTCCCAAGACCAGACTCCAAAAGAACACAAGTCTGCAGTCGTGTTCTTTGAATTGAGAAACGGACGTAGAAGTGGATAGGCACAGGACCAGCATGCACCAGGGTAGCCAATGGTTATTTACCACAGCACAAGGAAGTGTTTACATTTTGTTTTTTCTTTTTTGTTGGTTTAGAAAATAAATTATCAGAATACTAACGGGCGGAAATAAACAGTATACTTTCTTTTGCATGCGTTAACACCAAAACCCTCAGTGCGTCAGTGGCGGTTTGATTTATATATTTTTTTGATTTCGGACGACAAATGGTCACTACATAAACAATATTTAAAACCAAATCACCCTCAAAAAACAACAATGGTAAAATGCTGCTTACACATTGATGCATCTTGTTTTGTCAGAATGGGTACTTTTAATTTGCAATACTTAGATGATCATGCCTCTCAAGTCAGGCGATCTCAACATGCATCTGATCTGAGATCAGCTTTCTCCTTCTGTTGATGGGACTGGCCTGCGGGCTGAACTCAGTCAGAGCAATGCGTTTCTCATTACAGCGAGCACCCGACGGGTTTATTGGCACTATAACAGAAATACATCACTCTTCCTGTAGTTATGGCTTAATTTGGGAGGCTGTTTCTGATTGATCTGCATCCCGTTTGCGCTTCGTTCCATGCAAATACTCCAAATGAAAATGGATTGAACTGGGTTACGCGTATGCACCAATCTCATTCAACTTAATAGTATTTGTTAAAAGTGAGTAACCAGGGTAGGTCATTTGCAAGAAAGAAAGAAAAAAGGTTATATGCATTCGGTATTGAGTTTGGAGTCAGTGCGCCACCTGCAGGTGAATGCTTTGTACAACACCCGAGCTGATGTCACAGAGCTCCACATTAAAGACCTTTAGAAGAGTGACTTCATTGTTGAGGGGAATAAAAAATAAAAAAAACAGCACACTGTAAATGATTGATGTACAGTATTTATAAAAATGACATACATGTATATGTAACATGATGTGCTGAAAAGTAATACAATAATCAACTATAAGGGATTTAAAGGTTATTCATGCTTTACATTCAGTCTGTGCTTTGTTCCATGCAAATAATCCAAATGAAAATAACCACAAACACTCATAATTTTCTTATATCATTTCATATTTGACTTGGTGTGAGGCATGCACCATATATTGAGAAACATTGCACTATTTTCATTTTTGGATAAAAGTAATGAAGAGTTCTATGAGAAAGAAAGTCAAACAAATGATGGTGACAGGAGCAGGGAGATGACACTTTAAGACAGAATGATACACACACATATATATATATATATATATATATATATATATATATATATATATATATATATATATATATATATGTGTGTGTGTGTGTGTGTGTGTGTGTGTGTACTGAGAGAAAACACAAGACCTGTAACACCATTTTGACAAATTTGACCATCATCCATAAAAATAATAAGAATGAAATTCTCATGAATATGTGTAATACAGTCTAATCACAATGGATTACAGAAAGCCGAGAGCATATGTTGCCTACAATTCAGGCACACAGTCTTGCATGAGCATTTTTACTGGGAGAATGAGAGATTGAGCCTCATCTTTTTAACATTACGTACTGTAACTTTAATTCCCTCCCTGAATTGAGTATTTGTATTGATGCTGCTGGCACAGGAATACAAACGCTGTTGGTTTAACAGCATGTTTGACAACATTTGTCGCAGGTCTGATGATACATTATCAAATGAATCCCACATTTCCCACTTCGTTCAACATCTATACATAACTAATATTGCTGAATGCCCTAGCCCATACAGAATATTTTTTAATTGCTATTTCAATACCGTCTGAGGCCTTTTTGAGGAAACTGTACTGAGTGCTTTTAAAAACGTTACAAGACATGCAGAAACCTATTTCAAACATCCAAAATACAAAACTCAGCCTATTCACGAAGCCGGCAAGCCTCTCTTGCCGGGTATGTCTGTGCAGCAGAGAATCGTCTTCCCGAGGCTGACCCTGAGATTCTGATCTCTAAAGCCGTAGATGAGCGGGCTGAGAAAGCGTGGAGTAAGGATGAAACAGAAAAAATTGAAAAAGGCAACGTCTTCTGGTATCCAGTTGGAATGCAGCACTATGAGAGTCTCAGTGATCGGGTTAATGAAGGCCAGAATACAGAGCAGCAGCTGAAAGCCGTGGAGCAGCACGGTGTGCATGGCTTTGCTCATAGACACTTTGCTTTGTCTCATTTTCCTTGTTTCAACCAGAATTCTCAAGTATGTAAAGAGGATGACAACAGCCACAACTGCAAAAAAGAAAAAATATACACCAACTTGGAAGAAAATCTGGATTTCAGTTGTGTTGATAACGTTAACTTTGCAAAGCACAGGGGTAGAGAGGATATCTGCAGCAAGACCTCTCCCACCGATGGAGTAGTTAACAATAAGGGAGATAGAGCTGGTGAGCAACAGGGACAGAATAATAACCCAAATACGGTCTGAGCGCCAGGCGGCCGGGCGCTGCAGCGGATAGAAGATGGCAACATAGCGCTCAAGAGACATGGTTGCCAGGATTAAAGGTGTGCACTGGAAAGTGACATTGGAAATGAAAATCAGCGGAAAACAAAAGATCACAGACAATTTCACATTGCCCATGACAAAAAGGAAAAGCAGCACAGAGGACAAGAGCAGTAAAGAGTCATTGATCAACATGAAGGCAAACAGGATGTAACGTGGAGAGTCCATGTACTGTCTGTTAGATGCAAATATGTGCAGCATGGCAGCAATGAGGTAGAGGAAGAAGCAGAAGAGGGGGATAACCAAACACACCTTAATTATCACAGACTGGCTTTTGTTGGTAGTTGCATTCTCTGGAAATTCTGTCAGATTATACATTTTCTAACTGAGCACTATAGAGCAAACCTGTTGAAGAGAAAACAGTTTAACGTCAAGATACCTTCTAAAATACATCAGCAAAAATACAGGGCATTTCTTTGAAAATTTAATTAGAATAAGAATAGAATTGAGCTGATAAAATAAAAGACGGCATAACACAAGCGCTTGCTAATTCAGAGACACACTTCACTTTAGAAAAAAGAAAACATACTATTTTATCTTTTTCTAGTATTTGCACTTATCACATATTCAACCTTCAGAATTGAAGAGCCTTACGCTCACCTATGAGTGTCTTCATTAGTCAGGAGAGAAGCTGTAGATTGCTGTTCTTCTTATCATACTTCAACCTACAACATCGTTTGGGATGTTCTTATCTCGAGTGATTGTCCCTCTTCAGATCTGTTTGAGTCCAACCCAAATCCTCCAGAGACACATTATTTACATTCTATCGTCATATTGCATGATGTTTTTCATTAACTAATATTTCAGTGGGGAGATGGGAGCCAAATTACCTGGCCACTGCAAAAGCAAAGCCCTTTTTTAATTCTTATTTTTCAGCTGACATCTAATAACCATGCGTACCATTTTAAAATCGCAGTTTGCACTTGGAACAAGGGCTTCGAGGGGACAAATGTGCATCCACGATGGCTCTGCTGTGTTCAAATGTCCCAGTGAGATCGACTCTAAATCAGCACACACACAATACCTGGAACCTGAATTCATTACATTACATTACATGTCATTTAGCAGACACTTTTATCCAAAGCGACTTACAATAAGTGCATGTCAACCTAGAGTACAAACTAAGAACAACAAGAATACAGAAAGTAACATTTCCTCAACATAGTCAAACTACAAAAGTACCACAATAAGAGATATTTAAGAGCCACTGAAGTGCAAATCTAAAGCAGCGAAATGCAATTCCGCAATTGTTTATTGTATCGTACAGCTGTGCTTTTACGTCACGTTCGAGAAAGACCCTGTGAGTCTTGAGTCGTGCAAACACTCGCCACCTATCACGCCTTAACGTGTAGATACTGCAGAAGACTCTGAGCTGGTGAAATCGTGTGAAACTTTCTTTTCTTTTTTTTAAATGACAAAACTGCTGGACAAACTAAAACACACTGGAAGCTGCAAAATGTCCTTTTAAGTCTACACATTTTTTGCTGATAGAGAGCAGTTTCACTCAACTGAGCCTTTTCCAGCTGGAGGAGGGAGCTCTCGTATTGATTGTTGGCACTGTGGTGATTCTGCCGACTGGGCGCTTTCAAGTGTGCCGGGTCAGTTGTTCCATCTGTGTCTTGTCTAAAGCAGCTTGTGAGCTATTGAAGCAAATTGTTTGGCCAGCGTCCCTCACATCTACTGTGACGGTGGACTGTGTGACTTTGATCCAGTAAAGGGAAGTCAATCACTGCAGAACAAACACAAGACAGTCCCTGGCCTGACTCAAGGACTGTGAGTGGCGTTGAGATGCCTAGTTTACGTTGGTAATGAGCGCCGTACTTAACGCTCACTGTTGACTTTTGAGAAAGCACCAACAAATATATTTGAGACTGGTTTGTAGTGGTAGTCAAAAGTGGGGAGGAGGTGGAGAAGGTGGTATCACATTCCTGGGACTCCACATTACTAAAGACCTCATTGGTCCCCAAACACATCACACCTGGTGAAGAAAGCCTGCTGTACTGACTGATGCCAACTTAATTTCGTTGTATGTGTGAAAATAAACATCCTCACCTTCCCTCAAACTATAGACAGTTCCAGTGGTAAAAAGTAACTAAGGACATCTACTTAAGTACAATTTAGAGGTACTTGTAGTTTATACTTTGACTCCCAGTGCCGGCGCTCCCATAACGCGCACTACGCGCTGCGCGTAGGGCACCACGTCCTGGGGGGGGGGGCACCACAAAATAGGCAACAAAAAAATCCTCAGTTATAATAATTATAACGGCGATATTATTTCAGTCTACGGCTCGCATCGCTCTGCCGTGTTGCGCGCCGACACATCCGCGTTTAGCACAGGTGAGCACACATTCTCACCAGCACCCCCCCCCGCCGACAACGCTCGCCGCGGGTTCAACCTCAGAGGGGGCATCATGAAGGAGTTATGCGTAGGGCACCAACATGGCTAGCAACGTATTTTATATTGTTTTACCGGTGTATGTGTACGTCTGTGTGTGTGGGTTGGTGACAAAACAATCTGGCAGAGGACAAGTGGAAGTGAGGGAGCTAAATAGTGAGGGACTAATGAGGGAATGGGCTGCAGGTGAGAAGGGGCGTGAGGACCAGGTGAAGGTAATGAGGGACTAACAAGGTGATCAGAGGCAGGTGAAGGGAGTAGAATGGAGCAGATCACAGCTCATGTCAATCAAAGAACAGAAACATTTCTTAAACACTGGCAAAAGTGGTGCAACTATGTCACAGATAAATGGCCTGACTGTATTTCTTTACTCTATGGAAAATTATTTCTCCCTGCTTTATTTATTATTAGTTTTATTACTATGGTATTGTTTCTTTATTTGCATATGTTTTTTTTTCTTCTCTTTTTTTGGCCTGTACTTCTCCATGTACAAAGAATCTGAAAAATTTAAATATGTGTATGTGAGATTTTGAACACTAATGGAATACAAAAAAAAAAAAAAAAAAAAAAAAAAGCTGCTCAGCCATTGGTCCAATAAAAGCTGCTCAGCCATTGGTCCACTGAAAGCTGCTCAGCCATTGGTCCACTAAAAGCTGCTCAGCCATTGGTTCATTGAAAGCTGCTCAGCCATTGGTCCACTGAAAGCTGCTCAGCCATTGGTCCACTAAAAGCTGCTCAGCCATTGGTTCATTGAAAGAAAGAAATAGCAATAATAAAATATATATAAAATAAAAAATATATAAAATAATTTGTAAATACAATTAACTTAATTTCAAACAAAGTGCAAACAACATATACTGTATTTCCTCACATTGAACAGCAGGTTTTCTCAAACAATAAAATAACAAAATTATGAACAAGGTGTGCAGGTCTACATGGTACATTTTATTTTGTGATCATATTCCTATGTATATTCCTATTCATATCAATCAGTGACTGGTGTGGGCTTGCTTTGCTTTACAGATTTTTTCAAAGCGTGGTTGCTGGTTGGAGATAGCTACTCTCAGTTCATTTAGACCAGTCACAAATCTGTCCATCTTTGTACATACTTCCTTCTCTTATATTTATCTTTCTCTGTAGCTCCGTATCTTTTTCGCTCTGTGTCGCTGTGTGTCTCTCTCTCGTTCGCGCTCCCTCACTCTCTCTCTCTCTCCCTCGCTCGTTCGCGCTCACTCGCTCGGGCGCGCGCTCTCTCGCTCGGGCGCGCGCACGCCCTCGCTCTTGTTGGTTTTGCCACAGTCGGTCTGTGACATGAGCCGCTCTGGTGGCGTGGTTGGAACACAGTGCATGTCACCAGCGCTGCCGCTCCCATAACGAGCACTACGCGCTGCGCGTAGGGCACCACGTCCTGGAGGGGCACCACAAAATAGGCAACAAAAAATCCTCATAGTTATAATAATTATAACGGCGATATTATTTCAGTCACAGGTGAACACACATTCTCACCAGCACCCCCCCCCCACTCCCCGTCGAAAACGTCGACAACGCTCGCCGCGGGTTCAACCTCAGAGGGGGCATCATGAAGGAGTTATGCGTAGGGCACCAACATGGCTAGCAACGATACTGTTGACTCCACTACTTTTTAGCTGAAAAAATATTGTAATTTATTCACCATTGCATTTTATTCAACCTATCAACAAGTTATTTTAACAAAACAACAACAATATATCATTTTAAACAACAGATTTAGCTGTAAACTGGTCCTGTGCTGTAACATTTAAACAAGCCTCATATTCAAGTCATGTCAGACCCACAGTGAGAGTGTATCTTTGTGGAAATGGTCTTGGGAGACAATGACTTAGCTGTCAGCATCTAAAGGCTGTAAGGTACACCTGCACAAATAATTATACATCAACTATTCATATTGTCAACGTCATAATCAACGTATGTTGTTATCATACGCATGACAGGTTCATGGTTTAAGTCAGGGTAATGGACGTTGCACTTGACTGTTCAATTTCATTTGGCTGAACAGACGTTAACAGAGAGAGAGAGAGAGAGAGAGAGAGAGAGAGGGGGAGGGGGGATTATAAGTTGTTGACAGTCGACACAAAGATCAGGACTGATAACACTTTTGCTATGGTGGCTTTGTATTTCAAAATGTTACCGGATCTAACCTGAATCCAATTTCATAGAATGTATGATACAAGCTACATTTGTGTAGGATTTTACAATCAAGGTTCCAGGTCTGTTTGTACCGAATGTGTGAGCAGATCAAACATTTGGGAAGTGCAGAAAAGAACACAAACACCTTGATGCTGATATGTCACAAATCATTGTATTTTTTTGACTGCGTTCCAGTGTCACACAGCCATACAGACATTAGTATTCACAGAAGGGAAGTTGGCTAAGCTGCAGGCACAACACCAGCATTGTTTTGAAGAAGATACTTCTGGATTGTCTTCTTATGTGTGTTTTGGTTTGTATCTACACTACCGTTCAAAACTTTGGGGTCACTTAGAAAAAAGAAAAAAAAATGCACAGTTTTTTCCAATGAAAATGACATTAAATTAATCAGAAATACACTCTCTACATAGTTAATGTGGTAAATGACTATTCTCTGTTTCTTAATGAAGTCTCTACAGAGGTGTATAGAGGCCCATCTCCAGTGTTCTAGTGGTACATTGTGTTATTGCCTTAGGAGACTAGCGGAGGGGTAGAACCCCCTTGAAACCCTTTTTTATTTTTTTATAATTTTTTATTTTGCATTTACCACAAACAGATTATTCCTTGACATTAAAACCCTTTTTACAAGTTTGATGAAAAACATTAATATTTCAAAAGGAAAATCATTATTTCTAACCTTGTAAATGTCTTGACTATATTTTGTAATAATCTTGTATTCATTTAATAAATAAAAGTGTTAGTTTTCATGGAAAACACAATATTTTCTCGGTGACCCCAAACTATTGAACAGTAGTGTATGTATTTCTTATGTTGTTGCCTGTCTTGGCCAGCTCGCCCTCGAAAAATATATATTTTTTATCTCAATGGGATCCACCTGGTTAAATAAAGGTTTAAATAAATAAATAAATACATATACAAACCCATAAAGAGATGTGTCTGTAGTGTACATGGCGTACAATGAGCAGCTCAATAGGTGAGATACTGTGCAATAGCTCCAGAGTGCACATCCTGTACCTCCCCTACTGGGTAGTAAACAGAGTAGTTGATTATTAACGTAAAGCTCTTACATATAATTGTGCAAACAGACGCTTTTTTATTTGTTTGGCAGCTCACTGGGTCGCGTCAGCTCTTTACGCACGTTCTGCATCACTAATCTGGGCCAAAAACAACTTTGTTCCTCTGAACCCAGGCAGAAAAAATACGTGCAGACAGAATGACAGAATGAATGCTGTTGCCAAACACTTGGCAGCAAGCTTTTTAGAAAAATATTCAATGATTGGATTAAAGTTAATATGCTGTGTGAGGATGACATGTATGTCATGTTTCATATAATGTGGGAATAGACTGAAATTATAAGATACAACAATAAAAAAAGGCTGCATTGCAAGAAGTTACCTAACTTTATTAGAAAGAAGTTTGCATGTTGTCCACATGTCTATAAGTTTCCACTGACTTGTCATTATTCAAAGACATGCAGGTCTGGTTTATCAGCCACTAATCCGTCCTGAGATTTCCTTTAAACTTGTTCAAAGTTTGAGCTATGGGATTAAGGTTATTTCTAACTCCAAAACCCCAGATTTGCATTTCATTTTTCAATCTAGTAGCCTTCAATGATTGCTTGAGGCAATTTATGAGAATTCACACTTTTTCTTTCCAAATATGGAGTATAGGCGACATGTAAACAGACACAATTGATGCAGCTCCCCTTAAATCTTGTGATAGACTAGCCGCCTTAATTACATTATAATGTGTGAAGCCACGAATAAGAGGACTGAGAGGACATCTTGGAGTAATACAAGTTGTGTATTTAAGGTACATGATATTTATACATTTATATGAAACCAACCTGAAGGGCAGGTGGTGTAAATGAGCACTACAACTGGTTGTTATAGTGGTGTGTGTGTGTGTGTGTGTGTGTGTGTGTGTGTGTGAGAGTGTGTGTGTGTGTGTGTGTGAGAGCGTGTGTGTGTGTAAAGTAAAGTGGATTTGAAAGGCTAAATGCAACTTGTATCATATAAGTCAAGAGGAAAACTAAGTAACATTGGTAAAACAGTTCTCCTTTTAATGTGTGCAAGAGATATATTTGTAACTGGGATATTTGCTAGATATTTACAGTTCATAATCAAAGGCATTTAAAGGAAAATACCTGGTGAATCCATGCATGTATCAGATGTTTTGGAGCAGGACTAATATTTAAGACACGAGTGGGGAGATTTACTGGGTTAGAGTAGCAAGAGGGAAAGATTGCACATAAGAGATAAAGTCAAATGAAAAACAAGTGGTATAAACAATAATAATAAAAATAAAAAACAGTGCAGAGTCTACAATAACTGAATGAATATGATCTATACAGACAATAAATACAAATTTAACTAGTATGCCCTTTGTACATCACTTACAACATGAAAATAGTCTGAAGGTTTTCTATGGTTTTTTTTTATTTTTAACATTGTGCATATATTCTATGTGGCTTGTATACAATACCAGAGCCACCTTTAATTTCACGGATGATCGACATTTTAACCCAAACCTTTAAAAAAGTACATTTTCAGGTAAGTTATGAGCAGAAAGTTGTCTAAATTACTCTAACATGTTTATTTCATCCTAAACTCACACACACTGACATAAAAAGTAAGAGAGAGAGAGAGAGAGAGAGAGAGAGAGAGAGAGAGACAGAAAGAGAGAGAGAGATTGACCAGCACATATTTAACGTCACTGTGTTGTTTTTTCAGATAAAGCCAAGTACGTACATTTGCAGGCAGAGTCAACAGATCAATGCCTTTTACGCAATGCCATGGTGCTCTGGCCTTACAAATACCGGCAGGACATCCCACTTGGTCATCGTCAAGCAGACTGAAAGACAGCGAGCATCAAACAAGAGTGTTTCTCTGATTTTACAAAGACAAGCGAGTGTACAAGATTAGTTGGAATTGCGGAAAACAGTAAATCTACAGTTTGCAACTAATTTAGATCAAAAATAATTCCTTCAAGTGCAGCAGACCTAGTTCATTTTCACAATGCAAGCAGTTGTCCAGTGTTCAGTGTGTGCGAGCCGTGCTGCCGGAGGACTACTGCGAAACCAGACCGACCTATCACTGCTGCTGACCAACAACAAAGCGCTCAGTCGAGGAGCAGCCAGTATCCGTTACAGGTACGTTATGAATCATAAGCAATTATGAATCACGCCATTGCCTTGACTCAGACTTCACCTGTTGATTACATCTCACTGAAACACCATTGATCAAGTCTAATAACCTTCTTTCCCATTTCTCAGCAGCAGGAAGCCTGCAGTTCAGAAGTTGGGGGAACGAAGAGATCTTGAGCACGTCAGCATGGCACCTTTAAGTGTCGGCCGTGGGCTTTGTGCCATCCCTTTCACACAGGTGGGTTACTCACCAATGTACTCGAGCTGCACACATCTCGTGTCCCTTCTTCTTGTACTCCATGTTAATGGCCTGAATGTTCCCACATTTGTAGCAAATGGAAAACCTCTCTCACGACTCCCTGATCAGAAGAGCTGCCTCAGTGGTGACAGACAGTTCCAGTACCTTCCTCTCCCAGACCTCCTTGGCTCTAACACACGCCCTGACAAACTACTCAAAGGTAGATTTTTATCTAATGTGTAACCTTTTTACAACCCGAAATATTCTTGTTCACGCTACATTAATTAGACGCAATCACGTGTGAAAGAAATACGTCTATACTTGAAAAATAGCCTATTAGATTGTTTTAAAATAAACCAAAGTAAAATAGCATTAAATTCATTCATTTTTGGTTTAAATGTACAAATTTACAAATACTTTTATTTTGAAAATTCCCCGGTACTATCCCTGACTGTCTTCCTCTGTTTGCCAACAGACTGTGCACACACGCATTGTGGTCCAAAAACGGTATTTAGTCTCACTGGGAAAACTGACCCAAGCTGAGAAGGATTCCTTCCTGGAGGTGATCAATTGCCAGCGTGCAGAGGTGAGTTTGAATAAAAACACATCTAAATGTACTCCAGCTTTTTCTTTTTTATTTTAAGTTAAAATCGGAACATTTTAAATCAGCTTTTACACTTTGGATAAATAATTCAAAGACACTTTTATCATATTGCATTTGTCTCATCTTTTCGTCCTAACAGGCTAGTGACAGACTACATGAATGCAAACGTATCGAGTCAACCTGGATCATTGCTGTCAACTTGTGTAGAATAGCAGCCGAGGCAGCACAAACCTCAGGTCAGTGAAACTTGCACAGCAGTATCTCTTAGGCCAGTTTTTTAAACCTTCTCAGAAATGTAACAAATTGCATGTTTACATCTTTTTTGTGTTTCCAGGAGCCGAGCAGGCGTCCATCACAGTGAGGAAAAACATTCAGGTGGCCCAGTCACAGGTGGAGGAAGCTCGGCTGTTGTCAGCGGATGCAGATAAAAAGTTGGCCGAGACTAAAGTGGAAGAGATCCAAAGGATGGCAGAATATACGGCCTTTCTAGGAGATAGCGAGGAGCATGAGGTGCATGAGGCGTATCTACGAGAGGACTAAGACAAATAGATGATAGAGAAAAAGATAAAATTGTATAATTAGCCAAGAAATAAGTGGTTGTTTGTTTTCCCTGTTATATCTCTCTTCTTTTTGCATTAATTACATTCATGAATGTTGCATTAAACCTTATTTAAGACTATTTATTCGATTTGTGTGTGCCAGATGCTTTTTAAGCCATGATGGAGTAATGATCATCGAATCTTCAGTATATATTGTATGGCAGTGGGGATTTGCCATCATCAGATCACAATAGTGTTTATTATTTGTTTTGTTGTAACACAGTCATTTTTTATAATGCTATTGTTTGCATCATTGTTTTTTCACTGATCACCAATTTGCAAAGAAATAAAATTACTTTTGATTTGATTCAACATATGCGTGATGAGTCCTTATTTTTTGCCATATCCCGGGATCCTAAAAGAATATGTTATGGCTGTGTGGTTTTGATCATCTGCTTTTAAAAAAATCAAATTTTGGAAAATGATGAATATCATTTTATTCTTTGATTTTCTGTAGATCTATACAGTAATATCTTATAAAACATATTCATGGGCATAGCAGAGGTCGGCAATACAAAGAATGCAGTGTCACGTTCATCTACACTTTTAATGATCTGCTTTCAATAATGTTTAAATATTGGAACATTATGTACAGAAATATCTTATAAAATGTTCATGGGCATAGCACAGGTCGTCAATAACAAGAAAGCATTTGTATATACACTTTTAATAATCTGCTTTAAAAAAAAGTTCAAATATTGGAGAATTTTTAATATCATTATCTATTTTAAGATGACTTTAATTTAAACAATAATATTATTTCATATAACGTCCAAAATAATGTGGGTTTTCACTTTTATCAGGAAGCAATAGATGCCACGTGTACAAAATGAACAACACATTCAATCCATGACAGAAATGATTCACACAATGAGTAGCATGATGAACAAGTTACAACTACCAACAATAGATAAATAATGAATAAATGGGCATTTACGTTATGTTTGTCAAAGTGGTAAGACTCAAAACGTTATTGGAGAACTTGATTTTTGTATTCATGTGTGCAGTGTCTCTGTGTAGCCTACATGAATCAATTCAATATAAGTTAACAACGATGCAGCAATAATAATTAGTAATAATAATAGATGACAAAAGACTATGAAATACAGTTTGAAGATGGAAAGGAGCTGACTGGCTGGCCTGTAATCCATGTTACCATGATGCCAACGGACAGCAGGCAGGGGCAGAACAAGTACTACTAACTACTATTAGTGTCAAAAATACATCAAAAATAATCACAGTCATACAGTAATCACAGTTATGCTTAACAAAAAACTACAAATAAAACATAAAATATTATTTGATGCACTGTTCATTTCTTCTGAATCTACATTTCTCTCATATTTATTTTACACAAGCCAAAGAAAATATTCCTTTTCAGTGCATGAAGAAACTTTTCATCCCTGAGGCCATAAATGAGAGGACTCAGGCATCTTGGAGCAAGACTAAAAGTTATATAGTTCATGTACCTGACATTATGAAATAATGTATAACTAATCTGAAGGACAGCAGTTTCTATGAACGGAGACCACAGCTGGATGAGACAGAGCAGCAGCTGGAAAGCATGAAGAATGACCGTTTTGAGCCCTTTCCCTGTTGACTTTTTTCTCTCTCCTGATGCAGCTTTGGCTACTTTCATTATTTCAACATAGCAGAATATAATAGTAATGACCATGAGCACAAAGTAAAACTGATCAATACCTGACCTAATATCATCCTGCCATCTGAACAAATTGAATATCTCAATAGAGCACACTCTGTCATGTGTGTAAAAGCTACGTGGGGCTGTGGCAAAGAAGACGGAGAAAACAATCATCCAAGGTACGGAGCTGAGACCGTGAATAATGAGCACACAGTTCACAGTGGTGCTCCGGGAGCACAGCTCTCCGTGGCGCAGGGGCATGCAAATGGCCACGTAGCGCTCCAGGGTCATCGCTGTCAAAGTAACTGGTGTGACTATATTATACATAAATGCTCCAACAGACATAATGATGCATACCCAAATTGGGATGGTCAACTGGAAATTGTTCAAGATGAGCATTAAATTAGAAATCAACAATAGGAAGCTATCGGAAAACAGTGTAACAGCAAATAAGATATAGCGTGTGGTTATATAGAAGCATTCCTTTTTAAAAAAGGTCACAATGAGAAAAGAGTTGATGCAAAGAAAAAGGATCACCAGGATCTGCACAATGATGACCTTGTAGCTGAACTCCCACCTTGGAGACGCACCAACCAGTGAGCTGTTATCTTCCATGGATATACGTCTTTGCTGTAAGGAGAAAAGTCAAATCAAGTGAAAAGTACAATTCATCTGTCAACAGAAAATGTGAGTCTAACTAATAACAAGTTAAATGTGAAGCTTCTCTAAAGTGCCAATATGCTGGTTTAAATACAACAGTTTACCAAACTCAACACTGTTTGAAAGACAAATGCCTGAGCTCACTACAGTCTTCTGAGAGAAGGCTGTGCATGATGGCTTTAAAGACTAAAATATGCAAGAATAGCCTCATTGACCTTTGTTATCATGATGTCATCATCGTCACTTGTTGCTCGTTCATTGGCTTACTGTAGAGTGTATCAAGGCAGTGGGCGTCTCTTGAGTTTTGAACTATAGTTCTACCTACTACTTTTTTTATCTTTAATGGTTTGGTTAGTTTTAAGGCAACATTTTAAGTTGTGCTGTGTTCATGTAAAAATGTGTATAAAATATAAACGGTTGCAAATGTTCTAAAAATCTGATGACCATTTGCCAAACTATGTTTCAGAAATAATCCATACATTAAGACACATAGACGATAGGGAAAAAGATAACATTTTATAATTACCAAAGAAATAAGTGCTTGTTTGTTTTACCTGTTATATCTCTCTTTTTTTGCATTAATTACATTCATGAATGTTGAATTCAACCTTATTTACAATTTACAAACCTACAATTTATTTGATTTGTGTATGCCAGATGCTTTTGAAGCCATGATGAAGTAATGATCATCGAATCTTCAGTATATATTGCATGGCAGTGTGGATTTCCCATCATCAGATCACAATGTTGTTTATTGTTTGTTTTGTTGTAACAGTCATTTTTATAATGCTATTGTTTGCATCAGTGTTTTTTCACTGATCACCAATTTGCAATTTTTTTTATTACTTTTGATTTGTGAGTCAACATATGCGTGATGAGAATGAGAATGCCCTCGATGGACTGGCGGCCTGTCCAGGGTCTCGCCTGTCTTCGCCCTATGTCAGCTGGGATAGGCTCCAGCGACCCTAATGAGGATAATGAGTATTGATAATGAGTATTGATGATGGAAGAATGGATGGATCCGTGATGAGTTCTTGTTTTTTGCCATATCCCGGGATCCTGAATGAATATGTTATGGCTGTGTGGTTATAGGCCACTGTCAATTCAAAATGAGAAAGGGTTTCAAACAATGTCGCCTTTGCCTTTAAAAAGGTTTCCCAAAGATGAATAACATGTGTGATGGTAACATTATCGGTAGCTAATTAATATTGTACATACAGCATGATGCAGCTATGGAAAAGTAATGCACAAAGTAGAGCCTGATCTGTCAGAGGTTCACACTGGTAGCTCAAGTGCAGAAGAAGTTTTCGACTCAGGGTTTAAGGAACAAAAGTTTTTACTTAACCAGACTGGTCACAAGCGATTTGACACAAGGGGCAAAACACACAGCAATCTGGCAGGGGACAAAGCAAAGACTGGGGCCGTTTCTCAATCAGCGTACTTGTGCGTCCTTTCCTCTACTTGTGTCCTCGTGGACTCGTGAAACGTCATCAGTCTCAGCCCATGTTCAGATGCCATGTTCACATTCAAAGTTCGCTTCTCGCAAAGCATGGTCAAAATGCCCGGATGTGACTTGATCCTCCCACTTTACGGAGGATGCATCAGAGGAGACTTGTGCTACTCTGGCCAGCAAATATCCCAGAATGCATTTCACCAGCAACCGGAAAAAGTAGCGGAAGATAAAATAAACTACTGACAGATGACTTTTTAAAAATAAAACATATTCATGGGCATAGCAGAGGTCGGCAATAGGAAGAAAGCAGTGTCACGTTCATCTACACTTTTAATGATCTGCTTTAAATAATGTTTAAATATTGGAACATTATGTACAGAAATATCTTATAAAATGTTCATGGGCATAGCACAGGTCGTCAATAACAAGAAAGCATTTGCATATACACTTTTAATAATCTGCTTTAAAAAAAGTATTGGAGAATTTTTCATATCATTTTAAGATGACTTTAATTTAAACAATAATATTATTTCATATAACGGCCAAAATAATGTGGGTTTTCACTTTTATCAGGAAGCAATAGATGCCACGTGTACAGAATGAACAACACATTCAATCCATGACAGAAATGATTCACACAATGAGTAGCATGATGAACAAGTTACAACTACCAACAATAGATAAATAATGAATAAATGGGCATTTACGTTATGTTTGTCAAATTGGTAAGACTCAAAACGTTATTGGAGAACTTGATTTTTGTATTCATGTGTGCAGTGTCTCTGTGTAGCCTACATGAATCAATTCAATATAAGTTAACAACAATGCAGCAATAATAATTAGTAATAATAATAGATGACAAAAGACTATGAAATACAGTTTGAAGATGGAAAGGAGCTGACTGTCTGGCCTGTAATCCATGTTACCATGATGCCAACGGACAGCAGGCAGGGGCAGAACAAGTACTACTAACTACTATTAGTGTCATAACTACATCAAAAATAATCACAGTCATACAGTAATCACAGTTATGCTTAACAAAAAACTACAAATAAAACATAAAATATTATTAGATGCACTGTTCATTTCTTCTGAATCTACATTTCTCTCATATTTATTTTACACAAGCCAAAGAAAATATTCCTTTTCAGTGCATGAAGAAACTTTTCATCCCTGAGGCCATAAATGAGAGGACTCAGGCATCTTGGAGCAAGACTAAAAGTTATATAGTTCATGTACCTGACATTATGAAATAATCTATAACTAATCTGAAGGACAGCAGTTTCTATGAACGGACACCACAGCTGGATGAGACAGAGCAGCAGCTGGAAAGCATGAAGAATGACCGTTTTGAGCCCTTTCCCTGTTGAATTTTTTCTCTCTCCTGATGCAGCTTTGGCTACTTTCATTATTTCAACATAGCAGAATATAATAGTAATGACCATGAACACAAAGTAAAACTGATCAATACCTGCCCTAATATCATCCTGCCATCTGAACAAATTGAATATCTCAATAGTGCACACTCTGTCATGTGTGTAAAAGCTACGTGGGGCTGTGGCAAAGAAGACGGAGAAAACAATCATCCAAGGTACGGAGCTGAGACCGTGAATAATGAGCACACAGTTCACAGTGGTGCTCCGGGAGCACAGCTCTCCGTGGCGCAGGGGCATGCAAATGGCCACGTAGCGCTCCAGGGTCATCGCTGTCAAAGTAACTGGTGTGACTGTATAATACATAAATGCTCCAACAGATATAATGATACATACCCAAACTGGGATGGTCAACTGGAAATTGGTCAAGATGAGCAATAAATTAGAAATCAACAATATGAAGCTATCGGACAATAGTGTAACAGCAAATAAGATATAGCGTGTGGTTATATAGAAGCATTCCTTTTTAAAAAAGGTCACAATGAGAAAAGAGTTGATGCAAAGAAAAAGGATCACCAGGATCTGCACAATGATGACCTTGTAGCTGAACTCCCACCTTGGAGACTCACCACCAACCAGTGAGCTGTTATCTTCCATGAATATACGTCTTTGCTGTAAGGACAAAAGTCAAATCAAGTGAAAAGTATAATTCATCTGTCAACAGAAAATGTGAGTCTAACTAATAACAAGTTAAATGTGAAGCTTCTCTAAAGTGCCAATATGCTGGTTTAAATACAACAGTTTACCAAACTCAACACTGTTTGAAAGACAAATGCCTGAGCTCACTACAGTCTTCTGAGAGAAGGCTGTGCATGATGGCTTTAAAGACTAAAATATGCAAGAATAGCCTCATTGACCTTTGTTATCATGATGTCATCATCGTCACTTGTTGCTCGTTCATTGGCTTACTGTAGAGTGTATCAAGGCAGTGGGCGTCTCTTGAGTTTTGAACTATAGTTCTACCTACTACTTTTTTTATCTTTAATGGTTTGGTTAGTTTTAAGGCAACATTTTAAGTTGTGCTGTGTTCATGTAAAAATGTGTATAAAATATAAACGGTTGCAAATGTTCTAAAAATCTGATGACCATTTGCCAAACTATGTTTCAGAAATAATCCATACATTAAGACACATAGACGATAGGGAAAAAGATAACATTTTATAATTACCAAAGAAATAAGTGGTTGATTGTTTTCCCTGTTATATCTCTCTTCTTTTTGCATTAATTACATTCATGAATGTTGCATTCAACCTTATTTAAGACTATTTATTCGATTTGTGTATGCCAGATGCTTTTGAAGCCATGATGAAGTAATGATCATTGAATCTTCAGTATATATTGCATGGCAGTGTGGATTTCCCATCATCAGATCACAATGTTGTTTATTGTTTGTTGTGTTGTAACAGTCATTTTTATAATGCTATTGTTTGCATCATTGTTTTTTCACTGATCACCAATTTGCAAAATAAATTAAATTACTTTTGATTTGAGTCAACATATGCGTGATGAGAATGAGAATGCCCTCGATGGACTGGTGGCCTGTCCAGGGTCTCACCTGTCTTCGCCCCATTGTCAGTTGGGATAGGCTCCAGCGACCCTAATGAGGATAATGAGTATTGATAATGAGTATTGATGATGGAAGAATGGATGGATCCGTGATGAGTTCTTGTTTTTTGCCATATCCCGGGATCCTGAATGAATATGTTATGGCTGTGTGGTTATAGGCCACTGTCAATTCAAAATGAGAAAGGGTTTCAAACAATGTCGCCTTTGCCTTTAAAAAGGTTTCCCAAAGACGAACAACATGTGTGACGTTAACATTATCGACAGCTAATTAATATTGTACATACAGCATGATGCAGCTATAAAACAATTGAAGCTGCTAGCAGCGTCGAACGGTCTCGCCGCCTCGCGGTCGGGGGCGCCGGCGAGACGCCGGCCCGCTGGGCCGAGGGCGCGCCGGTCGGACTCGACTCGGGCCACGACGAGTTTGGAGCGGATTTGACAAAGTCCAGTTTAGCCGCTAGCTTCCGCTTTAACGGCGAGAATATGTTCACGCGTCACGTGTCCCTACGTGAAGTGTAGACCACGGTGTGTAAATTCAATGTATTAAAAAAAAGCAATGAAAAAAAGGCATCTTGTATGGGAATCGATCACAGATATGCCAGGTGTCCCGGTCGAGCCCTTATCTTGCTGAGCTAAAGGACTTGTTGTTTACAGGCATCCGGAGGCGCTCACACTATTTGAGATGGGACAAATTAGGGGCGGATTGAATGAAGTCCAGTTGAGCCAGTAGGTGGCACTTTGAGTCTGTGAACATATCCATGCACCCTTGAAGCGTCGACGTCATGTACAGTAAATGTAAAAAAAAACCCATAACATTATTTTTTCCTTAGCCTGGAATTAAAGACAGGTCTTTGTGTTACTAGGCAAGCACATTTTGCTCTGTACACCTTATTAGAGGTAATTGCATCAGCTGTAGGGGGTAAAATTATTGTAAAAGTGAAAATTGTATGGTGCTTTTACTTCATAAATAGGTGTTCCTCTCAAAAATGAGGTTTTTTTTCTGGTGAATGTGTTCAGGCCTGTCGTGAAAGTGAATAATGTATGGTTATTTTACTTCATAAATAGGTGTTTCTATCAAATTTGGCAGTTTTGGGCGTTTTGGGCCTTTTATAGTTTTTTTGACCGATTTGGTCATTTTCCACTTTTTTAAAACGGTCGAGTTTTCCCAGAAAACGACAATGGAATCAGCTCAAAATTGGTGTATGTGTTCAGGCCTTGACTGGCATTACACTTGATTGTAATAGATATCTGATGAGTTTAAGCTATAGTTTTTAAGATGAATAAATTACAAAAATTGGCGGTCAAAAAACGGGCATTTCCTACGGACGAAAAGTCAGTTTTTTTTCCACTCTCGTATATACAAGTCTTGGAATTCTAACAAACCTATTTGAGCTGATTCCGTTAGCGTTTTGTGAGTCTAATGCCCGTTTGAAAAAAGTTGAAAATGGCCAAAAAAACTTTCCGACGCTTCGGCTTTGAGAGACATCTTGCAGCTTAATGGTAGCTTCAGCTAGCGCCGGTGTTTCAGTGGTCAGCCAGACCAGAGCGCTGGTGAGGAGTGGGTTACGGCCACCAACACGGGGGCGTAACATAACGATGTAACCGTACAGGTATCCGGCGTTTGAATTTAACTATATATAGTTTAACTATATATATATATATATATATATATATATATATATATTTTTGTATAACTTTTGCTTTTTGTTTTATGAAGGTTTTCAACCTGATGAACCAAACCAGACAACAACACATAAGGACAAAAAAGAGTTGTCCCGTGAGTCCTTAATTATCTCATAACTTGCACTGTAATATCTCATGAGAATAATCATGGATATAGCAGAGGTCATCACAAACAAGAAAGCCGTGTAATTTTCATATACACATTTAATGATTTGCTTTAACAAAAAGGTAAAATATTAGGAAATTATGAATATCATTTTCTTTTTAGCATAATTTAGTATACAGATATTGAGATAATCAAGGATGAATTAATCCTTGATTATCTCAATATCTGCATAGTAAATTATGACGGAAATAATCATGGGAAAAGCAGGTCATAAATAACAAGGACGCAGTGTCAATTTCATGTACACTTTTAATCATTTGCTTTTAAAAATAAATTGAATTTGGAAAAATGATGAATATCAATTTATTTTAAGCTGATTTTAACTTTGATTTTCTGAAGATCTATACAGTAATATCTTGTAAAATATATTCATGGGTATGCAGAGGTTGGCAATAGAAAGAAAGCAGTGTCACGTTCATCTACACTTTTAATGATCTGCTTTAAAGAATGTTTAAATATTGGAAAATGATGGATATTATTTTCTTTTTAGCTAATCTTAACTTAGATTTTCTGAAAATCTGTACAGAAATATCTTATAAAATGTTCATGGGCATAGCACAGGTTGTCAATAACATGAAAGAATTTGTATATACACTTTTAATAATCTGCTTTAAAGAAAGTTCAAGTATTTGACAATTTTTCACATCATTATCTATTTTACGGTGACTTTAATTTTAACTATAATAATATTTCAAGTAAAGTCCAAAATAATGTTGTTTTTTACTTTTTATATACAAGTGGAAATGATTGGACATTATGTGCTTTTGGACCGTACAAGCCCTCGTAACGTAACACCATGAATAGAGGTGCATTACATTTCAAGCGGTGGCTCATATCTGCGAAATCCGGCCCATATGACCGCAGTCCAAGCACCCAAGCACGAGCCGGGCCACTGAGTGATATTCGGTAATATACTTTATTTGTACTGCAGACTGTGCCCCTGCTCTCCCCCGTCGTGTGCCTCCATCCCTATGCCCCCAAATATAGGGTACAGACACAAATATAGGGTACAAACACTAATCAGCTGATCCCCTGCAGCTGAGGCCAAATAGGCCTATTCACAAAACCTGTTTCCTGAGCCACTTCTCCACACACCTCCACAGATGAGTCCAACCACACGCAGCCACCACACTCCACAAAAAAAGACCCCTTAAATGGGCCTAGCGACACCCCTGAAGAAACCAGTAGTTGTAGTTTGACTATGTTGAGGAAATGTTACTTTCTGTATTCTTGTTGTTCTTAGTTTGTACTCTAGGTTGAAATGCACTTATTGTAAGTCGCTTTGGATAAAAGCGTCTGCTAAATGACATGTAATGTAATGTAATGTTATGTAATGTAATGTAACCATCGGGAGAGCAACAGAGGAGGATTCCTCTATCAGGTATCAATAGATGTCACGTGCACAGAATGAACAACACATTCAATCCATATGACAGAAATGATTCACACAATGAGTAGCATGATGAAAAAGTTACAACTACCAACAATAAATAAATAATGAATAAATGGGCATTTACGTTATGTTTGTCAAAGTGGTAAGACAGCAGGCAGGGGCAGAACGAGTACTACTAACTACTATTAGTGTCAAAAATAACCACCGTCACAGTAATCACAGTTATGCTTTACAACAAACTACAAATAAAATATAAAATATAATTTGATGCATTGTTCATTTCTTCTGAATCTACATTTCTCTCATATTTATTTTACACAAGCCAAAGAAAATATTCCTTTTCAGTGCATGAAGAAACTTTTCATCCCTGAGGCCATAAATGAGAGGACTCAAGCATCTTGGAGCAAGACTAAAAGTTATATAGTTCATGTACCTGACATTATGAAATAATCTATAACTAATCTGAAGGACAGCAGTTTCTATGAACGGACACCACAGCTGGATGAGACAGAGCAGCAGCTGGAAAGCATGAAGAATGACCGTTCTGAGCCCTTTAGGGATGAGAATCGATAGGATTTTAACGATTCCGATGCCTTATCGATTCCTGCTTATCGATTGGATTCTTTTATCGATTCTTATTGGGCAAGGGGTGGAAAAAAAGAGCACTATTTACATTAATTGTCTTTTCTATAATTTTCTATAATGCTGCACACACCATATACAGTATAGATATACACATTTACATTTGTTTAAATAACCAAAAACATTTATACATATTCCTCTTAAACTTAAAATAAAACTTAAATAACTTAAATAAAATGTATTCTGGGGGCTAAGCAATTAAACATCTCTCTTGTTCTGCCTGTTTTGTGATATACATACCTAAAAGATGCCTAATATTTCTAGACTGAAATAATATCAGCATTATAATTATTATAACAGGATTTTTTAGTTGCCTATTCTGTGATGCCCCCTCAGGACTTGGTGCCCTTCGCACAGCGCGTAGTGCGCGTTAAGGGAGCGGGTGCTGGTAGTAGTGTATAGCATGTGTATCAGTAGTAGTGGATAGCATGCCGAAAAACAACAACAATGCAACTAGTGGAGGCGGAAAGGTGCTCCGGGTTGCCAGATTGGAGATGGTGAAGTATCATACCAAAGGCTCAAAATGGTTGTATTTGGAGGATAATCATCGTGTATCTGGCAACCATGAGATCGGTTGACCAATGACTGTTCTCTATACCGTCAGCGCTCGCGTCAGAGCTCGCGCCTAAAGGTGGACCGTACCATTTCCAAAACTTGTAAGGGGAGAAACGGCAATATCCGACGAAGCAAACTCCCCGGACGTTTTTGGAATCCCTGCCGGACGCATTTTTTAGGGCTCAAAAACAGACAATGTCGGGTAAAAGAGGACGTCTGGTCAGCCTAAGATAAAGCCACATTAAGAGGAGAGGCAAACACTATATCTGCCTCAATGTAGGGGGCTGAAAATGGAAGATTATATAGCTAAGCTAGCGGAGTTTAATGCTAAGTGTAATAATGGATTAAAAATCGATATGCTCAGTTTAATAATGGGTTAATACGATAACGCGAACGTTTGCTAATAACACACGCCCTCCGATAATTAACACCATTACGATCAAATAGTTCTCAAAACTGGACTTTCAATCCAAACGTGAAGTGATCACTAATGGGAAACAATGCTGGAGTATTTTAGCTCCAATGCCGGAGCTCAAATGTATGCTTCAAACGAAGGGACAGAAGATGACTTGATCCACTACACACACTAAAGGCAACTTGCTTCACACAGTGAGTGGTTGTGATCACTTTGAGGAGTTCAGCTTGGACAGAAAGAGATGAAGCGCCGACGTTAGCCGAGCTGCTGCAGCATCGAACACATGACATCATGTCATTTAATTCCATGCTGTGTGTTCAAATGCTTATTCATATGTTATTTTTCCTCCCTTCGACGAAATAGACTTTTTACACGTTACAAGTGGCGTAGTTGTCATTGTGTCGTGTGAAATAGAGCCACACTTTAGAACGCTTCTGCTAGTTGCCATGTTTGCTGCAGTCTGAAGAAGAAACCGAAAAAGTGCCGATAATTCTTTTTTTTTATCTTATTTTGGAAAATGAATATCATTTTCTTTTTATCTGATTTTAACTTTGATTTTCCAAAGATCTATACAATAATATCTAAAATATTCATGGGCATAGCAGAGGTCGGCAATACAAAGAAAGCAGTGTCACGTTCATCTACACTTTTAATGATCTGCTTAAAAAATATATCTAAATAAAATATTCATGGGCATAGCAGAGGTCGTCAATAAGAAGAAAGCACATGACCGCAGTCCAAGCACCCATGCACGAGCACACTGAGTGATATTCGGTAATATACTTTATTTGTACTGCAGACGTTGCCCCTGCTCTCCCCCGTCGTGTGCCTCCATCCCTATGCCACCAAATATAGGGTACAGAATGTGTTGTTCATTCACATGCACAGAATGAACAACACATTCAATCCATATGACATGGGCATAGCAGAGGTCGGCAATAGGAAGAAAGCAGTGTCACGTTCATCTACACTTTTAATGATCTGCTTTAAATAATGTTTAAATATTGGAACATTATGTACAGAAATATCTTATAAAATGTTCATGGGCATAGCACAGGTCGTCAATAACAAGAAAGCATTTGCATATACACTTTTAATAATCTGCTTTAAAAAAAGTATTGGAGAATTTTTCATATCATTTTAAGATGACTTTAATTTAAACAATAATATTATTTCATATAACGGCCAAAATAATGTGGGTTTTCACTTTTATCAGGAAGCAATAGATGCCACGTGTACAGAATGAACAACACATTCAATCCATGACAGAAATGATTCACACAATGAGTAGCATGATGAACAAGTTACAACTACCAACAATAGATAAATAATGAATAAATGGGCATTTACATTATGTTTGTCAAATTGGTCAGACTCAAAACGTTATTGTAGAACTTGATTTTTGTATTCATGTGTGCAGTGTCTCTGTGTAGCCTACATGGATCGATTCAATATAAGTTAACAACGATGCAGCAATAATAATTAGTAATAATAATAGATGACAAAAGACTGAAATACAGTTTGAAGATGGAAAGGAGCTGACTGGCTGGCCTGTAATCCATGTTACCATGATGCCAACGGACAGCAGGCAGGGGCAAAACAAGTACTACTAACTACTATTAGTGTCATAACTACATCAAAAATAATCACCGTCATGCAGTAATCACAGTTATGCTTAACAACAAACTACAAATAAAATATAATATAAAATATGAATTAATGCATTGTGCATTTCTTCTGAATCTACATTTCTCTAATATTTATTTTACACAAGCCAAAGAAAATATTCCTTTTCAGTGCATGAAGAAATTTCTCATCCCTGAGGCCATAAATGAGAGGACTCAGGCATCTTGGAGCAAGACCAAAAGTTAAGTAGTTAAAGTACCTGACATTAATAAAAAATCTATAACTAATCTGAAGAACAGCAGTTTCTATGAACGGACACCACAGCTGGATGAGACAGAGCAGCAGCTGGAAAGCATGAAGAATGACCGTTTTGAGCCCTTTCCCTGTTGACTTTTTTCTCTCTCCTGATGTAGCTTTGGCTACTTTCATTATTTCAACATAGCAGAATATAATAGTAATGACCATGAACACAAAGTAAAACTGACTAATACCTGACCTAATATCATCCTGCCACCTGAACAAATTGAATATCTCAATAGAGCACACTCTGTCATGTGTGTAAAAGCTACGTGGGGCTGTGGCAAAGAAGACGGAGAAACCAACCATGTAAGGTACGGAGCTAAGACCGTGAATAATGAGCACACAGTTCACAGTGGTGCTCCGGGAGCACAGCTCTCCGTGGCGCAGGGGCATGCAAATGGCCACGTAGCGCTCCAGGGTCATCGCTGTCAAAGTAACTGGTGTGACTGTATAATACATACGTGCTCCAACAGATATAATGATACATACCCAAACTGGGATGGTCAACTGGAAATAGGTCAAGATGAGCAGTAAATTAGAAATCAACAATATGAAGCTATCGGACAATAGTGTAACAGCAAATAAAATATAGCGAGTAGTTGTATAGAAATATTCCTTTTTAAAAAATGTCACAATGAGAAAAGAGTTGATGCAAAGAAAAAGGATCACCAGGATCTGCACAATGATGACCTTGTAGTTGATCTGCCCCCTTGGAGACTCACCACCAACCAGTGAGCTGTTATCTCCCATGAATATATGTCTTTGCTGTAAGGACAAAAGTCAAATCAAGTGAAAAGTACAATTCATCTGTCGACAGAAAATGTGAGTCTAACTAATAACAAGTTAAATGTGAAGCTTCTCTAAAGTGCCAATATGCTGGTTTAAATACAACAGTTTATCAAACTCAACACTGTTTGAAAGACAAATGCCTGAGCTCACTACAGTCTTCTGAGAGAAGGCTGTGCATGATGGCTTTAAAGACTAAAATATGCAAGAATAGCCTCATTGACCTTTGTTATCATGATGTCATCATCGTCACTTGTTGCTCGTTCCCTTCATTGGCGTAATGTAGAGTGTATCAAGATACCTCAGCCAGTGGTTTTCTCTTGATGAGTTTTGAACTGTAGTTCTACCTACTACTTTTTTTAATCTATAATTGTTTCGTTAGTTTTAAGGCAACATTTTAAGTTATGCTGTGTTCATGTAAAATTGTGTATAAAATATAAACTAACATGCAAATGTTAAAAAAATATGATGACCATTTGCCATTTTAGTTACTATGATTCAGAAATAATCCATACATTTTGCAGTTTGCAGCATCGTACTTGCTTTTTATCATTCCATTCAATATTTTACACTTAAAAAATATATATTTTTACGCATTGCTCGAAAATTGCATACCCAAAATAAAAAGGGTGAATCTCTGCAACGCCAAGGGCTATTTGAATAATGTTGGTGTTATAAAAACAATTAATAATTTTGAGCTTTTATTTAGATGTGTAAATATCAGTATGTATTTACTGTTTAGCATAATGTTTATATTTATAAGATAATTATCGCTCACATCGTTAAGGCCGGGCCGTGAAAATATTGTTTTGTATGAAAACTGGAGCCAAACGTGGGGCCCTTCTTTTTTCTGGGGGGGGGGGGGGGGGGGGGGGAACAAAGCACATGGAGAGCATCCAGCAGCACCCAGATCAGCCAACCCAGCCATGGATACATCTGGGGCAGATGCTGGAGTGGATGGCAGCAATGCTGCAGGACCAGACGGAGGCAGGCCGGCAGATACTGTGGAAGCTCCTGGCCCAGGCAGAGGAGCAGACTCCCCACATAAATGACGGTGGGGGTCGACGCGCAGTTGTTCCTGGAGACTTTTGAGATGGTGGCGGAAGCATGCGTCTGGCCAGCGGGGGAGTGGACGATTCTCCTCCTACCCCTGCTCACCGGGGAGGCGCAGACTGCGGCCCTGGGGCTTCCCCCAGCAGCACGCCACCGTTATACGGACGTGCGAAAGGCGGTGATAGATAGGCTGAGTCTGACGCCGGAGAATCACCAGCGGAGGTTTCACGAGGCCACGATGGGGCCCGACGACAGGCCGGTCGCGTACTCGCAACGGCTGAGGGACGCCGCAACGAGGTGGCTGCAGTCCGGGACCACAGGAGAGTCGCAGGCAGTGGCAGAACAGGTGATCCTGGAGCAGTTTGTTGGAGGGCTACCGGCCGAAACGTCGACGTGGTTCTGCTGCCACTGCCCATCATCGCTGGAGACGCCGACACTCTGGCAGAGGACCACCTGGCGGTCAGATGGACAGCGGCGGCGCACTGGCTCCAGCCAGGCCCAGGCAGCTCCTGAAGCCACCCACACCGGCCCCTGCAAACACCGAGATACACACTAGATTTAACCAAGAGCTACTGGCAGATTCCTCTGTCGCCAGAGTCCAAGGAAAAAACACCCTTCTCCACTCCGTTTGGTTTATACCAATTCACCACGCTTCGAACGTTGTTCGGAGCCCCAGCCACCTTTCAACGCCTCATGGACCGGGTTCTGCGTCCACACGCTGCATATTCTGCCGCCTACCTGGATGATGTGAGCATACACGGCACCACCTGGGCGGAGCATGTGCAGCGGGTGGGCAGTGTGCTGGAATCCCTGAGGCAGGCGGGGCTTACGGCCAACCCGGGGAAGTGTGCAGTTGGAGGGAGGTACGGTATCCAGGGTACCACTTGGGCGTCGGGTAGGTGCGCCCTCAGGTGGACATGACCGCTGCCATCGCAGCCTGCCCAAGACCAAAAAAGAGTTTTTGGGGCTGTAGGGTGATTACAGGCGGTTCATCCCAAACTTTGCAGAGCTAACCAGCCCCTTGACTGACCTGACCCGGAAAGGTGCCTCAGATACGGTCCAGTGGACGGAGCGGTGCCAGTTGGTGTTGGAGGAGGTAAAGCAAGCTCTCTGTGGGGAACCACTCCTTCACACACCTAACTTCTCTCTCCCTTTTACTCTGCAGACTGATGCGTCGAACAGAGGGCTGGGGGCCATTTTGTCCCATCGGGTAGAGAGGGTTGACCAACGGCCGAATCACTCGGTGGTATCTGGCATTGCAGCCTTTTAATTTCAAGGTGATCCATAGGCCGGGGACGCAGACGGTCGTGGCCGACTTCCTCTCCCGCTTTGTTGGGGGGGAGGGGAAGTAGGGTAGGCCAGATGTTGCCCTAAGTCGGGCGGTGGAGGCATGTGGCAGCGGGGGGTGTTTAGGCTCGGCTGCAGAGTGGGTGGAGCTGGGGGGTGGTTCAGGAAACTGTGTCTGATTGTCATCAGCTGGACCGATTGGTAATCCCTGAACCACACCCCCGCTCCACCCACTCTGCTGCCGGGCCTAAACACCCCCTGCTGCCACAATTCAATTCAGTTTATTTGTATAGCCCATTTTCACAAATTACAAATTTGTCTCAGGGCTTTACAATCTGTACACATAGACATTCCTGTCCCAAAACCTCACATTGGATCAGGAAAAGTCCCAAATAACGTTGGTGTTGATGTTGTGATGCGCTTTCTTCAAATGCCAGTGCTGCATACTGCTTGCATTCATTTGTTGGATTGAAATTGTTTAAAGTTTATTTACATCTTTGTATAACTTTAGCTTTTTGCATTATGAAGGTTTTCAACCTGATGAACCAAACCAGTCAACAACACATAAGGAAAAAAAGAGTTGTCCCGTGAGTCCTTAATTATCTCATAACTTGCATCTCATGAGAATAATGATGGAAATAGCAGAGGTCATCACAAACAAGAAAGTCGTGTAATTTTCATAAACGCTTTTACTGATCTGCTTTAACAAAGGTCAAATATTAGGAAATTATGAATATCATTTTATTTTTAGCTGAATTTATCCTTGATTATCTCAATATCTGCATAGTAAATTATGACGGAAATAATCATGGGAAAAGCAGGTCATAAATAACAAGGACGCAGTGTCATTTTCATGTACACCTTTAATCATTTGCTTTTAAAATCTTATTTGGGTAAATGATGAATATCATTTTCTTTTTATCTGATTTTAACTTTGATTTTCTGAAGATCTATACAGTAATATCTTATAAAAAATATTCATGGGCATAGCAGAGGTCGGCAATACAATGAAAGCAGTGTCACGTTCATCTACACTTTTAATGATCTGCTTTAAAAAATGTTTAAATATTCAAAAAATATGGATATTATTTTCTTTTTAGCTAAACTTAGATTTTCTGAAAATCTGTACAGAAATATCTAATTAAAATGTTCATGGCCATAGCAGAGGTCGTCAATAACAAGAAAGCATAATTATATCCAATTTTAATAATCTGCTTTAAAAAAAGTTATAGTATTGGACAATTTGTTATATCATTATCTATTTTAAGGTGACTTTAATTTTAACTATAATATTATTTTATATAACGTCCAAAATAGTGTTGTTTTTCACTTTTTATATACAAGTGGAAATGATTGGACATTATGTGCTTTTGGGCCGTACAAGCCCTCGTATCGTAACACCATGAATAGTATCAGCGGAAGCCGGCCCACATGACCGCAGTCCAAGCACCCAAGCACGAGCCGGGCCACTGAGTGATATTCGGTAATATACTTTATTTGTACTGCAGACGTTGCCCCTGCTCTCCCCCGTCGTGTGCCTCCATCCCGATGCCCCCAAATATAGGGTACAGACACAAATATAGGGTACAGAATGTGTTGTTCATTCACATGCACAGAATGAACAACACATTCAATCCATATGACAGAAATGATTCACACAATGAGTACCATGATGAACAAGTTACAACTACCAGTAATAAATAAATAACGAATAAATGGGCATTTACATTATGTTTGTCAAATTGGTAAGACTCAAAACGTTATTGTAGAACTTGATTTTGATTTTCATGTGCAGTGTCTCTGTGTAGCCTACATGGATCGATTCAATAAAAGTTAACAACGATGCAGCAATAATAATTAGTAATAATAATAGTTGACAAAAGACTGAAATACAGTTTGAAGATGGAAAGGAGCTGACTGGCTGGCCTGTAATCCATGTTACCATGATGCCAACGGACAGCAGGCAGGGGCAGAACAAGTACTACTAACTACTATTAGTGTCAAAACTACATCAAAAATAATCACCGTCATACAGTAATCACAGTTATGCTTAACAACAAACTACAAATAAAATATAAAATATGAATTGATGCATTTCTTCTGAATCTACATTTCTCTTATATTAATTTTACACAAGCCAAAGAAAATATTCCTTTTCAGTGCATGAAGAAATTTTTCATCCCTGAGGCCATAAATGAGAGGACTCAGGCATCTTGGAGCAAGACTAAAAGTTAAGTAGTTAATGTACCTGACATTAATAAATAATTTAAAACTAATCTGAAGGACAGCAGTTTCTATGAACGGACACCACAGCTGGATGAGACAGAGCAGCAGCTGGAAAGCATGAAGAATGACCGTTCTGAGCCCTTTCCCTGTTGACATTTTTCTCTCTCCTGATGCAGCTTTGGCTACTTTCATTATTTCAACATAGCAGAATATAATAGTAATGACCATGAACACAAAGTAAAACTGACTAATACCTGACCTAATATCATCCTGCCATCTGAACAAATTGAATATCTCAATAGAGCACACTCTGTCATGTGTGTAAAAGCTACGTGGGGCTGTGGCAAAGAAGACGGAGAAAACAATCATCCAAGGTACGGAGCTGAGACCGTGAATAATGAGCACACAGTTCACAGTGGTGCTCCGGGAGCACAGCTCTCCGTGGCGCAGGGGCATGCAAATGGCCACGTAGCGCTCCAGGGTCATCGCTGTCAAAGTAACTGGTGTGACTGTAATATACATACGTGCTCCAACAGACATAATGATGCATACCCAAACTGGGATGGTTAACTGGAAATAGCTCAAGATGAGCATTACATTAGAAATCAACAATAGGAAGCTATCGGAAAACAGTGTAACAGCAAATAAGATATAGCGAGTAGTTGTATAGAAGCATTCCTTTTTAAAAAATGTCACAATGAGAAAAGAGTTGATGCAAAGAAAAAGGATCACCAGGATCTGCACAATGATGACCTTGTAGTTGATCTGCCCTCTTCGAGACTCACCACCAACCAGTGAGCTGTTATCGTCCATTAATATATGTCTTTGATGTAAGGACAAAAGTCAAATCAAGTGAAAAGTACAATTCATCTGTTGACAGGAAATGTGAGTCTAACTAATAAGTTAAATGTGAAGCTTCTCTAAAGTGCCAATATGCTGGTTTAAATACAACAGTTTATCAAACTCAACACTGTTTGAAAGACAAATGCCTGAGCTCACTTCAGTCTTCTGAGAGAAGGCTGTGCATGATGGCTTTAAAGACTAAAATATGCAAGAATAGCCTCATTGACCTTTGTTATCATGATGTCATCATCGTCACTTGTTGCTCGCTCCCTTCATTGGCGTACTGTAGAGTGTATCAAGATACCTCAGCCAGTGGTTTTCTCTTGATGAGTTTTGAACTGTAGTTCTACCTACTACTTTTTTTTTTATCTATAATGGTTTCGTTAGTTTTAAGGCAACATTTTAAGTTATGCTGTATTCATGTAAAATTGTGTATAAAATATAAACTGTAACATGCAAATGTTAAAAAAATATTATGATGACAATTTGCCATTTTAGTTACTATGATTCAGAAATAATCCATACATTTTGCAGTTTGCAGCATCGTACTTGCTTTTTATCATTCTTATTCATTCAATATTTTACACTTAACATTCAAAACAACAGCCTGATCTCGTCCACAAATCGCCACCTTAAAAATATATATTTTTACGCATTGCTCGAAAATTGCATACCCAAAATAAAAAGGGTGAATCTCTGCAACGCCAAGGGCCATTTGAATAATGTTTGTGTTATAAAAACAATTAATAATTTATGTGTTGGAACCAGTTCGATTATATGTGTTATGTGCTCTCTAGCAACACCTAGTGGCGTTTGCGGACAGCTGCATTAGGTAGGTTGTAAACACGAACTAACCGGAAGTGACGTTGAGAAAGTCCGCTGTCGGGCCACGAGCTCACGGAGTACAATCTGATGACAATCAGCGCAATCCACGCCTTAAGGTTCACTAAATCGGCTTCATCCGTGAGTTATACATATATATTACCATGTTTACTTTAATATGTCGTGTTTTGAATACAGTTTGTTTATTATTAGTTAATGGTCAGACGATGTACAGTTGTATTTACAAAAGCATGTGTTTTGTGCTCTTTTTCAGTTTTACAAATTATTACATTTTCCTGCATTAAATCTGCCAACTACAACAACAACTGTCTGTTCCTTGGAGAATACGGTGCTGGATTATGTATTGTCAAGCTGGCTGTTTAGCTGAAGAACACGTTTGACGACAACTTTAGCGAGAACAGTACAGTAAAAGGATGACCACCTACCGTGGGATTTAAGGAGGATTTCAAGATAGAAAAGCTACATCTTATTTCATTACCATGGAAACTAAGTCAGAGGTTCCAAATGAACATGAAGAAGAAGGCTCACAACAGGGTGTTGAAACGGCTACAGCCATCTCCATCCATGGCTCCAGAACATCTCGCTCTTCACGCGCTTCACGCTCATCGACAAGCTCTAGAGTCAGCTTAGATGCAGCAAGGGCCCGTGCTAAAGCAGAGGCAGCCAAAACTAGGTTGGCCTTCATAGAAAAAGAAAACAAACTCAAAATTGAGAAAGCCAAGCTGGAAGCCAGAATTGACTCCATCAACCTACAGCGAGAAGCTGAAGCTGCCAATGCAGAAGCTGCAGTGCTGGAGAGAGCAGCTGCAGATATTGAAGGCTCTGAAGGTAGCAAATATATGGAAATATTACATTTTCAAGAATGTGCACAGAAAAGAACATATGACTATGTGACCCACCATGCACAAGGGACTATTGAGGAGAAGGACGTTTACCCGTTACAGCCAATACTCACATCCCAGCACGACGACACGGCTCCAGCCCAGTTGCACATCATTAATAGGAGACCAAGGTACCAACAAAGGGACACACAACAGCTTCCCACAGATGTATTACAGCCAAGGAATTATGACCATCAGCACAGTGATCTCCCCAGGCAAAAGTCATCACATTCGGACAACACAAATCATAACACGGCAACAGCTGATATTGCCAGGTTTCTTGCTAAAAACCAGCTTGTGTCCTCAGGATTGACACAGTTTAACGACTTACCCGAATACTACCAAGCTTGGAGAGAGACCTTCATCAACACGATTGAAAACCTTGAGCTGTCGTCAAGTGAAGAAATGGATTTGCTAATCAAATGGCTGGGTAAGAATTCAAGTGAGCAGGCACTAAGGATTAGATCTGTAAATATTCAAGAACCCTCCCTTGGTCTCAAAACAATTTGGGAGAGATTAAACAGAACATATGGATCTCCAGAAGTATTAGAGAGCTCTGTTTAGTAAAATAGATAACTTCTCAAAGATCCAAAACAGAGACAGTAAGAAACTGCAAGAGCTGGCAGACCTGCTGATTGAATTGGATGTTGCAAAAAGAGACGGATACCTACCCGGGCTAGCTTACCTTGACACAACAAGAGGAGTGCAGCCCATCGTCGAGAAGCTGCCATTCTATCTTCAAGATAAGTGGCTGTCCCAAGGATGCAAATACAAAAGAGAACGTTGTGTTGCTTTTCCCCCTTTCTGCTTTTTTAAGGACTTCATCTGCAGGGAAGCTGAAGATAGAAGTGACCCGAGTTTTAACTTCCCTACTCTCGCTCCAACCCCTCACAAGAGTGAGAAGTTAAGTTACATAAAACCGATCTCTGTACACAAAACAAGCATATCATCATCAGATACAGTAAACAAAACAGAAGATCTTGACAAACTGTGCCCCATTCATAACAGACCCCACCCACTGAAAAAATGCAGAGGGTTCAGGAAGATGATCTTAGATGACAGAAAGAAATTCTTAAAAGAGAACAATATCTGCTTTCGCTGCTGTGTTTCTACTACTCACCAGGCTAAATTCTGTGAAACCCCATCAGATGTACAGAGTGTGACAGCAATAAACACCTCGCTGCTCTTCACTCTGGTCCTGCGCCGCCATTCCAGACAGGTTTCTTCCCATACTCGGAGAACGGCGGGGAGAGGGAGGACACACGGCAGCCAGATGTCACATCGAGGTGTACCAGAGTATGTGGTGAGAACTTCAAAGGGAAATCATGCTCAAAGATCTGCTCTGTGAATGTGTACCCCAATGGTCACCGCAACCTAAAGAGAAAAATGTATGCCATTTTAGATGATCAGAGTAATGTGTCATTAGCTCGATCAGAGTTTTTTGAAATGTTCAACATCAACGGAGCACCAGTGACATACACACTCAACACCTGTGCAGGGAAGATGGAAACAGCTGGCAGGAAAGCTCATGGATTCACAATAGAATCTATAGATGAGAAGCTAAACATCCCACTACCTACACTTACCGAGTGTAATGAAATCCCAAACGATAGATCAGAGATCCCAACACCAGAAGCGGCGTACCATCACCAACACTTAAGACAGATAGCAACGGAAATCCCACCTCTGGATCCAGAAGCTGATATCCTGCTGCTATTGGGAAGGGACATCATTAGAGCCCATAAGATTCGTAAACAGCACAATGGCCCTCACTATGCGCCATATGCACAAAAGCTAGACCTGGGGTGGGTTATTATAGGGGATGTGTGCCTAGGAAGCACACACAAGACAAACATGGTGAGCACCATGAAGACCTGCATCCTTGAAAATGGTAGACCTACTTGCCTTACCCCATGTGAGAATCAGATACGAGTGAAAGAAATATATAGTATCGGAAGTAATGGCAAGAATCCTCTCCTGCACAACCTCACCAAAGGTACATCGATAGCATCAAAGATGGATAACCTGGGAAAAATGGTTTTCTGTACAACAGAGAATGACAACATGCTCGCTCACTCTGTTGAGGACATAACCTTCCTTCAGATCATGGAAAAAGAGGTGAAACAAGATTAAACAAACAGCTGGGTTGCTCCTCTCCCTTTCCGTCATCCACGGAGACGTCTCCCCAACAATAGAGACTATGCTCACGGTCGTCTGATGTCGCTTCGACGGATGTTACAGAAGAAGCCTGGAATGAAAGAGTACCTCACGTTAGTTCATGTTGGACCTTTGACACTCGCACATGAAGCGCTAACCATCTCTACGGCAGAGGTCAGCGCTATTGTGAATGCCATACCGTTGATCCCCGGGTCCACTGACCAAGAGGCTCCTTTCATCCTAACCACTTCCATGTTACTGACACTGAAAACAGGCGCAGCTCCTTGTCCAGCTAGTGAGTTTTCGAAAGGAGATTTGCTCAAGAACCAGTGGAAGAGGGTTCAAGATTTGGAAGAGGCCTTTTGGGCGAGGTGGTGGCAAAAAGATGTGAACACGCTACAGCAACGTCAAAAGTGTCAAGCACCCAAACCCAATCTAAAAGAATCAGATGTAGTTCTGATGAAAGACAGTCAGACAAAAAGAAATCAGCAGCCAAAGGGAATAGTAGTGAATGCTATTCCCAGCAAAGATGGACTGGTAAGGAAGGAGGAAGTCAAAGTGACAAGAAACCAGATGGTTAAGAAATTCTTCAGACCCATTTCTGAAGTGGTCCTGCTTTTCTCCCAGGATGACATGGAAACGGAAACAAGTTCTCACTCAGTCTCCGCAGCATGGAGGTCAATAACAGCACTGTAGACTAGTGATATCAGGACATCAATGTGTCTTCACAGTCCAAAGCCTGCTGAAAGACAGCCAGACGAGCGCAAGGTCAAAGGTCGGAAGAGTCGCTGGCTGACACCCCGGTCAACTCACTACAAACCCCCATTCATGTTTTTGGTGCAATAGCGGTTGTACTCCACTAGAGACTTTGACTGGCGAGGACTGAGGGTAATATGTATAGTGGCCTATATCGTAATATGCCAGGCGGGGAGTGTGTTGGAACCAGTTCGATTATATGTGTTATGTGTTCTCTAGCAACACCTAGTGGCGTTTGCGGACAGCTGCATTAGGTAGGTTGTAAACACGGACTAACCGGAAGTGACGTTGAGAAAGTCCGCTGTCGGGCCACGAGCTCACGGAGTACAATCTGATGACAATCAGCGCAATCCACGCCTTAAGGTTCACTAAATCGGCTTCATCCGTGAGTTATACATATATATTAACATGTTTACGTTAATATGTCGTGTTTTGAATACAGTTTGTTTATTATTAGTTAATGGTCAAACGATGTACAGTTGTATTTACAAAAGCATGTGTTTTGTGCTCTTTTTCAGTTTTACAAATTATTACATTTTCCTGCATTAAATCTGCCAACTACAACAACTGTCTGTTCCTTGGAGAATACGGTGCTGGATTATGTATTGTCAAGCTGGCTGTTTAGCTGAAGAACACGTTTGACGACAACTTTAGCGAGAACAGTACAATTTAGCTTTTATTTAGATGTGTAAATATCAGTATGTATTTACTGTTTAGCATAATGTTTATAAGATAATTATCGCTCACATCGTTAAGGCCGGGCCGTGAAAATATTGTTTTGTATGAAAACTGGAGCCAAACGTGGGGCCCTTCTTTTTTCTTGGGGGCTCACTACAACCCGATGACTGGTCACATGGGGTATGATAAAACTGGACCGGATAATGACCTGATTTTATTGGCCGGGCATCCGGGCGGATGTACGCCGTTTGTGTGCGTCCTGCCTGGAGTGTCAAGCGGTAAACTCTCCGGCCATTCCGAGGGCACCTTTGCGCCCTCTGCCATTAATGGAGGTTCCATTTGAGCGAATCGCTATGGACCTCATCGGGCCATTTCACCGGAGTGCACGCGGATATCGCTTTGTGTTAGTCCTCGTGGATTACGCAACACGATACCCGGAGGCGGTGCCCTTGCACAACATTTCTGCAAGCGCGCCGTTTCAGGTCATCTCCCGAGTCGGAATCCCAAAAGAGATTCTGACTGACCAGGGCAACCAGTTCATGTCAAGAACACAGAGAGAACTTTTCGGGTTACTGGACATCAAGTCTATTCGGACCAGTGCGTACCACCCACAGACCGACGGTCTGATGGAGCGTCTGGATAAGACTTTGAAGTCCATGATCCGTAATTTTATTATTGACGATTAACGTAATTGGGATAAATGGCTTGACTCTGTTGTTTGCAGTACGGGAGGTTCCCCGCGTCCTGGACCTGCGAGCAAAGCTCCGCACACTGAGTCAGCTGTCACGTGAGAATTTGCTCCAGGCCCAGGAGCGTCAGCAGCGGCTGTACAACAGAGGTGCCAGGCTGAGACAATTCACACCGGGAGAGAAGGCGCTTGTATTGCTTCCTTCTTCCAGCTCTAAACACCTCGTCAGGTGGCAAGGGCCCTTTGTGGTCACACGGCGAGTGGGGGATGTCGACTACAAGGTGGTGCGTTCTGACAGGGGCGGAGCAACACAGATTTACCACCTCAATGTCCTAAAAGCATGGAGGGAGGCGGAGTTTGTTTCTCTGGTGTCCTCAGTATCTGAGAGAGAGGAGCTGGGGCCTGATGTCCCAAAATCCACCAATCCGGCCTCGCTCCTTTGTGAAGACCGTCTCTCCGGGACCCAGAAAACAGTTTGCTGATGTGTTCTCTCTTCTTCCAGGACGCACAAACCTCATAGAGCACCAGATTGAGACTCCTCCGGGCGTGACAATGCGGTCACGACCCTACCGGTTACCTGAACACAAGAGAAAGGTGGTTCAGCGGGAATTGGCTACAATGTTTTAGGTAGGGGCAATAGAAGAGTCCCACAGTGCCTTGTGTAGCCCCATTGTTCTTGTGGTCAAGAAGGATGGGTCTATACGGTTCTGCGTGGACTATCGCAGGGTGAATGATGTGTCACGGTTCGATGCTAACCCAATGCCCCGGGTCGACGAGCTCCTTGACCGATTGGGCGTTTCTTTACGACACTAGATTTAACCAAGAGCTACTGGCAGATTCCTCTGTCGCCAGAGTCCAAGGAAAAAACACCCTTCTCCACTCCGTTTGGTTTATACCAATTCACCACGCTTCGAACGTTGTTCGGAGCCCCAGCCACCTTTCAACGCCTCATGGACCGGGTTCTGCGTCCACACGCTGCATATTCTGCCGCCTACCTGGATGATGTGAGCATACACGGCACCACCTGGGCGGAGCATGTGCAGCGGGTGGGCAGTGTGCTGGAATCCCTGAGGCAGGCGGGGCTTACGGCCAACCCGGGGAAGTGTGCAGTTGGAGGGAGGTACGGTATCCAGGGTACCACTTGGGCGTCGGGTAGGTGCGCCCTCAGGTGGACAAGACCGCTGCCATCGCAGCCTGCCCAAGACCAAAAAAGAGTTTTTGGGGCTGTAGGGTGATTACAGGCGGTTCATCCTAAACTTTGCAGAGCTGACCAGCCCCTTGACTGACCTGACCCGGAAAGGTGCCTCAGATACGGTCCAGTGGACGGAGCGGTGCCAGTTGGTGTTGGAGGAGGTAAAGCAAGCTCTCTGTGGGGAACCACTCCTTCACACACCTAACTTCTCTCTCCCTTTTACTCTGCAGACTGATGCGTCGAACAGAGGGCTGGGGGCCATTTTGTCCCATCGGGTAGAGAGGGTTGACCAACGGCCGAATCACTCGGTGGTATCTGGCATTGCAGCCTTTTAATTTCAAGGTGATCCATAGGCCGGGGACGCAGACGGTCGTGGCCGACTTCCTCTCCCGCTTTGTTGGGGGGGAGGGGAAGTAGGGTAGGCCAGATGTTGCCCTAAGTCGGGCGGTGGAGGCATGTGGCAGCGGGGGGTGTTTAGGCTCGGCTGCAGAGTGGGTGGAGCTGGGGGGTGGTTCAGGAAACTGTGTCTGATTGTCATCAGCTGGACCGATTGGTAATCCCTGAACCACACCCCCGCTCCACCCACTCTGCTGCCGGGCCTAAACACCCCCTGCTGCCACAATTCAATTCAGTTTATTTGTATAGCCCATTTTCACAAATTACAAATTTGTCTCAGGGCTTTACAATCTGTACACATAGACATTCCTGTCCCAAAACCTCACATTGGATCAGGAAAAGTCCCAAATAACGTTGGTGTTGATGTTGTGATGCGCTTTCTTCAAATGCCAGTGCTGCATACTGCTTGCATTCATTTGTTGGATTGAAATTGTTTAAAGTTTATTTACATCTTTGTATAACTTTAGCTTTTTGCATTATGAAGGTTTTCAACCTGATGAACCAAACCAGTCAACAACACATAAGGAAAAAAAGAGTTGTCCCGTGAGTCCTTAATTATCTCATAACTTGCACTGTAATATCTCATGAGAATAATGATGGAAATAGCAGAGGTCATCACAAACAAGAAAGTCGTGTAATTTTCATAAACGCTTTTACTGATCTGCTTTAACAAAGGTCAAATATTAGGAAATTATGAATATCATTTTATTTTTAGCTGAATTTATCCTTGATTATCTCAATATCTGCATAGTAAATTATGACGGAAATAATCATGGGAAAAGCAGGTCATAAATAACAAGGACACAGTGTCATTTTCATGTACACCTTTAATCATTTGCTTTTAAAATCTTATTTGGGTAAATGATGAATATCATTTTCTTTTTATCTGATTTTAACTTTGATTTTCTGAAGATCTATACAGTAATATCTTATAAAAAATATTCATGGGCATAGCAGAGGTCGGCAATACAATGAAAGCAGTGTCACGTTCATCTACACTTTTAATGATCTGCTTTAAAAAATGTTTAAATATTCAAAAAATATGGATATTATTTTCTTTTTAGCTAAACTTAGATTTTCTGAAAATCTGTACAGAAATATCTAATTAAAATGTTCATGGCCATAGCAGAGGTCGTCAATAACAAGAAAGCATAATTATATCCAATTTTAATAATCTGCTTTAAAAAAAGTTATAGTATTGGACAATTTGTTATATCATTATCTATTTTAAGGTGACTTTAATTTTAAATAAAATATTATTTTATATAACGTCCAAAATAGTGTTGTTTTTCACTTTTTATATACAAGTGGAAATGATTGGACATTATGTGCTTTTGGGCCGTACAAGCCCTCGTATCGTAACACCATGAATAGTATCAGCGGAAGCCGGCCCACATGACCGCAGTCCAAGCACCCATGCACGAGCCGGGCCACTGAGTGATATTCGGTAATATACTTTATTTATACTGCAGACGTTGCCCCTACTCTCCCCCGTCGTGTGCCTCCATCCCGATGCCCCCAAATATAGGGTACAGACACAAATATAGGGTACAGAATGTGTTGTTCATTCACATGCACAGAATGAACAACACATTCAATCCATATGACAGAAATGATTCACACAATAAGTACCATGATGAACAAGTTACAACTACCAGTAATAAATAAATAACGAATAAATGGGCATTTACATTATGTTTGTCAAAGTGGTAAGACTCAAAAGTGGTAAGACTCGATTCAATATGAGTTAACAACGATGCAGCAATAATAATTAGTAATAATAATAGATGACAAAAGACTATGAAATACAGTTTGAAGATGGAAAGGAGCTGACTGGCTGGCCTGTAATCCATGTTACCATGATGCCAACGGACAGCAGGCAGGGGCAGAACAAGTACTACTAACTACTATTAGTGTCATAACTACATAAAAAATAATCACCGTCATACAGTAATCACAGTTATGCTTAACAACAAACCACAAATAAAATATAATATACAATATGAATTGATGCATTGTGCATTTCTTCTGAATCTACATTTCTCTTATATTAATTTTACACAAGCCAAAGAAAATATTCCTTTTCAGTGCATGAAGAAATTTTTCATCCCTGAGGCCATAAATGAGAGGACTCAGGCATCTTGGAGCAAGATTAAATGTTAAGTAGTTAAAGTACCTGACATTAATAAATAATCTATAACTAATCTGAAGGACAGCAGTTTCTATGAACGGACACCACAGCTGGATGAGACAGAGCAGCAGCTGGAAAGCATGAAGAATGACCGTTCTGTGCCCTTTCCCTGTTGACATTTTTCTCTCTCCTGATGCAGCTTTGGCTACTTTCATTATTTTAATATAGCAGAATATAATAGTAATGACCATGAACACAAAGTAAAACTGATCAATACCTGCTCTAATATCATCCTGCCATCTGAACAAATTGAATATCTCAATAGAGCACACTCTGTCATGTGTGTAAAAGCTACGTGGGGCTGTGGCAAAGAAGACGGAGAAAACAATCATCCAAGGTACGGAGCTGAGACCGTGAATAATGAGCACACAGTTCACAGTGGTGCTCCGGGAGCACAGCTCTCCGTGGCGCAGGGGCATGCAAATGGCCACGTAGCGCTCCAGGGTCATCGCTGTCAAAGTAACTGGTGTGACTGTATAATACATAAATGCTCCAACAGACATAATGATGCATACCCAAACTGGGATGGTCAACTGGAAAATGGTCAAAATGAGCAGTAAATTAGAAATCAACAATATGAAGCTATCGGACAATAGTGTAACAGCAAATAAGATATAGCGAGTAGTTGTATAGAAGCATTCCTTTTTAAAAAATGTCACAATGAGAAAAGAGTTGATGCAAAGAAAAAGGATCACCAGGATCTGCACAATGATGACCTTGTAGTTGATCTGCCCCCTTGGAGACTCACCACCAACCAGTGAGCTGTTATCTTGCATGAATATATGTCTTTGATGTACAGAAAAAAGTTAAATCAAGTGAAAAGTATAATTCATCTGTCGACAGAAAATGTGAGTCTAACTAATAAGTTAAATGTGAAGCTTCTCTAAAGTGCCAATATGCTGGTTTAAATACAACAGTTTACCAAACTCAACACTGTTTGAAAGACAAATGCCTGAGCTCACTTCAGTCTTCTGAGAGAAGGCTGTGCATGATGGCTTTAAAGACTAAAATATGCAAGAATAGCCTCATTGACCTTTGTTATCATGATGTCATCATCGTCACTTGTTGCTCGTTCCCCTCATTGGCGTACTGTAGAGTGTATCAAGATACCTCAGCCAGTGGGCTTCTCTTGATGAGTTTTGAAATATATGTTTTTAATCTATAATGGTTTGGTTAGTTTTAAGGCAACATTTTAAGTTGTGCTGTGTTCATGTAAAAATGTGTATAAAATATAAACGGTTACATGCAAATGTTCTAAAAATATTTTGAGGACCATTTGCCATTTTAGTTACTATGATTCAGAAATAATCCATACATTTTGCAGTTTGCAGCATCGTACTTGCTTTTTGTCATACTTATTCCATTCAATATTTTAAAACAACAGCCTGGTCTTCTCCACAAATCGCCATATTAAAAATATATTGTTTTTTTTGCTTGAAAATTGCAGACCCAAACTATAAAGGATGAAAAGGGCTATTTGAATAATGTTTGTGTTATAAAAACAATTAATAATTTTGAACTTTTAATTAGATGTGTACATATCAGTATTTATTTACCATTTAGTATAATATTCATATTCATATTTATAACATAATTATCGCTCACATCGTTAAGGCTGGTCCGTGAAAATATTGTTTTGTATGAAACCGGTCCGTGACACAAACAATGTTGGGGACCACTGTGATAAATGTTTTGGGACTACTAAAGATCTAACACTGAGTACAAAGGCTCAATGGTAAGCAGCCACACAACACATTAGCCCGATAGTTTGGAACTCTTTATGGTTCTTTTAATCTCTTTATTATTTATTTAAATATAAAAATGCATTCTAGGATTGGCTGTTCAAAATATAGTGACTGATATGAGTGTGACGTGGCCATCAGTACGGCCACCTTTGGCCTATTTGGCATACTTTAAATTAAAACTAGGTATATTTTGGACTTTAGCTGTCTATATTTACCTAATTCTATAAGTATCTTAGTGCAGGGAGTCATACTGTATATAGGTACACAATACACAATGCTCAAGTATATAGGTAACTATTATTCATACATATTTATTAGACTAATACAGTTTAAGTATACTAAACAGAAAGTAAATGAATAAACAATCAAATAAAAAAAGTAGTGAAATAAAAATATATATAATGAACAGTACAATGAATAACAATGAATCACAATTAAAATAAAAATAATTGCATGACCATGGAGAATTATAGTGACTCATATAATTGATTAATAATCCATTAAATAAATCCATTGATTGATGTTTTTGTGTTCAATTTCGTTCAAAAGATGAATGCACTGTTAAGCGGCTGAGAGTTTGAGGCTACACACTAATACTCCGTCTACACGGGGTATTACAGCAAAGTTTTCAAAATGATCTATGTCCATGCCTGATGAAGGATTTCGCTATAAAAACGATTGACTTTATAAATTCACAACAGTCAATTATTGTGTTCAATATTCAGAATATTATTTATTTTAATTTAGCTCTCCTTAAATCATAATCAGCATAAATTGATTGCTGGAGTAAACACAGTTGGAAATACACAACCTATACTTTTTCATTATTAAAGTTGGGTAAGGGAACAAGCTGATGGTTTAGTGCACAGTATTGTATTGCACGTGTTTATTCACAAACTAGTTGTAAGGTGGATATATAGCAACTACACATGTTATTCAACACCATCACTGTGTTAGGAATAGATAGAACGTATGTGGTTCTGAAAAAGACGATTGTCACTATTCTCTTAATTGCTTCTATAAGTGAGCTTAACAGATAGCAAACAGCAGATCCATGAAATGAAGACCTAGGAATATGGCATAGAGTTTAGGGTTTTAACCAAAGACACTAATTAAACATGTTAATTTAGTAGGGTAACGTCAATTGAAGTTATCAATCAAGACACATTTGATGACTCTTATACAAGCCACAGAGAGCATAGTATTTCAGTGCATTAAAAAACATTTTATCCCTGATACCATAAACGAGAGGACTCAGACATCTTGGAGCAAGAATAAAAGTAATGTAATTAAAATACCTGACATCTCTGTATAACTTCAAATTAATTAAAAATACAGCAGCCTCTATGAATGGACACCACAGCTGGAAGAGACAGAGCAGCAGCTGGAAACCATGAAAAATTACCGTTTTGATGCCTTTCCATATTGACTTTTTATTCTCTCCTGATGCAGATTTGGACACTTTAATTATGTTGATATAGCAGAATATAATAGTAATGACCATGAGCATGAAGTAAAACTGACTAATAGCTGACCGAAGATAACTCTGCCATTTGTAAAAGATGAACATTTCAACATAACATATCCTTGCCTGGGTATAGAAGCTGTGGGTCGCGGACGCAAAAACGACTGAAAGAACAACAATGCAGGGTAGAAAGCTAAGTACATGAATGATCAGGATGCAGGGCAGAGCTCTGCTTGTGGAGCACAGCTCTCCGTGGCGCAGAGGCATGCAAATGGCCACATAGCGCTCCAGGGTCATAGCTGTCAAAGTCACTGGTGTGACAAAGGTGGACAGAGAGGAAACACTATATAAAATAACACACAACCACATTTGCATGGTAAACTTAAAATAACTCAAAATGAGCAGGATGTCAGAAATGATTAAAAACAGAGAATCAGTTATTAGTGTTATTGCAAATAAGATGTAACGCATGGTTGTGTAGAAGTATTTCATAAAAAAAGTTATGATTAGCAAGGAGTTGATGTACAGGAAAACTGACACCAAAATCTGAACGAAAACGACCCGGTCATTGATCTTGTACGTTGAGGATTCACCAGTAACCACAGAGTTATTATCCGCCATTTACAGTATTTCTCGGTTACATGGGTTTAAAACACTGTCTCAATCTACGTTCTGTACTGTAGCTCTAATGACAGATACAAAAAAAAGAATTCATCTTTGACAAAACTGTCATTGTAATCTAAAATATTTGTGTAAGACAGATACACAGGTTTCCTTTGGTGCAACGCCCAAATGACAAACTCACAACTGCAAATTCTAGTTGATTACACACATTAATATCACATGTACCAACAATACATTTTGCATATAAATATTTTAAATATATAGTCTCAGATTACCAAACTATCTCTGCAGTAATGTGGTGGTGCAGAGCTCCATAGAGGTCTTTTGCTGGCCTCGGTCCTGGCTTCTGTGTGAGGTGGTTATGATGAGTTTACAGGAGCAAATATACACGAGGGGACCACCAAATCAGACTTTTTGCCACCCACAATGTCATCGTCACTAATTGTTACTAACGAAACACCTCCTCGACCATTGTTTAGATAGTTACTCACATTGGGTGATGGATACACATCCACTTTGCAGGTGTAAGTTTGAACATTTATTCTAGGGCTAGATTAATTCTGGATGTGTTTTCCAACAAAAAAAGGAATAGATGTTCTGAACTCTGACACAAAAGTGGGGTAAAAACGCGACCATAGAGAGGTATTAGATATTGGCATAGCTCGATCCATATTTCTATTTCATTCTCTCCTCATCTTTAATTTTTTTATGAAACTATTGTTCTGAATGAAGATTGATGCAGTGGAAATTCAGCGTCTGCTCGGTCTTTGTCAGGTTTCAACCAGCGCAGCAGAGTACTCTGTGGATATCCAGATTCTGGCCACGGAGTCAGGTTGGGACAAGGAGGCGCTGACGAGAATATATCGCAGAAGTCTTTCGGATTTTCTGAAGGGCGAGCTGGCCGTCGGAGAGGAGTCAGAGTTGAGATGCCAAATCCCAACCCCTAGCTATGCTCGGGGGCCCCGCTTGTAAGCAAGGCACCATGGCGTGTCACAGCAGTGTCTGTGCAACAGGGGGAAGTAAGTCCCGGCTGGACATAAGGGGGCCACTGTTGAAGGAGTAGTTGGCAAGATCAGCGAAAAATGGGGGTCAAAGTAACTGGTGTGACTGTAATATACATACGTGCTCCAACAGACATAATGATGCGCCCCGGCTCCTTTCTCCTGCTCGATACATCGCCCGAATAATTGATCAGGCATAGGGTTGCCCAAGTCATAAACGTCAGAAGGGCACGGACCTCCGTAGCAGCTCTGCAGACCTAGTGACCCCTGGGGGTTCATGTAAACACGTGGTTGAGGTGATGTCTCACCGAACAAGTACGTATTGCTTCCCAAGTATGGCAGGCACTGTTTGGCCTGTGGCTCCAGAACCCTAAGCATTGAGAATAGAACTGTCTATTGGACAGCATTTTTTGGTTCATATAAGCAATTGCTGTTTGCAAATGTGCAGCGCACACATCAAACACAGATAACATCTCAAAGGGAAATGAACGGGCATAATGCTAGACGTCCTCTCCCAAAAACATCTACGGCTCCTGGTTTCAATTCCCTCCTCTCTCACAGCCATGCAGTCACTCTCTACTCCAGATGAGACGCCTCTGGTCCTCCACCAACTCCACATTCACTGATGGCACCTGGTATGGTCCGAACGGTAAACCTTGTGTACCCAAGCATTTTTATCCCACATTATGTGAAGTAGACTCATGGTTGTTTGTACCTTATGTCCAAAAGGGGAATGTTGATGCAACATGGTTCACAAAGGGGTATTGTTGTTTTTCAGTGTCAGAAAGGATACATCGATTTAATGGCTTGCAATTTATTTTCTTTGTCCAACAAGGAAGCACTGAAGCCAGCCAATGGTTGTCTTTCATTCCCTTTATTTGGTCACAGACAGGGAGTCTCTTGTCCAGTGCTGCATAATCTGCTGCATAATAATGTCTTTCTCAGATATGAGAAAAGACATTTCATCCAGTGCTCTAAGCTTATGGCCAGACACAGGTAGGTATTGATGCTACCTTGCAGATATGGACTTGGAGGACATGCCCATACCAGAACATGATAACTTCTGGTCTTAGTAACCTATTATGTGATGGTAGAATATGCTATAGTAGGATTAACCACTGGGTTTCAGATGTCAGTAATCTGGATCAAAGTTCAGAGGTACAGAAAGAATCTTATTGATAATCCAGCCTACCCTCACTCTCAGGTCCCATGATTGGATGGAGCTACACCCTTATGCATCTAGTGTCTCAGACAAATGGTCAAAGTTATAGTTTTGATTATGCATTGGACAATTTCATTATCTGTTATTAATGTAGTGTAATGCAAATAAAAGGTGCACAATGTAAATGAGCCACTTGGGATTAATATTGATTTATATCTTTGGATACATGTGTGTTCTTTGGGTGTTGGCTGTTAAACTAAATATATTATCTTTGACATACTTTAATATGTGTTGTGTAGTGTAATTGATGGTCCTACATTTATGCTCACAAATCATTGAGTCGAGGAAATTTATTTCAAACTGTTTAACGGGACAATAAACTCAAACAGTTGTATAAACCTCCTATTTTGTCTGTATTATCTAAAACATACTTCTAAACATGAAAGAAAAGTTTGTGCACCTGAAGTACTGGTTTGATGAAACTTCTGCAATATTTGTTTGGGATTGTTATCATGTCTGTGAAAACTAACACCGTTTTCCCAGCAGACAGGGTTTGTTTTTCTACGTCGGGATTTCGACTCTAAATAGAGCAGTGATGCTAATGAGCCCTTCATTACTATTCTCATAAGGCAAATACAGCCCTTTGGAACTTATTGAAGGTGACGGTCAATTGGTTCATCAATTATTCAATCTATTCTCTGTTGGCTCTCAGTGAAAATGGAGGGAACAACAGGTGGAGAAAGTTTTGAAATAGTTGTAAAACTATTTATTTGTAAACAACAGAAAGGAATAGAGCAAACAATTATTTAGCCTGTTTCTGTGTCTCGCAAGTCCGACTGTCAGAGGGAAAGTAGACAATTGCACGCAACATTTCTGTAATTAATTATTAACTTACTCAAAACATTGCTTTGTCACTTTTTTAACCGCCTGTCTGAATCTGTGATATGTTTAGTAAACTTACCCGAATGGTGTGTGCCTATCTGCCCATCACTATTACCCACGTGGTTGCTGTTGTAGGCCTATATGGATTGAACACACACTTGCATTTACACTTAGAATAAGTCCTTGTAGGAATTCTAGCACTCTAGGATTGCGAGCTCTTTAGCCCAAGGCTGCTAACACTACTGCTAGAGCTGTAGCATTGCTAATGCTGTAGCACTGCTAATGCCGTAGCACTGCTAATTATGTAAGACTGCTAGCATTGTAGCACTGTTAGCACTGTAACGCTGCTAATGCTCTATCACTGCTAGGGCTCTAGCACTGCTAGCGCTGTAGCACTTATTCTAGAACTGTAGAACTGCTAGCACTGCTGGCCTACTTTAGTAATGTAGCACTGTTAGTGCTGGACTGCTGGCGCTGTAGCACTACTAATGCTGAAGCACTGCTCAAGATGTAGCAGTGCTATAGATGTGGTGCTGCTAGCGCTAGCCACCTGCTCAGCCGTCGTCATGTTGAGAGCAGTTGACAGCCTGCCCTATAACAATAGCACCTTAAAGTACAGCTTTTTAGTAAATGTAGGCCGACTTAGTCACATTTTCCGTGACATATTGCATTTTGATCTGTTTTATTATATGACCCAGTCACTTAGGCCTACATTAGAAACAAATAATACATCATTATAATGTGAATTATGTTTTTTGTCTTACTTTGACTTTGCTGAACAACAGTTGGTCTACTGCCACTGTGTGTCCAGTTCAACAACTTCTGATGTTTAACCTTGAAACGTACCGAGGGAATACACTAGTCCTCACTTGTTTTCATCGTAATGATGATGATAATTAGCCAGCTATCTGTATTCCCATGTGTAACAATACACTCCAGTGTAACTCCCGTGAAGCAAATTAAAAGTGACGACTAATGGCATCATTAATTATTTAAAGCCTGCTTTGTTGTTGTTGTTGTTGGCTGATCAAATGACTACACCTGCACTTTCTTGTGACTACATGTTTGAATTAAATGTTGTCTTAACAATAACATATGTTGCTTTTATCTTCATTTTCATTTATCATGGAAACCACAGGTATTATACATTATATAGTGGTGTTTAGTAAGTTTAGAGATACATTTACAACTGCACCCCATTTGTAATAATCTTTAATACATCATTCATATCTTTATTTTACTAGTGACACAAGTCACTTTCTGATTTAATGAAATACATGGATGAACTCTTGACCCTACTGACTTGACAGAAAATATATTGTTTATATGAGTACAACATTAAGCTGTTGTTGCTGTAGAGAAGAACTAATAATTAAAGGCCAGATTATGATGCTTTTATCTGTTTATAATCCAATGCAACCAGCTATTTGTAATGAAGTGTTGCGTAGTAATGCAAAGATGCATTAGTTATGACAGACAACGCTGAATAATATTAAGTATTACAGAATTCTTCTTGACTCATGATTTAGTTTTATCTCACCGCCCACTTCCATATTTGAAAAAAGAAATCAGGTTGGACAGAATAGAGCATTCCTTCTTAAATCGATCACATCAGCAGTCAGCTGTGAATCATTGATCATTATTTGTGTGTCTCCTTTCAATCAGTTTTTCTCTCGTCAATTTGCTCTTCTCTTTTAATTATTTAGCTAATTGTCTACACACAATCATGGCGCTACGCTCTCTTGTCAAATGGATGCTGGTTATGCCATCTAAAAGGCCTGTACACTCACAGCACAGGGCTGTTTCAGCATTACAAATGACAAGCCTGTGATACAAAATGCTTGTGAGGAATTTCTGCTGACTAGATACACCAAGCAACTGCAAGTGAAGTTTTCCCCTCATATTATTCTTGAAATCAACTGTCATTTCTCTTTAGTTTGGTTTCATTTAATTTTGTTTAATTTGTCTCAGATGGTTTGAACACCACAACTACCAGTGGTGGAAAGTAACTAAGTAAATTCACTTAATTACTGTTATGTTACTGTACTTTACTTGATTATTTCAATGCTCTTATACGTAATACTCTTTTGCAATTCAGATGCAAATATTGTGGGACTTGGAACTCTACTACATTTCTTTGATAACTACGTTTTTATTTAATTCAATTCAGTTTATTTTCAAATTACAAATGTGCCCCAGAGGGCTGACACGGAGAACATGCGATGTGGTGATCTTCGCAATAAAACATCTTTGATGGGACACATCGAAGGAACATGCTCCTGGAACAGACTCGTGGAACAGAATCATGGAACAGACTCATAGAACAGAATCATGGAACAGAATCATGCAAGAGAATCATGGAATAGAATCATGGAACAGACTCAAAGCTCAGCAGAGCACACAAGTTAAAAAAAGGAAGTTGGTTAATGAATGACTTTAACCATATTATAAATAAAGATAATGTAAAGTTGCTATTACTATTATTAGGGTCCGATCACTGAATTATTCAGAGGACCTTTTTTCTTAAAATGTTTGTTATTATTATTTAGATTTGCAGTCAGAACAATCAAAAGAATGTAGTTCTAAAAGTAGTTATAAAAGCTTTGAGGTGTCATCAAACAACGTGGATGTGGTGGAGACAACTGCACCCCCCCTTGTCACCTTTTTCACCCCTCATGATGATGATATAGATATATATATATATATCTCATCTTATGATATATTATTATGTATTAAGATAATATAAAAAGCATGCATCCATTTCGATTCAATTCAGTTTATTTAATACAGCCCAGTATTACAAATTACAAATTTGCCTCAGAGGGCTTTACAATCTGTACATATACGATATCCCTATCCCAGGACTATAAAGTGTAACTCCTGCATTGGAAATATTACTTAAGAATACACTGTATTATCAGCTAAATACACTAAGTTATGTATACAAAATAAAGGTACCCGAAATGCAATGCAGTTTTCTAATAGGCTAGTATGTATAGAATAATATTAACATTGATGCATTCACGTATAGGTAAGTAAGATTGGACATTGTAGGGCGAGACTGATACTAACTACTATACACATTTTAACATATTGCACTTCCTAGTGAAGAGGATGACAATAATGAATAATGTCTCACTAATATCAGGCCGGCTCGCTGAGGGCCATTGAACGCAACACTCCAACCAGCGCCGCCACTCCCACAACGCGCACTACGCGTAGGGCACCCCGTCCTGGGGGGGGCACCACAAAATAGGCAACAAAAAAATCCTCATAGTTATAATAATTATAACGGCGATATTATTTCAGTCTACGGCTCGCATCGCTCTGCCGTGTTGCGCGCGCCGACACATCCGCGTTTAGCACAGGTGAGCACACATTCTCACCAGCACCCCCCCCCCCCTACCTCAGAGGGGGCATCATGAAGGAGTTATGCGTAGGGCACCAACATGGCTAGCAACGGTACTGCATGTCACGTTGGTTATTTTATATTGTTTTACCGGTGTATGTGTGCGTCTGTGTGTGTGGGTTGGTGACAAAACAATCTGGCAGAGGACAAGTGGAAGTGAGGGAGCTAAATAGTGAGGGACTAATGAGGGAATGGGCTGCAGGTGAGAAGGACGTGAGGACCAGGTGAAGGTAATGAGGGACTAACGAGGTGATCAGAGGCAGGTGAAGGGAGTTGGCCTGACGAGATGGGAAGCAGGATCTGGAATGACATGATGAAAACAACTAATAAAAAAGGAAAGTATGGAGCTGAACTGTTACAACGAGTGAAGCTTGCCTAATGTGCGACACATTAGCCCAGTGGTTCCCAAACTTTTTCTGTCAAGACCCCCTTTGATGATATAGGAACATTGGACGACCACCCCCCCCCCCCCGCAACCCGCAACCCGACCCCAATTTGTTCTTGTTTTTTAATGAATTGCATAATGAACTGTATAAAATATTTTTATTTATTTCTAAAATAAGTACATATCACTTCACAGTTTATTCTTCAGTTTGTTTAACTGGGAAAAAATAGCAATAATAAAATATATAAAATAAAAAATATATAAAATAATTTGTAAATACAATTAACTTAATTTCAAACAAAGTGCAAACAACATATACTGTATTTCCTCACATTGAACTGCAGGTTTTCTCAAAAAAAAAAAAAAAGAAAACTGCTCAGCCATTCGTCCACTGAAAGCTGCTCAGCCATTGGTCCTCTGAAAGCTGCTCAGCCATTGGTCCTCTGAAAGCTGCTCAGCCATTGGTTCATTGAAAGCTGCTCAGCCATTGGTCCACTGAAAGCTGCTCAGCCATTGGTCCACTAAAAGCTGCTCAGCCATTGGTTCAATGAAAGCTGCTCAGCCATTGGTCCTCTGAAAGCTGCTCAGCCATTGGTCCACTGGAAGCTGCTCAGCCATTGGTTCATTGAAAGCTGCTCAGCCATTGGTCCACTGAAAGCTGCTCAGCCATTGGTCCACTAAAAGCTGCTCAGCCATTGGTTCAATGAAAGCTGCTCAGTCATTGGTCCACTGAAAGCTGCTCAGCCATTGGTCCACTGAAAGCTGCTCAGCCATTGGTCCACTAAAAGCTGCTCAGCCATTGGTTCATTGAAAGCTGCTCAGCCATTGGTCCACTGAAAGCTGCTCAGCCATTGGTCCACTGAAAGAAATAGCAATAATAAAATATATATAAAATAAAAAATATATAAAATAATTTGTAAATACAATTAACTTAATTTCAAACAAAGTGCAAACAACATATACTGTATTTCTTCACATTGAACAGCAGGTTTTCTCAAACAATAAAATAACAATATTATGAACAAGGTGTGCAGGTCTACATGGACCATATTATTTTGTGATCATATTCCTATGTATATTCCTATTCATATATATCAATCAGTGACTGGTGTGGGCTTGCTTTGCTTTACAGATTTTGTCAAAGCGGGGTTGCTGGTTGGAGATAGCTACTCTCGGTTCATTTAGACCAGTCACAAATCTGTCCATCTTTGTACATACTTCCTTCTCTTATCTTTATCTTTCTCTGTCGCTCCGTATCTTTCTCGCTCTGTGCGCGCGCCGACACATCCGCGTTTAGCACAGGTGAGCACACATTCTCACCAGCACCCCCCCCGTTCAACCTCAGAGGGGGCATCATGAAGGAGTTATGCGTAGGGCACCAACATGGCTAGCAACGGTACTAACTCCAACGCATTTTGCGCTCTGTAATGATGACCAGGAATTAATTAACAAACCCCTCGTGCCACGGCAGGTTGATGTTGAACAGTGAAACTTGCAAATGAGATGATGTTTCTTCATTCACCACGAGAGGGCGAATGAGTTCAGTCTGACGGCGTCGTGATTGTGGAACCTTTGAACCTTTGCTCAGTGACGACGAACAGTTTTATTGTGGCGGACCAACATGGCCGCGCTGAGGAAGGTAACAAGCTGCTTCCGTCTCCTCAGGTATGCTGTGGATAGATAACATTTTACAGCAACGTTTGTAATTCATACACGCTATACTTAACTAACTATATTTCAAGATGAAATGCTGTTTCCGACCTTGAAGTGAGGAAAGCTTCAAAACGGTCCGAGCAACAACAACAACGACAATAACCGGAAGTTGCGACCAACACGTTAAAACTGTTTTTCCATTGCCAAACTAAACCATTCGTGTTTCTTCACCGGCATTTATGAATCAATATAAAAGGTTGAATGTTTGAGTTGCTTCAGTTGACCCCTGGCTTTGGTCGCGACTCGTTAGTGAGAGCGAGATATCGAGCATATTAGACGGATCAATAAATACGTGACAAGTTATTCACAATTTGATATAAATCTGTGTATTCATGTAACGGTACGTGGCTGTTTTTTGAAAACTGAAACTGTTTATTTTCTTTAGGAGTGCAGCTCCTGTCCTGTTCGGCAGCAGAAAACCTGCAGTCCTTAAAGCCGTCAAATGGACGAATATTGTGTACACAGGTGTCGCGTCTCTAACTGTGGGCGGTGGACTGTGTGCTATACCTTTCAAACAGGTGAGTGCGCCACCTTACCAGAGATGGACTCGTACAACGAAAATATTACATAGCTCAACTCAAAGTGTAACTTATCTCTCTCTCTCTCTCTCTCTCTCTCTCTCTCTCTCTCTCTCTCTCTCTCTCTCTCTCTCTCTCTCACTCTCAGGTTGATACCCTCTCTCATGACTCTCTGATCAGACGAGCAGCCTCTCTGGTTACAGACAGTTCAAGCACTTTTCTTTCCCAGACCACTTTGGCTCTCATTGATGCCATTACAGAGTACTCAAAAGTAAGTTTCCATCCGGTAGTAACCTTTTTCTCTCTCGTTATCCTAGCCTATTTCCTGATGTGCAAAAGATGTATTTGCAAGTATAGTATGCGTACAAGCCATGCAGATTGTATTTATGTAGCCCGATATCACATATATACCTTTGCTTTACAATCTGTACAGCATATTAAACACACTGTCCTTAGATTTATCGCTCATCATTATTAGAGGATGTTAAAGAGCTTTTCTTCTAATTGTGAATATAAATAATTTGAAGAGGAGTTGGATGAAGTTGTTTATGCCTTAGTCTAACTTTAAATAGACAAGTCATAAAAGCAGAGTATAGAACATGTAAGGTCCAGATTCAGCATGATGTAGTGTGTAGAGACAAGCCGATGCCAATATGTTCAGATCTGTATCCAAAAAAAAGACTTTACCAATTACCTGAGTGAATGACTTAACTTTGACTTCTGCTTCCACTCCAATAAAATGGAGACAAAAGGCATTTCATTTCTTGTCAGTCAAAGCACCAACATATATTTGTGCAGAAGCACTGTCCTGCCTAGTGGTGGATATAATCCACAGCCCTATTTTTGTTTGAATTTCTCAACTATAATAGTTTGAATCGTATCCATTTGGCAGAAAAATCCTCTCCTTCGCTCCTCTGCCTCCATAGTTGTTGTCTTTTGTTTTAAATGTAAACTGTGTATGTCCTCTCCCTTTTGCTAACAGGCTGTGCACACACTCATTGCCCTCCAAAGACGATATTTACAATCACTGGGAAACCTGTCTCCTGCAGAAGAGGATCAAATCTGGCAGGTGATCATTGGCCAGCGTTCAGAGGTTGGTAGTTTGTTTTGTCCCGTTCAGTGAAAAGTACTTCAAAATAAACCTCGGCATAGCATGACATTTTTTGTCTTTTTAATTTATCGAAAGCCACGGCAATACTTGGCAAACCCCGCTGAACAAGCGGTTGTGGATCTGTTTTTGTCCGACTTTATAATTCTTCTCGTCCTGACAGGTTAGTGACCGACAAGATGAATGGAAGCGCTTCGAGTCCACCTGGGTGAGCGCCTTCCAGCTGTGTGAAACGGCAGCCGAGGCAGCGTACGTCTCAGGTGTGTAAAAGACAGCGTCTGGTTTTGAGGCCGTGTGAGTGAACGGTTGGGATGTCACGGTTGAATATTTTTCTCAGGGTTCTTATAATGACGAAGTGTACGGCTGTGAATCATCTTCCCAAAGCTTTGCACGCCGCCGTCTGTGCCCGTTCCCATTCAGCTGCTGTCAGTGTTGCACTCTGGACAGCGTATGGATCATTTGCTGTCACTCAGTGGGGCTTTGTGGGTAAAAAAAATGGAGATGATGGACAGGAGTGCCTTGTTGATGACCATATCGAATGTCTGAATTGAAGCTGGGGTTATGTCAACCATTTGGACTTTGTTTTTAACAGAGTGTGTGTGTGTTTCTGCATCTGTGTGTTTCCAGGAGCTGAACACGCGTCCGTCACAGTGAGGACAAACATGCAGGTGGCCGAGTCGCAGGTGGAGAAAGCTCGGAAACTGTCAGTGGATACGGAAAAGAAGTTGGCGGAGACTAAAGTAATGGAGGTTGAAAGGGTGACGCAAGATGTTTCCTCGCATGATGATGAGGAAGAGGTGCCTGAGGCGTATCTAAGAGAAGACTAAAACAAATGCTCAGCGATCAGAAAAATAGAGCCAAAGCATAAAAAAAGGATTGTTTTTTGACCCATTGCACTGGGACTTGACCAGCTGTTTTTGTGTTATATAAAGATGCATTGTAATAAAGATTAAACACAGTATAAAAATATTTTTTTTTTGGGTGTTTACTTGCTGCATCATCAGAAATTTGAACCTTTCAAATTTCTGTTTATGAGATAGATATTGTGTTGCAAGGTCTTGTTTTAGTGTTTTATAACATCACTGCGTTGATCCGAATTCAAAACATTTGACACGTCTGTGGTGAACATGTGACCAGAGCGTCCTCTGGTCATCTTGGGGAATATTTAGTGTGCTCGAGATCCACTTCGTAAACACTGACACCCAGAGATGCTGTTTTTTTTATTTATTAAAGCAGCTTGTGGTTCCACCTTTCTTTTTTTCTTACTCTGAAGTAATGTATGAAGATTCCATCCACACAAATTTGAATCTGTAAACGTCCCTCTGATTCCCACCCACGTACTTCTGAGAACATCTTTAAGGTGTAGTGTTGCTTCACTTGTCATTTGTAACTCTCTCTTTCACTCAACAACTCTTCCGTCTCTTCAAATTAGCCATGACCTGACACCGCTGCGTAGCTTTTAGGATCGTTTTTCAACCACTTCCCCTGTCGTCACGTCGTCTCCATCGTCACCTCTTTCCACACTGTTACAGAGCTGAAAACATACGGCTCTGGTCCAAAAACTGTGGGCAGGTGGTCAAACTTGTGTCGGAGATGAATAACCTAATGTGCATGTCTATAGCACTTCATAGTCTTCCAAATGAGCAGGTACGTACACTAAAGCAAGCTTTTGAAACATTATGAAACCCTCCTTTTAATTCCAGCAGGTGGCGATCTAAGTCCATGGCAACATTTTTCTTTCCTTTTTAATCCTGCAGGTCTAACCACACCAACATTTGCATTTTCATCCCCATCAAATGTATTTATTTGTGTATATACTGTGTGTCCTGGTGTGTGCACCTACCACTGCACACTGCATTTAGTCTAACCCAGCATGTGAACATACAGTACTCTACAGAATGATTGTGCGTGAAGTTGATCTGTATGTCCTCCAAAGGTCAGTGTCTGCTGCTGAGGGTCAAATCGGAGATGGCTCATTTTTTTTTTGGGGGGGGGGGGGACTTATGTGGAGCTGCGGACACAAGCGTGACCTCTCCCTGCTCTAGATGGCCAAGCATTGGCATGGGATGGGACCATGAGAGTGACTACAGAAAAAAAAAAGGGGGGGGGGGGTGGATTGAGAGGTTTTTGAGGTGTGCAAAGGACTGGCTCACCAATGTGACTGGTGAGGAATGTTTTGTTTAACAAAGGCTGTTTTCACAGACTGTAAAACCAAACGTCCCAGACGGTCTGTGTGGATGTGCACCCACTGGTCACAGGGGAGGTGGTGCCGGTGCAGCCTGGAAAAAGTAATGGAGCTTACAGCAGAAGTATATATTTTATTTGTGCAGCATGAAACCTCAAAGAGGTAACTGCAATTACTAAAGTCAAAGTCCATAAATGCTCATAAACCATCTAGTTCTACTAAGGGGAGGGTTTGAGCATCTCTTCAGCCCAAGTTCGGCTGGTGGTGTGAAATATCCCTCACTGAAGCTGTTTGACCGACGTTGGTGATATCATTAACACTTTAATGTTTTGGTGCAAGAAAATAAGATGTGATTTATCATCTCATGAATACACGAGCCGCCGCCCTACACTGACTTTACTGTTCCGATGCAAAGTGGCCCAGGAGGGGAGATTGATTGGTGAAAAGGGCAGCACTTTCACCTGGGGATTTATGTCTGTGTGAGGATATAAATATACCGCTGCGGGGTATAAAAGGCAGGGGGGGGGGGGTAAGGTGTGGGGACATATCACGGGTCATGCTTTAATCACAGCGATGCTGAGTTGTAGCACAGGGAGAGGCAGCGGGTTGCATCATGCGGGAGGTTGGAGGTGTTCTATCATTTCATGCTACTTGTCGAGAACCGATACCTTGTGGTATTGCGCATGCGCCGAGTCGATTTTCGGATTTTTTTCCGAGTTTTTTTGACATCCTCAAAATCCCGATTATTTCCCTAGTTAAAAGTACATTCAGCATGTATATTGTACAGGTAGTAATAATATGTAGTAATGACATGTAGATTAATGAGTGATAAGCAGTTGCTATTTCTTTTGTGTCAACAAATTATTGTAAACATGTGTTTATCATAATAAAGCACTGGTTTATTATTAGGGTATTTAGTGTTAAAGATAAACACTTTAACAGTGAAAAGTGAAACATTGAACTTTGAAGGAAAAGCACATTTTGATAGTACAATAACAGCCTATCAGATAGGGTAGCATGAATCGATACACACCTATCGGTTTATGCAGCGGGTAGCAAATTCTGACAAGGCAGCAAAAAATGACAGAACAGAGGCTCCCTGGAGAGTTCATCATGTCCCCTGATGATGTCATAGAGGCTATGAAGACGTCACAGCAGAGGAGCTCCACATGAAGGAATCTCATTGAGACGGAGCGTTTGTGCTCATCATCGGAGAATAAATATGATGTTCGTCTCAAATTGCTGAGGAAGCGTATTCATCAGTTCAAGCTGCCGTGCATAATAACACAGTGCTGCACACCGCGCCAGATTCCTGAATGTGTAAAAGCTGTAATTATCGCAAAGAAAAGAACAATATGGGAGTGTTTCATTACCACCTGGGTTTCGGACAGAGTATAGTTGCAATGTGCACACTGTCAGAAACCGGAAGCAGTGAAGGAGTCGTGTTGCATGTGACTGATTCGTCCTTCAGTAGCAGATCTCCTGGGGTTTATAATAACTTTCACATTCATTTCCTAGTTTTTCCTGCAGTGTGACGATATTCTAACACTGGTTACAGATAATTTTCAAAATGTGTGGCTCAACAATCATGAATTAGCATGTTGTTTATTCCCTTCAACATACTGAAGTATGTCTGTAGAATTAGGGCTGGTTAGTGGCACAAGCATTTTAGTATTTCTCCTTTGTGGCTGCATATTTTCTTCAACCCTCAAAAAAAACAAACGCACTAAATACACTGTAGTGAAGGTGACGTTCTTAAAAAGGCTCCAACACGTTTCTACAGAATGCAGATGTACTGTGTCATTTGTACTTTAAAATGAAATGTGTAAAGTGAAATCAACATTTATATCAGCTTCAATTCCCCACTGATACAAACTAAATTACACTTTAACTATTATTAAGAGAGAGAATACACATACATATCACTAGTTTATAATGCCCATGTACATAGTTGTCCATTTATGTTCTGTTCAGGGTCCTATAAACCCTTTAGGAGACAGGAGGGGGCCCCTTAGAGTCTACGGGCCCCCCTCCTGCCTCCAATAACTATAAACTCTGTAAGCATTATTTGGAACTTAGTATTACTTTTTTGGTTGCTTAATAAGGCTTATTTATTTAAAGTAATATGCATCATGTAAATGTAATATAAACTAACATTGTAAAGTCTGTAGAAATAGGTTTAACTCCCCTTTACAAGGAAGGGCCCCAACAATATCTGTCACAAAGCCGGTGCCAATTTAGGGCCCTTATCATGGCAGTTTATGTTTTGCTTTTGTGTTGCAAACCGTATTACAAAATAAATGTTGATTTAATCAAATTACCTCAAACTAAATGTCATGGGGAGATGCTGGAGCCCCCAGCCCCCCTGAGGTTTTAGGGGACCAGGGCAGCTGCTCTCATTTCCAGCTGGTAATCCAGCCTTGGTCCTCTTTGACAATGTAAGTCCTCTTTAATGTTTTTAAGAAGCCTCGTGAGTGATGGTCTAGTTGGCGATGTTAATCAGTTTTTGACATGAGAATGAGTACAAATATCCATGTTATGCAACTTTCTACTTGTATTCCCCTATACAATTTTTCACATTACGATAGATAATTAAGTGTTATTTTCAAAGTCATACTTGTACTTAGTAGCCGACTAAGATCTTTAAAGATACAACAGTGTATAAGTAGTAGTAGTAAAAGTACTGCATTGAAATGTTTACTGAAGTAGAAAAGTGTTTGCATCAACTGTATGGGCCTTCCTAAAGTTCTAAACGTATTTCAGAATATCATGTATTATATAATGTATTATAATGTTGGATGCATAACTTTATATACTGTGATGTAGATTATTCAACTAAAATTAACTATATTTACATTGAATACATAGATGGATGGATCAGAATCAGAATCAGAATGTTGTTTATTGCCAAGTAGGTTTACACCTACCTGGAATTTTCTCTGGTGTATATGGTGCATACAGAACATACAATACAAAATACAATATGTACAAACAAAAATGGGGCAGGAGTGCAAAAGTGAAAAAAGTGAATGTGCAAAAGGATATATAGATGGATAGAAAGTAAACCTAAGTTAACATAACAACTTCTATATCCAGTGTATCCATCCGTCATCTCAGAGGTGTCCAGTGGCTGTTTGTGTGTCCACGTGTGCGCGCACGTAGACTGCGCGTGCGTTTTGTTTGTTGTCCAGCTGAAGTGGTACAACCCACGCGGAGCGGTCGCTATGGAGAGCAGTTCCCCAAGAGCGCGGGCCAGTAGCCAGAGAGAGCACGAGCGAGGAGGAGGAGGACGGACCAGAGCGTGCCAAAGCGCACAGACACACAGGAATCATGGAGAAACGAGCGCTCTTCAGGAGGACTTCGCCATCTAACGGAATGCGACTAATCACCTCGCTCCTCACCTTTTGCGGATTTGCTTGTGAGTTAACGGTTTCTTTGACAATCAGCCCAGTGGAAGAAGTTGCACCGGGGAGCTGCTCCCGTTAGTCGAGCCGGGGCTAGCGTCGTGTTGAACTGGGCTGTGTTCCGTTCAGAGCACGCTAGCTTTTGTTGAAGCTAACGACTCCTGTGTGCGAACAGTTTATATCACGTCGGTGGGAAAGTAAGTTAGCTAACTAGCCGCCGGCGTCGGCGCGCACCGCTAATTAAGTAGCGGGACCGCGCATGTCTTTCACGTGTGAATACAACTCCGTTAACCTAACAATACTTACGTTAACTCGCACCCACGGAGCAACAGCTAATTAATTACACGCAAGCGAACTATATTGAAGTTAGATGTTCATCCGAAACCTCTCCACTCCGGGAAAGACGATAACTTAATAATACGCAGCGCTGATTTTGTGGAAATTATCTGCACATTTTCTAGACAGCGTTAGCGTGTGTCCCATCATGTCACGGTTTATTTTACTCGGGTAGTGTGTTTGTGTGGGGGGGATGCCGGTTGGTTTCCCTTCCACTCGGGACAGAAACACATTGAGGAGCAGCATTGATTCGTGTCGGACTAAAATAGAAACGGCATTGAGCATTGCCGCTGTCACCCACGGGGATCGAAGATGAGCTCCTTTGTGAAAAGTTTGTCAAGGGGATGTTTCATCCAGAGGGGAGAGAGGGGGGAAACCACCCCCTGTGACGCAGGGGAGCCCTCTCCGCTTGAGGCTTGAGGGGTGACTGGGGCAAATGGAGACATCATTTGAAGGGAGGCACTGCAGCCGCAAAGTCTCTGGAAGTATTGACCTGCAGTCGGGCCGCATGCCAGGCAGAGCAGCACCTTCACGTCTCCATGCTGTCCCGACCAGAGCTCTGCTGCGTCCCGCTCCCGGGCTGGGGTTACACTTACAGGCCTGCTAAGACAAAAGAAGAGACGCATATTGATAGATACCAAAGTAAATACTGCCCAGGAATGCTCAATTGTTTCCCTTGCTTACTGCAAAGGCAGTCATTTTAAATTAGATAAGTCTTGGTAGCAGTTTCTTAAAATGATATTAAAACATGTCTGCATTCCTCACGCTGTGATGAGTGATACACTCCCAGGTATGGCCAGATAATTGGCATCTGCTTAGGTTGCATCTATTTTCAATTAGAAGAGAACCTCTTGTGGGAACATTGTTCTATTGTCCTGGTAGGATTATTGGTCAAACTCCTGTATGTGTTTCTCTGCAGGTGCCACTAGGGTTATATCTGCCATGTGCACACTCACACTTACAACAACAACAACTTTTACTGAGACCTCTTCATACCATAGCTCTTCGGTGGTCTGAACCCAGAACCCATCAAGTCCACAGACACTGTGTGTGTGTGTGTGTGTGTGTGTGTGTGTGTGTGTGTGTGTGTGTGTGTGTGTGTGTGTGTGTGTGTGTGTGTGTGTGTGTGTGTGTGTGTGTGTGTGTGTGTGTGTGTGTGTGTGTGTGTGTGTGTGTGTGTGTGTGTGTGTGTGTGTGTGTGTGTGTGTGTGTGTGTGTGTGTGTGTGTGTGTGTGTGTGTGTGTGTGTGTGTGTGAAGGTTTTCCGTTTAACCAGTCACCTGGACAACCAAACAAGCTTATTATTAACACAGAGGTCAAACTAGCCAACTAAGGTTAGTTTTGGTGTTGTGTTTGGAACATATGGTGGAGCCCATGTGGCCCAGACCGACTGTTTTGTGTTTACCAGAGCACAAGTGTGCAGGTTCTCTGTAGGGTAGACAGGGCTGTGAGGAGGGGATTAATTCAAGGCGTGGCTACAGGCAGTGAGGTCTGTAATTGTAGACCATAGTTTTGTGGTTTCTTCTCTTTGGGCCGCATGATTCATAATCTAAATAAATAATGTTGTAATGGAGCCACCTAAATTACAGACTCAAAACAGAAATAGATTTTAAAATGCGGAGCACTGACTGAGCAGATTTGTTCCTCCATTGAAGATGATGTCCTTCAGTTGTTATCAATTGACAGTAGAATGCAGCCAAGAGAATAGTTGTGTCACTGTAAATATGAATCGCATAGTTCCATCTCTGTCGCCACATGGCAAAGGGCAGATCAGGTCAAGGTTTTTGGAGAATTATTTCCAGGTCAGGTATCTTGTCACTTATCAACCTTCCTGGCTTCTCTGGGATATTACAATGTGTTATCACACTAAACATTGTTATAATTAATTGTACTTTCTCTGATTTTATTTATTTATTACAATAATTGCTTTAACTTAAGCATGAGTTGGCAAAGTAGACCAACTATTGGTCCACTAAGTAGATATGCCTGAAGATGGCAACACTTGACACAAACATTTGACTGGTGTTAGTTATCCACGCTAGTTATTTTCCATTGGAGTTATATACAAGAAAGGGTGTTCAAAAAAGTTGGAATCATTCAATTCCCAGCTGAGGCATCCATCTGATCCTCTCATTTCATCTTCAATCTCAGCTCTAAAGCAGCAGAATGAGAACTCCTAATCACATTAAATGCATGCAGTTTTTCTCTTTAAAGAAAAGAGCCATCAGCAGATGAGTGTGCTGCTTTATAGTGGGGAATCCAGGCAGTGTGTGTGTGTGTGTGTGTGTGTGTGTGTGGGGGGGGGGGTTCAGGGAGCAGGCTGTGGTCACCAGCTTATGTTGACTCCACCCTTTGCTTCCTCTTCCCCGACAGATGTGACTGTCAGAGGCTTTGTTTGCCAAGCTGCTCCCTGGTGGTCCATCAGTAAATTTTAGAGCTGCAACCCCCAGTTGTAGCTTATCTCTCTGGGTTAGTCTGAACTCGGGATGAATAAACAGACGTTCTGGTGACACTGTAGTCAATTGATGATTACTTTCAGCACACTGTTTTCACAAGTCCAATTAGGACTGCCTGCATCAACCTGTCTTAACCTGAAGCACCAGTACTAAAGATACTCTTTATTATAATCGGAAGATGGCACCAATTTCTATTCATTACAATGAAAGTTCCTCCCTCCTCCTTGTTTGTGCATTGGTGAAGTTAAGGTTTTTAAGAAATTAAGAACAAAACTTCTTAATACAAATGGTTGTACGAGTATATTTGCAGTTTGAGGCGTCAACAATTCTATAGGTGTCTCGGTTTAAGGGTTTTACTTCACCCAGGCATTTAAAATATTTTGCCTAGCGGTCCAAGACTGGCAATATATATATTTGTTCTTATCGTCATCAAATCACATGGAAAAAATAACAACTACTTCAATGAATTGAAGGCCAAGACATGATTTTGTGTATTCTTCCATTGTTGTCCAAAAACTAAAAACACATAATTGAGCCACTGCATATGGTGAGATGAACGTCTCAGCCTTATTCTGAGTCCATCCCACACACACAATGCTGTGTAAATACTAGCTGGCTCTAAATAGGAGGTTAAAGTCACCTATTGCTCATTTAGCCCCGTTTGAGTTGGCTACAAACTACAGTGCCCAACTGTTTTAGGCAAAAGTCTTATTTTTTCAATTTAACTTTATTTTTCTTTGACCCATCTTTTAAATATTTGCAGCTTCTGTACAAATGAATGGTCATGGGACTGGCTGCCACAAACATGGAAGTTGCATTGCATCGAGAGGCGGACTAATATCTTATTGAATATTGACTTTCTATGGAAATATAGAAAGACGTCAGTCTCGACCTTTAACCCAACTTTCTGCATTTGCGTCTAATCACTTTCAATATTTCTTGTCTACTTCCTTCCTTCCTAGCTGACATTTGGTGTTCCCATGAGTTGTCATGGGAACAACAGCGCACGGGTGATTAGTTATTCAGAAAATGTGGGAACAGGCAAAAAAAAAACACGCTATTATTTATTTTTCTGTGTTCGCTAATATGTTTTGTCTACCGCATACATCTGGGATGGAAAGGAATCGACTGTTTCAATCACTGAGTCATAGGAAACTACACCGTCAAATGGCTTCCAGATATTTCCATGGTTAATTACCGACTGTGAATGAACACAGGGAAACCTTTTCCAACCGTTCTCTGCCTGCTGTTTTCAAGAGTCGGTATTTTCCCCCTGAAGGTCGGATCACGCCGTGGCTTCAGCGTCCGTATCAAAGAGGCGTGCGTACAGGGTGTGCCCACTCAGCAGTCGAGTCCTCCAGGAGGGGAGCAGCGGGGTTATGGGAAACAGGTGTGGCTGCTTTTCACCACTCACTCTTATTTGTTTCACTGACTTATTCAGCTGTTGGGTGGTTATGATGTTTGGGATGCGCACACAGTCTGTTGTATACACTGACACGCCCCCTACCACCCAAGTGGGAGATTATTAACACCCACCAGTCAAATAGTGGGAGGTGCCGACTGTCGCGAGTTAAGCTTTCAATAGTGCTGCCGTATTGGCTTGTGCACGATGATCGGTGACATATTTTATCAGGGTTCGTACGATCATGGAAAAAACTAAAATCATATCGGTCCTGGAAAACCTGGAAAAGTCATGGAATTTTAAAATGGTCATTTCCAGGCCTGGAGAAGTCATGGAAAAAACTAAAATCAAAAAAGTTTTGGAAAAGTCATGGAAATTTGTTATAATCACATGTTCATTTAAGCCGAGTTTGAAATAATTGATATGTTTTTTTTAAAGAAAGACGCTCAAAATATAAGCCGGCGTACGCTCTCGATACGCAACATTTTCAACATTGTTCATGTTTATACCGAGATTTAAGTTTGGTTATGGAAATTTGGTTTAAAGTCATGGAAAAATAATGGAAATCCATTTGGTCAAAATGTGTAAGAACCCTGTTTTATACTATAGCTACTGGAAAGAATCTCTTGGAGGCTGTAAAGTATAGTGCTGTATTGCTTTTTGCGCTTTTTTTAATATCCTGACATTTCACCGAGCTACACGGTATACGACAAGAGACAAGTCCATCTGGTTCAAACCGTGGAATATAATCGATTCCACCCCTTCTCCACTAGTTCTTGTTGGAGGACCACATGCAACTTGTTGCCGTGGTGTTTACGGAAACATCGGAACATTTATTCTCATTTCTGCCACTTTTAATATAGTCCAATTAAATACTATTAAAATGTACAGGTGGAGGTTAGCGGTGCAGTAAAATATAAGCCGACGCAACACGAGAAGATCGTAGGATAGCTGTGTTGTTATTGTTTTAGCAGTTTGGCACATTGTCGCGTGTTCTTGCCTAGCCTTGCCGGTAGCTCCTTATTTGGGGATAACTGATGACAAATTAGGTTATATAGAAACAGAAGTAGAGTATTGACTATAAATGGAGTTGCTGATGAGTGACCATCCCAAACTCTTTCTTGTAGTACTCTGGGTTCAGTTTTAATTTTCCCACATTTCAGTCGAGGACACTCGCGTCATTTGAAGCAGACAAACTGAGTCGGACACTGTTGGATTGTGCACAGTTTTGACTAATTGTCGGAACTGGAGTCCAAGGTTTCTCGTTTTCAGCAGCCAGCCTCTGCTCTGTGTGTGAGAGATAACATCAGACACCGAAACCAAGGGAAAGAAAGGCATGTCCCCTGTTCCAGAGCTCCCAGTTTTGGCTTACAGAGCAGCCCTGGTCCTATATTGCAGTAATGGCTTGAACTGATTTCTCTTCTGGTATTCAGCCAAATGATCCTGTATCCCCCCCAACCCCCCAGATCGACACTCGGAAAAACGTCAGATAGACGAACATGTCAAGTGTCGTTATTGTTTGTACCATGTGTTTCATACACCTATTTTTACACGCAGTATTATACAACATAGTGTACTGGTATATGTACTAATATGAGGCATCGTAATCGTAGACTTTTGGATCTCATCTAGCTTATTTTCACCTTTTTTTTTTTTTAATCATAGTTTCTTTTTAATTTTAGTCTCCAAAAAATTCTCTTCTAGTTTTTTATCAGTGTCAAATATTTTCAAATATATACATTTCAGGTCATTCCGGCCCGTCTCTTCATGCCGACACCCGTTTGTTTATCCGTAGTTGACGTTCTTCTGCTTTAGTTGATGACGCCCTCTTCATGTTCAACTAGACATTAAAGCTTCGTCGTAGCTTACGGCTCACTGCCGTCAAACATGATAGTTTCATTTGGTATTCATGGCCTCCATTTGAATTGCGGAGATGATCAATGAACAAAACAAGTGGCGACGTCTATGGGTGCATGAGTTTAATTGCAAATAAAGGATAGAGCATCACAGTGTAAAGGTTTATTCACTCTACAACCCAGAGCTGTTGGACCTAATTTAAATGGGAGGCATACAGCCCTTCTGTACTCAACATATTTATCTTTTATATCCAAGTGAGCTTTATATTATGGTAACACTCTGTCGGACCAGACATGTAACATGACTCCCAGAAGAAATACACTTGGATGTTGTCTTAGAGACTTCTTGATTCGCTGTGGACTTAACAGTGTAGGAGGGAGGTGTGTAGTAAATTGCAGTGAAGGGTGTTGCCAATATTCCTCTTTGATTGAAGTCTAGACAAAGTGTTACAGGATGTAAGGGAATAAAAACCATCGCAAACACAGCAGTTGGCTAAATGATTTGCATTAGCGTGTTGTCAAATACACGTATTTCAGATTTTCTGTGAGGTCAGCTGGGATTTGTTTCATCCCAAGTGACCCAGGCACCTACATCGCCTTTTTCTCACCGTTCAAAGTGAGTGGCGAGTACTAATCAAGAGTAACATTTTAATCTTTTGCAAAAACAGGGTGGGAGCTGCCGGGAAAAGCGGGTGTGCCGGGAAAATTAACTGCGTCTGACCAGGATAATGTTGGTGAAATGCCACATTGACCAAACTACTTACTGTTTTTATTGACCATCAAGTCCACAGACAGTGTGTGTGTGTGTGTGTGTGTGTGTGTGTGTGTGTGTGTGTGTGTGTGTGTGTGTGTGTGTGTGTGTGTGTGTGTGTGTGTGTGTGTGTGTGTGTGTGTGTGTGTGTGTGTGTGTGTGTGTGTGTGTGTGTGTGTGTGTGTGTGTGTGTGTGTGTGTGTGTGTGTGTGTGTGTGTGTGTGTGTCTGCTCTACTTCCTGCCTTGTTGTGGAGAGGGGTTTTCTGACATTGCACAAGAAAGTGCAAAACTCTTTCCATTTCTTCAGGCTACTATAGATTTGCTCATTTCTATAAACTATGTACATGGTGGTAGCTGCATTGGTGTCAACATATATATATAGAACACCTTTGAGTTCAACAGCTCACCTTCACATTATAACAAAACATAAGCTAATAGGGTTGTTTAACAGCTCATACCCATGCAAATGTGCAATTTGAGCAACATGTTAGTTGAAAAATTAAATAACAGATGCTAACAAATAACGATTTGCTGTGCTTCATCTTTCCTGTTGCATTTGGCAGATACAATTATGTATTAAACATTGCAAATAATCCCAAATAGCGGCGCCATTAGAAGACATAACTACGATGAGATGCATGCTGGGCAGATTCAGCACTCAAAACAAAGGCTGGCCATTTTTCTTGTATCAATTAAAAAGCCTGTATACGTTCAATTGGCCCATTTTTTTCTTTTTTACTTGAAGTTAATTGCTTTTAGTCTGTATTGTTCACCACCTACCAGTATTCCTCGTAGCTCTATCTCCGCAACACCAATACATACAAATCTATTAACATTCCATGATAATACTTAAATTGTACAATAATGGGAATATTTTTGAGGAAAAAGTGAAGTCTCATTCCCGCTGGGCTCTGTGTGTCATATGGGAAACTATGTTTCCATTATGTTAGGTCAGTGGAATGAAAGTACAGTAGCCCATTTAGACCCAGTGAAGGGCAGTGGAGTCTGTGATTAGTACAGACCCCATTCTCTATTCTCAGCAAAGCGCCGCCCAACAAGGGCATGATCTATTTCAGTCTTAATGAATAAAAATGTATCTTGGTTTTAATCTTTGTTTTTTTTATGATTCTTAAATTATGCTGAATATAGTTTAAACTGGCTATATATATATATATATATATATATATATATATATATATATATATATATATATATATATATATATATATATATATGTGTATGTGTATGCATGTTTAATTAAATTATGTATGCATGTTTCATTATTATTATGCTGAATATAGTTTAAACTGGCTATATATATATATACATTATTTATATATATATATATATATATATATATATATATATAATTTATGTATGTTTCATTGCTGGTTTTACACGTTAACATTATTAAGAAAACGTGTGTAGTACATGTTGGTAATATCTTTAAAGAGGGAATGGGTGCCCACGGATGTACCTACATTGAGACCAAAGTTGAGCAAATGCAAGTTTCGAATATCACAGACTCGTGTGGAGAGTTGGACCTTGAAGTACAATAGATAACTTGTCTATGCCTTCTTTTGTTTGGCTGGATGGTAGATGTTAGCAAATGCTGGGAATAATTTACTAAAATCAATAAACGGATACGAGACCAATCATAAAACAGCCCTTATTCTGAATGTATAAAGGGTTCAGTTGTCAATGCGGGAAGTCTGGCTAATGGTCTTATGTAGTAAAAATCTTAAACATTCATTCATGGCTGTCGGCTTCAGAGGCAAGCATTTTTATTTTTTTGAGAACACTCTCCGCTATCTAAAAGAGGACAGGAGGAGTGAGCGTATACTTCATGAGCCAGCAGACCCTGAAGCAAAGAACATTTCTACCCCAGTGCCATTTTCAACACCACTGTGGTGCAATGGTCGGTGCGGTGCAGTCTCTATTAGCATTAACGTGTCAGGGATGTCATCCACTTTGAGCTCTAATTGAGAGATTCACTGAAGCTCCTCCCCTTAACACAAAAAGGCAGACATTCAAGTTACTTCACACACACTTGACCTTCATTTCTTTCTTTGAGTATTTCTGACTTTTTGGACAAAATTGTCCATTTTGTCCAACTTTTTCTGCTTTCACGAAGAAGAAAAAACCCTTGCCCATCTCTTGGTCGATTGTGCTAGGTTCACATTCTGAAATAGCCTCCCCCTCGAAACCCCCAGAACAAACAATAACAAATCCCACACAATAAGGCGGAACAATGTGGCGTAGGAGTGTTTGTGTTGCCTCGGCACACAGTGGCAGACATTGTCCTTCACAAGTTCTACAGCATTGCTGTAGTTAACTCTGATGGGGGGTTGTAACCTCCCCCGACACTCTGTATGTCAACCATATTGATCTGTTTCTTTTACGCATGGATCTTTAATAAAATGTGACCTGGATGAGAAGGTTACAGAAGTCTACTTTGCTATGTGGGAGTAATGAGAAAAGGGTTGTGAAGAAGACAGTGACATGTGAAAGAGGCCCGTACGCCCTTTTTTTTTTTTTTTTAAAGGCCTGTCAGCCTCTGTTTGTCTCCAGCATGAATTAGCCCCCTGAAAAAGCCTCACACCCTCACAGGATACAATACTAGGAAGGAAGGGGGTAGATTAGCGCGGGTGTAAGGACTAATGGGTTCTTCACACTGCACAAATATTTCTTACGATAAAGACAAGCTATAAAACAAGCCATACACCACTTGGCCTATCCTGTCTCTAACTGATTGAGACAGAGTTATAGGCCTCACGGAAAGGTAAAGCACTGGTCCGGGGGGCTGCGTTAGGCATATAGGCATTGTCTGCTTTTCCCGGGTCGCCTCTTTAGAGCTTAACAATAGCAAACAAATGGCTCAACACTGCCTATTGACTTCCTTTGAGTTTCAGTGTTTGAAGGTAGTGACGACTCTTAGAAAATGCAGCCCCTAGTAGAAGATTTATTGACTACTTTCTGAAGTGCTGAAGCAAAGTCTCAACTGTTGCGATGTATGTTCATCTTGTTCCACAAACGTCCTATCTATGAATGAACACAAACGGTTCAGTTGTTTTTGTTTTTATCTTTTTCCACTTGGATTGGTTTTTACAGGGTTCGTACGGTCATGGAAAACTTGGAAAAGTCATGGAATTTTAAAATGGTCATTTCCAGGCCTGGAAAAGTCATGAAAAAAACTTAAATCATAAAAGTTTTGGGAAAGTCATGGAAATGTTGTTATATTCACATGTTCATTTACGCCGAGTTTGACGTAATTCATGTTTTTTTTAAAGAAAGACGCTCAAAAACGCACAAAATTTTCTAAATTGTTCTTGTTCATACCGAGATTTCAGTTTGGTCGTGGAAATTTAGTTAAAAGTCATGGAAATCCATTGGTCAAAATGTGTAAGAACCCCATTATTAGCCCATTGAGACATTATTTAATATTCTTTTCATTGTGCCTGCATTTAATATTTGTATTGCAATCTATATTCATAGATTATTTTGTGTGAGTTTGCCAAGCCAGTTTCCAAATGCTTGTCAATGAACATTTTTCAAATGTGGCCTCGAGAATCCGGTAGATGTTTAATAGTCAGCTTATGTTGCTTGTGTTGCCGTTGGCCTCTACTAGACTAAGAGACGTTATTGCTTCCAATGAACATGAATTACTGCACTCATTAAACCGTAATGAAACCCTGGCCTTCAGCCTGTCTTCACCTCCTACTCACAAATTATTGAAGCAGGGAAGCGAGTGCAGACTAGTCTAGGTCTGGTACATTGTAGGTCGCTTGCTAACCTATTGGAGGAATGACAGGGGCAGCTAAACCAATCTTCCCCAACTTTTTTTATTGCACACGTAAATATGTTTTTTAGGCTACAAAACTAAATGCTAAAACTGCACTATGACGAAATCCGTCAACGTTTGTTTTAATACTGACACTTTTAGGTTGAAAATGGCCACTTTCACAACATCTTCTGTTTTTAAATCGTCCCTTATCTTGCAAAGCCCGTTCATAGATGGAGTCGACCATCTGGGACCAATCTACTTCATGACATAAACTCATGTTCTGTCATTTAAACCTCTTTCTCTCTCCCCACAGTGTCCATCATTTTACGCCCTGACACTTTTTTAAATCATATTTCTAAAGAATGCAGTCGATGGTTTTAGCCTCAGACCTGGGGGTGAAGTCGCACTTTAATGCAGGACAGACCCAATGTACATTAAGATATTGATATTTATACATCGAAATGAAGTTAAGATGTTTGTAGTGAATTGCTCTTCACAAGGTCATTATGGTTCATCGCTACTTGGATCTTTTCTAATAGGTCTTGCCATTGGTTCCATATATTATTAAAACGTAATTGTCCTCCAAGTAAAACTAACCTGTCTCAGAACGATCTAAACCCAGTTGCTAAAAGTGATCATGCGAAGTTAGCCACATTTCGGGAAGAGTAATTTCTTACCTGAAGTAGCCGTGCAACCTTTAGGTGTAGAATGGCAATAAATAAACCTTGAACTCCTTGAAGTTTGTCAAAAGTGTTTCTATTCATTTAGCGAATGAGGAATGACTGATTAGTGGGGATGACGTGTGATAAGATACCTCCTGGTCTGGCTGGAGGTCGATTGCCAGGGAGCTGAACATATCCTGCTTGCTGGTTGCTATGGTGTACGTCATTTCCAGTAAATCTCACGATACAAATACGTTCTGTGTTCGTCGGAAGACGGCAGGTACAAGCCACCCGTATTTTAATTATCCAGTCTGATCTTGAGTGAGCAGCTGATAGTTATGTGGTTTGTTTACATGCCATAACATAAGGCTGCACAAATAATGCTCATGCTTTTTTGCCCCATTGCAATGTCGCAGTGTTTCAAAAATTCAGTAGTACCTGTGTTTCCTCTCGGATTTTTTCTGACGTGGGGAACGTGTTTTCGTTGTAATTTGGTGGTGCGCAAAGCAACACTAATGTTAACTAGCTAACACTGGCTGAAATAATTTCAAGATGTATATTTAATAACAATCAGTCGGTCATGAACATCAAAAATAAATACAATGCAAATGTTTATTCAAACTGTAACAATGTATGTAGCTTTGCGTCAGCTAGTTAAATCTGCCTTGTTCTCGGGCGAGGTTTTCTCATCCTCCTCCCTCTTTGTGACTGGCTGAGGAGGAAACCTACACCGCTTATTAGGCGATGACTTCGCAAGTCATCCTCAAAGTTGAGAGCAAGCTGTCGATTGTTGATTTAAATTCAGTGGAGTGGACAGTACTGTTGTAATTGCAACTTTGTGACTTTTCATTAAATTAGGGAGTGGCGGCACAGCAAACTGTAGAACAGAAACACTGCAACTTGAGTGAGAACTAATCAATGTGTATCATAGATGCTACATATGGTGATCGAAGATTTTAAAAAATCAAGCTGGAAACGGAATTATTCTTTAAATTAAACCATGTAATCCAAATAGGCGACCGACGCTGACGTCAGGGTACCCGCGACTCTAAATGCGTGCGTTATATGCTCTCTTAATCCTCTTTGTAGATGTAATTTAAGCCCAATACAACATCATGTAAAAGTTCAATACACCCTATGTATATGTGTTGTGGAAACACCCAATTTGAAACATTTTAACCACCACAGATGTCGGCACAAATCAACCATCCTTGATTTTGTAGTGCGTACTGCTATCCGTGTTTTTATCAGTAGTTTTGACTTGGTGGTCTGAACCTCTCTGTCAAACTAAAACTACCATCTACAAACATCAGATGATTGTTCTCGCCTGGCAGCAGTTTTATGTTTGAACATAGTTCACGCTGTGCACTTCTTTACTGCCGTCCATTTCACTGTCCCCAGAATTGCCCTCTATACCTTTCTTTGTGTCTTTATTCCTCCTCGCCTCACTGTCTTCATTTCTGAATGCTGAGCACTCAGTTTCCTCTCACTTTAGTTCTAAACCACACTCCCTACTGCACAGATTTCATGTCTGCATTCTTATCAAGTGAGGTCTTCAGATCATTCCCTCGTGAGTGCTGTTCGACATGATAATCTATGCACAGAGTTTGACGACACCAACGTGACCCACCGTCTATGTTGTTGCTGCATGGGAATGTTCCTGGCCTTGCACCCCTCCTGTCTCTCACAGAGCTGACACGCATCGCACGCTTCATTGCGAGCCGCTCGAGCCAGGAGACGGCCTCCTCCTTTGGGGAAGTCGGGGGCTGAAGCTAGGTCAGGTCTGGGTAGGTGGGGATCTTGGCTCATTAAGTGGCCCATGTGGAATGTTTGAGCCGGTTGCCAGGCGAAGAGGAAGGTTTTGATTTTACCATTGCGTCTTTCCAGCAGCTTGTTACAATTAGTGATGTCAGGAAGGAAAGAAACAAATATGAAGCATTTCTTCAAAGGGAAGGCATATCCTTCCCATGAGTTCATTCTTTCCTCGGGTTTCTCAAGGAAAAAGGGGGCAAAAGTGCAGCCGGGTTCTCTTCGGACAAAATGTGCGCGTCGCAGGCCCAGTTTCCTCCTGTTCTCTGGTGCATGTTGTCGCACTGCGAGGAGAGTAATGGGGTTGCAAATGATCAGAACAGCAACGCGGGACAAAGAGTCTACCAACATATATTTGTTTGTGTTCAACCCATTAAAATGAGGAACCTTATTTGTTTCCTGGATATGATGGTTAACCAGATGACGGTCCTGAGCTGTGCCTCTCTAGGCCTCAGTATGCTTATTCCCTTGAAGACACCATATGATGCTTCTGATTAAGGCTCTGTTTACATTACATATGCAAGCTGTATTTTAGATAATATTTCAAAGAGCTCTAGTTTGCGAGCGCTGGCTGTGTTCTTCACCGCCTCAGACGAGCAGTGCCAAGTTTCCCCACTCTCCTCCTGGCTGTAGGTATCCCATGCAGAGGCCATCTGTCTCTCCTCCCATAATGGTAAGGGTGGAGTCCTCTTAAAACACCCCCCCCCCCTTTTTTTTTTCTTCCGCTCCCTCCTTTCCTACATACTCCCAAACGCTTACAGTAAAACAAACAGAACATAGCATCAATGGAGTCGTGTTTCTTTGTATGCGTTGAGAGCCCTGACAAGTGACACACGGAGATGCACAAACTATGTATGGTAGCAGTTGGTTAGTGTCAGGTAGCTGCAATATGTAGAGCATGTCAGGGAGAAGCCTGGTCCCAGACACGTGTCTGCATGCATCAACACACTGTCAGGCATGCCGGGCATGTTAGTGAACCACCAGGACGACCAGTGCGGCAGGAGGATTTTGATCCGCATGGCATTTATAGTCTTGTTCCAGATAACGTATGTATTTTAGAAATACACTACCGTTCAAAAGTTTGGGGTCACTGAGAACATTTTGTGTTTTCCATGAAAACTCACACTTTTATTTATTAAATGAATACAAGATTAATACAAAATATAGTTGAGAAATTGACAAGGTTAGAAATAATGATTTTCCTTTTGAAATATTAATGTTGTTCTTCAAACTTGTCGCTTAAAGGAAGGCCAGTTTTAGAGCTTCTCTCACTAGCTTAACTGTTTTCAGCTGCGCTCACATAAAGAGAGTGTCAATGTCAAGGAATAAACTGTTTGTGGAAAATGCAAAATAAAAAAACATTTTCTTTTAAAGGGTTTCAATAACACAATGTACCACTAGAACACTGGAGATGGGCCTCTACACACCTCTGTAGAGATTTCATTAAAAAACAGAATAGTCATTTACACATTAACTATGTATAGAGTGTATTTCTAATTAATTTAATGTAATTTTCATTGGAAAAAACTGCTTTTTTTTTCTTTTTTCTAAGTGAGCCCAAACTTTTGAACGGTAGTGTATGTATCTCTCTTTTCATGCTTTAAGTTGTTTAAGAAGAAGAGTTGCACCAATGAGGTGACAACAAGCAGCTGTCAGCTCAGATGACTGGAGCGTAGAATGTGAAACCCAAATGGCTCTGACCCTGATTCTCCCCCACAGCAGAGGACTCTGGCAGATGCGATGCAAACACAGGGCAACACATGCAGTGCTTAGCGCATCATAGCAGGGTGGGATACTTCTTATTTTAGAGCAGGTCATGAATCATAGCTCGGAAAATAGATGTAAATGGATCCCTTAATTATCTTGGAGAAATAATCCCAAGTGAGTTTCCCAAGTAAATAATTAACTTAATAGTAATAGTTAACTTATTTAATGTAATAGGTTAAAAGCCTAAGTACAGTGGAGAACTGTGCTAGATAAGATAAGTTTCCACAGTAAAGCAAGAAATCAAGCGGATTCATATTTCAATATTTTGAAAATGTGGGTCAGCAGAGGAAAACAAACAGGAAAGCTGTGTGTGTGTGTGTGCACGTGCGTGTGTGGCACTAAAATTACAGGGGACGTAAGCCTCTTTTGGCTATACTCTTCACAAACCAAGATAGCATTGCTGTGGCTTACCACTTAAATTCAAGCCAAAGACTCAAAATACCAGCCAGTGGACCACTTTTATAAGCTTTACTCCATACACATCCGAGGCTACGTACAAAGTGGAAATTTATAGCTCCTAAATATAGCTTGCTCTGCACAACTGTGTCGATACAACTGTGTTGTAGATTACTCTACAATTCACTTTTGGTATAGCCTCTTAAAAATGTTAAAGTGCTCATAATTCTATCAATGAATCATTCGTGTAATTATGCTCGCTAAAAAACAGGGTGGATTTATTCACATTCAGGGCTGTCGACATGTCCTGTAATTCATTCCCATTTAGTTTTTTTGTTTGTTGCCTCAACCCATCTATCAACTATGACATGCGATCTCAATTTGCATTTGTAATGATGAGGCCTCGATGATCCCCAACGTTAAACACTGAGTTCCACAAGGTTCTGTGCTTGGACCATTTCTATTTACCGTAGGTATATATCAATTAAACCAGAGGCGACCAACCAGCTCGCTAATCTTCATGTCTTAAAGACATAAAAACATGGATGACCTGCAACTTCCTGATGTTAAACTCGGACAAAACCAAAGTTATTTTACTCGTCCATGAACACCTCGGATATCAATTATCAGGTGATGTGGTTTCTGTAGATGGCATTGCCCTAGCATCCAACACCACTGTAATGAATCTCTGCATTATCTTTGATCTCAAGGACTGCATTTTTCATCTACGTAACATTTCTACATCATAAAGATGTAGAAAAACAGGTTCAGGTGTTAGTTGTTTCTAGACTAGATTACTGCAATTCTTTATTGGGCTGCTCTAATAAGTCTCTTAGGTCCCTCCAGTTGATCCAGAATGCTGCAGCTTGTGTACCTAACAACTAGGAAAAGAGATCACATTACTCCTTTATTGGTTGCTCTGCACTGGCTCCCTGTAACATCCAGCATCACATTTAAATTATTCTCCTCTCCTACAGAGCCTTGATTGGTGATGCTCCATCATATCTTTAGACTCACTAGAAAGCTACTGACCGTGTTTACATGCGTTCGAATAACTGTCTTAGTCGGACTGAAATGGAATTATCCGTTTCATGTAAACACCTTTGTTCGACTATGTGCGGTCCGACTACGATCTGATTAACACCCCTGGATAACTTGATCCGATCCGGTTGATAATCCGACTATCGCTGCATGTAACGGTGAATTGGATTAGGAAAGAATGCGTCTTTGCGCATGCAAGCGGAAATGTCTGTATCGCCACGAGTTGTCATGAAAACAGTGCCCCCTATCGTATCGGAGGTGACATGCTTTCGGTCAATGATTCAAATTACTCACTGCCATGTATATTGGGATAATGGCAGATCCCCAAAAAGATAGCATAGTCCAACTAAAGCAAGATTCGTATTATACCATCATGTAAACACACTGACTCTCAATAAATGTGGGGCTACCTGTGGTTCCTAGAGTCTTAAAAAGTAGGATGGGAGCCATAGCCTTCAGTTATCAATGATATGCTGCTATAGGCTTATAGGCTGCTGGGGGACGTTTTAGGATACACTGAGCTCCTCTCTCCTCTTCTCTCTCTCCTTATTGATGAATTTACGTCTCTCCATTGCACATTATTAACTCTGCTTCCTCCCCCGGAGTCTGTCTTATGTGTACAGATTGTAAAACCCACTGAGGCACATTTGTAATTTGTTATATTGGGCTATAAAAAAAAAACTTGAATTGAAAAATGATTGTCCATACAGCATAAACACAGAAACTCTCTTCAGTGTTGATTTGTGTTGTTTGCATGTAACATTTTTTATTGTATTTTTATTTTTTGCTGCAACCACAACTCGAGCATTTGTTGTCCGTGATCATCTATCCTTGACTTGCTATTAGTACTTACAGCATTCAAATAACCATTCATATTCAAAACCATATTTACATGTTGCATTACTTTATTTCAAACATTTGCGGGGTACTTCAAGTTAAATGAAGAGTGTTATAAAGAGGACAAACAACCATAACATTGCTTGTTTTGTTTCATCTCTTTCCAGAGATGTTTTTTCCGATCCGACAGTCTGAGTGTCCCGTGGTGAACGTGTGTTGCTTATTAAGAGGGAAAGCAGAGCACTAGCAGCAACCCAGATGAATTCCGGCCCTTTCTTTCTTCTTCTTCTTTACCCCCACGACAAACGTGGCTAAAAAAAGATAATGGCTGTTAATGAACGGGGGAAAACATACTGTTTGACGGATGGATTTTGATTCACAGAAAATGTGTTTCCACTGCTACACACCACAGAACAAAATAACTGTAACCTCTGAATTTCATGAGAAAAGCATTTTTTCTAAATGTAATTAAAGCTGCAACGATGACATGCTGCTGCTGCTGCTGCTGCTGCTGATCTGAATCTCATCTCGATCCTGTTCTCTCAGCAGGTGTGAGCAGCAACCAGGTGATTGTTCCTGAGAAAGTGAATGCCGTGCTGGGGAAGAACATCACGCTGAGCTGCAGAATAGAGGTGGGCTCCAACCTCACGCAGAGCTCCTGGGAACGCCATCTTCCTTCCGGCACCATCACCCTGGCCGTGTTCAACCCCGAGTTCGGGACCTCCTTCTCTCCGGACTACATCAAGCGCATCTCGTTCGTGTCCCCTTCCGTGCGAGACGCTACCATTACCATTGAAGGGGCCGGCTTTGCAGATGTCGGGTCCTACACCTGCAAAGTGGTAACATTTCCTCTGGGCAATACACAAGCATCAACCTATGTTAATGTGTTAGGTAAAGTATAGCTCTGTCTCCTCGTTTTCTTTTTCAGTTGTATCGGGTGTTTCTTAATGCTGGTCTTTAATCCCTCCTTTCAAAGCGGGACACTGGTGGTTGTGATTAAGCAACGCTTAGGCGACTACTAAGTGTTTGTCACGACGGAACAAACTACTCCCTGAAGCTACCTAGCATTGTAATTTACCGCCTGGACACATGCCATGTCAATTAAAATCCCTATAAGAATCTGCTCTGTATGGAAGCGGGTGTGCTCCCTCTCATTTCACTCACCCCAGTGTCACTTACTTTGAAAAACTGCAGAGTCAGGTTTAAATTAATTTCTATATAAGGTCCTCCATGAGCCCACTTGCACACAAATCAAAAAAGTGCACTTATTTTATACTTTAATGGAACATAGAGACTCTCTCCACATGTAGCCAGCATGTAAACACAGTGCAGTTCAAACAGCTTGGTGCAACTAGTTGCATGCAACAACAAGTTAATTGCAGGGTGTGATGCAGAGCGACTCTTATCACATTCAATTGCATTTAACCAAGCTGCATGCTGCAGTCGGATGAGTAGCAATGCTCTTGACGATGGTTCTGCCTTCTTTACCCTTTGTCAAGAGTTATGTAATCGTACCTCGGGCTGAGTAGTTGTCGTGTCTGAAGCTTTCACGGGCTCTGCATAAGCAGATGACAAACTCGGCATTCCCCGGCTTCGAAAATGTATCATAAAAAAATCCAACATTTCTGCACTGGTGTCAAAGGCTCCTCTCTGAGGAGCATGGACGTTGAACTTCCTCTACGGTCAGCGTATGTTTCCAACCCTAAATTGGTGGTTGGATTGCACTCAGGCAGCGCTGAGAAGTAGATTGCACTGCAGGCAGTCGTTTCTTGTCTCCCTCCAGAGACTGAAGGAGACTGATGACTAATGAATGCTGCATTAAGTGCTGCTGTGACAGCCACAGTGTCTGGGACCTCACAGAGTTCAGCTTCACCCCGCTCTTCTTTCTTGACGTATTCTCAGGCATGTTGTTTACTTTTGGATCACACAATGTACATACATGTACACCCATAGACAACTAGCTTATGCCTACTTTATAATCCATATGTAATGTAGGTGTTATTACGGTGGTGTATGTTCTTAGAAAATTAGTTGCATGTGGGCGTAGATTGTTTTTTCTTAATGAATGCACACATCCCAATTACAAACCTAAACTCACTAGATTGAAGTGCCCAAGGCATAAATGAACATTGGCTTCTTCATCTTTTCTTGTTTTGGGTTAACTGGAACATTTTTGTTCTGAAATAAGCCAAAAAGTTGCTGCATCCCTAAAACAAATTCTGGATAGCACGTCAACATATCATTGAATCAGTTTATTAACATATTGTAATAATATACAGAATAGTGCTTGTATGGTATGTATTGTATTTTCTTTAGTTTAAACAACTCATCTAAAAATTGTGATTAATGTCCATAATCAGAGAGCACAATTGATTTAACTTGAATTCCTTTAAAATGAACTAAAGCAATTAAAAGATTGTTAAACCTAAAGGCTCAAACCATGAATAATAGACCGAAGTCCCAACACACATCATAATGATTGACAGCTGCAGTTGACATTGATTTATTTTCAAAAGTTACACTCTAGATGCAAACCCTTTACCCCATCACGAGGCGCTCGGCACACTATTTGTTTTGGCTCAATACTTACTCGCTTTCCTATTTGTCCTCGTGTCGACAGCATCTTATAGCAAATGCCCGAGCTTTAAGGAACACCTCAGGAGGAAGTGTGCTACAGTGCGTGAGCCAAAAGTCCCCACCAGTAAGCGATAGTACTGAAGCCGCGGAGGGCAGCGTGGCACAGGAAGTGAATGAATCAGAATGACCCTTTGTTTCAAAGTGCTGACGGGTGAATAGGAAATCTGATGAACAACAAACATCAAAACATGTATGCGCAGGGTTCGTACGGTCATGGAAAACCTGGAAAAGTCGTGGAATTTTAAAATGGTCATGGAAAAAACTCATAAAAGTTTTGGAAAAGTCATGGAAATGTGTTCTAATCACATGTTCATTTACGCCGAGTTTGAAATAATACGCCAAATTTTCTAAATTGTTCATGTTTATACTGAGATTTCAGTTTGGTCATGGGAATTTGGTTTAAAGTCATGGAAAAGTCCTGGAAATCCATCGGTCAACATGTGTAAGAACCCTGATGCGACGCACAGCGTTGAGGAGGCAGATTTTTATTATTAGGCATTTTAGCTTAATCCTATCCTACCTTAAACTATGAACTGCATTATTGTGTGTCTCAACGTCTGTTCATTTATCTAGCCAATAATTAAAAATATGTTGAGTCATAGAATTATCCCCACAGAGAGATTACTTTCTCACCAAAGTAAAAATCAGAAGAGGGTTATAGTTTTCTGTGGTGAGATGTTTTATTTCTTTATTCAAATAATGCCCCCTCCTAGTTTCTTTGACAAATGCGTCATAAAGCTATCTTTATGCTTGTTACTATGTCCTTTTTCTTACAGTTACTGTTCCCTATTAGCGAGATTGATCTCACCTGCTTGCTGTGCGTGGCTTCATTTACAACGTTAATAGTGGTGGTTTTAGTTCATTGGCTTGTCTTTCTTTAAGCATCAACGTTTTGCATCACAGCATCCAAGATCTCAAACAAATCTTTACACCAAAGTGACCGCTTTTAAATTTTAAAAAAAATGGCAATTTATTGATTTTGGATGTTAAATTATGTAAGAAATGTCGGACTTGATGCATGACCTTTGAACACCCAGTTAAAACCAATATCATTTCTGGGGTTCCCACTCCGGCATTAGTGTTTGTATGCATACGTGGATCTGTGTGTGCGTAGGCGGGGAAAGGGCCAATGCAGCCAGTTTGCTGAAGGGAAATCGTTACCCTATCCCCTAAAGCATTTCCACTCATCCCAAGCGTTCCCCTCCCTTCCTTGACAGCAACTCCAAATTAACACGTCTCTCTGATTTAGTTATTCTGAAGCTCCGGCCAGCTCGCCTCTTAGCATAGAGAAGCTACTGTTTATAGTTGGAGGCCTGTGAGGAGAGGGTAAGAATGTGAGGTGGATGGCTGAGAGGGACGCCCCGGCCCGCCCTTGCAGTGGGTTCGAGAGACGCCGGGTTATTTTTGGGGAGAGAGGGTGCCGGGAGTTATTTGAAATTGTTGTGTGACCTGCCGCCTCCCCTGGGAAGACAGATGTCTGGGGTCTAAGGTGATGTCCGTGTCTCGTGGATTAGGCTGCCGAGTGCCCCCACGTGTCTTTTAAAACTGTCACCAGCGCAGTAAGTGGAACAGCTGCTCCTTTTAAGAGCGACGGAGATAGAGGAGCCTCTGTGCCGGAAGACAAAGAAGAAATCATTAACATAAGTGGGAAATTGTCGTGACGGTACACGGAAGTGTAACCTTGTGTAGCCGGTTTACTCCACTACTCGGCTTTTGTCCTTTTTTTTCCTCCTTTCCAAAGGGTCAGGCACTTTCCAGGAGTTAAAGCTAGGTGGACAGTATATTTTTTGGGCGTCTTTGGGCAAAGATTCCATAGTAACCTTTTAGCGTAATGAGATCCAAGTGGTCGGAGAAACTTCTGGCTCTGGTTTCAGGCTTTAGAAAACCGCTCTCCGGGGCGAGAGACGTCGGCCGATCGCAGGTCGTTTTAGAGATGGTGCGTTATTGTTGTCTGTTCTACGAATTAAGATGCGCACGCACGTCGCAAAAAGCCTCGTGCAAAAGTTAATATATCAGCATTGGCAACAACATGCGCTTCAGTGTTTCAAAAACGTTTTTACGACTTAAGCCTTCTGCTAACTAACGCCTCGAGACGGCCGCGTGCGTGAGCTAGGCTAAGCGGCCGACTTTAATTATTAAAAACGTTTTCTTTCCATCTCTGAAGCCCTCTGAAGATCTCCATAGCCTCAAATCCCAGTAAGTTACCTCAGACGGCTTTACAGGCCCACAAGTTGGCAAAGAAAACGGGACGCCATTTCAAAGAGAAATGGCGCCGTGAGGATCACAATGAAAATCGGGGTGATGTACGAGTTACTGTACGGCGCGCGTCCATATGCCGGTGCTCGTCGGGTGGGAGGGGCTTAGAAAGCTGGTGATGAGGGCTACATTGTCAAAATTCTGGTGGGTTTTTTCTTCGAGAAAACTGCCAATCACAAAGCACCATAATAATAATAATAATAATAATAATAACTTTATTTATATAGCACTTTTAAAAACAAGGTTTACAAAGTGCTCTACAGATAAACAAAGCATAAACACAACTTAAATGGCGGCAAACAAAAAAGACCATACCATAAAAGTATTGAATACAACTAAAACCAAACAAATAGGCAATTAAAATAAAAAAATCATGAACGTTTATTGTTAAATGTTTTGCTAAATGATGCCAAATACACATAACCCAGTTTTAAACCGTGCTGCACGTGTTCTTTAGGCCAGTGCAGCGTAATAAATCAGAATCAGAAACCGTTTATTGCCAGGAATGTTTACACAAACAAGGATTTCTTTTTGGCGGAAGGTGCAACATTAGACATGACAAACAACAATCAATGCAGAAACTTAAGTATAAGGTAAAGATAAAGTCCTCGGACAACAAATAACGTTAAAAGTGTCTACGTGTATGTTTCTAGTGACGTGTGTTTAAGTTAAAGTGTATGGTGTGTGTGTGTGTGTGTGTGTGTGTGTGTGTGTGTGTGTGTGTGTGTGTGTGTGTGTGTGTGTGTGTGTGTGTGTGTGTGTGTGTGTGTGTGTGTGTGTGTGTGTGTGTGTGTGTGTGTGTGTGTGTGTGTGTGTGTGTGTGTGTGTGTGTGTGGGTGTTGTTCGGGTTGCGTCCCGCTCGCATGGATCTGTTTTGACTCCTTGTTCCGTCTAAACCTGCATTTATTCTCAGGAAGCCGGTATAACGTTACCCCAGCTCTAAAGTGTACAGTAACTGATCCCCTCATCTTCCAGGAGAACATAGTCAAACACAAACACATCACCGTGTCGGCCGTCAGTAGCCGCTGATTTGGGGATATTGAGGGATTATCCCCAACATCAGACGCTCACTTCATGCTTGGTTTGAACCTCGGTCAGAACCGTCTCTCAGGCCCCCCTACAGACCAATAGACGTTCCTGTGAGACGCTATACGTTTGGAACACGACAACAAAGACGAGTCCGTCTCCACTGAAAAGCCTTCATAAGATTGAGGAGCAAGGTTCATCCATTTTTAATGCCTATATGTGGAATGGAAGAAGTCAATCTGCCCTCTCTGGCAGTTAAGTATAATAGGGCCACTTCCCTCTGTCCATATTCGACATGATGGACATTATTTATTCATATGCGTCCTGAAGAAGATCAATATTCATTCTGTAATCTTTTTCCCGTTCTGTCATTTCCTCCCCTCCTCCTCCTCCTCCTCCTCCTCCTCCTCCTCCTCCTCCTCCTCCTCCTCCTCCTCCTCCTCCTCCTCCTCCTCCTCCTCCTCCTCCTCCTCCTCCTCCTCACTCTCTTCACCACAGTGGAGCCGAAGGTCTACGTGTCCGCCGGCCCCACGGCGCTGCTGGACGGCGGGAACGAGTCTCTGGTGGCGACCTGCATCGCCGAGCGGGGCCGGCCCGCCGCCGAGGTGTTCTGGGAGACGGAGCTGTACGGGCGGAGCGAGAAGCAGAGTCAGGACGAGCCCAACGGCACCACCTCCGTCCACGTGCACTACATGTGGCAACCGCAGAGCTACGCCCAGGGCAAGAAGCTCACCTGTGTGGTGCGCCACCCGGCCCTGCTGACGGAGTTCCGCATACCGTTCATGCTCAACGTTCAGTGTAAGCGCTCAAATATAACCTCTCCTTTAACTCCTGTGTTGTCTTTTCTCACATCTGATAGGATAAGTCTGGTGGATTCTATTATTTGTTGTTGTCAACACATTAATTGATCCTGCTACTTCTTCCACACTGGTCCATCGACCCCCCCCCCCCCCCCCCCCCCTTTATTCAAAAACAATGGACTTGCCAAATTGTTAGTTCATCTAGTACAGAGGTAGGTGTCTTATCCCAGAGAGATGAAATAGAATTAATAAAAGATGCATTCTTTGGTTAAAGTTCCTTTTTTTTCCTCCGATGTTTAGACATGTTTTGCGGAAAAAACATTACAAACTAGAACGGGCACTCAGTAGAGCGCATACCTTTACATATCACAAGATTGAGCATTGAATTATGAACATTTTGGCATTAGTTGCAGCCAATTGGATATAAATTGACCGTGCTATGGTAAAAATAAGATGTTGACCTTTTCATGACCTTGAACTTTGGCTCGATCGATCCCAAAATCTAATCAAATGGTCCCCGGATAATAACTAATCATCTCACCAAATTTCATGCGGTTCGGTTAAATACTTTTTTTACTTATGCGAATAACACGCACGCACGCATACAAATACGCGGCGATCAAAACATTACCTTCCGCATTTTCAATGCGAAGGTAAAAAACATCAGTGAGCCTCATATCTGTTCCCACATAATCGCTTGCACACTGAATCCAAGGTGCCTTGTTCCGGTAATGTTTGCTCCAAAAGATGCAATAACCAAAATATATACTATATATAGCCTTAAGATCCACCTCCAAAGTTTTCCGAGACAAATTCATTCCCTCACCACTCTGCCTCTTCATCATGCCGCCTTGCATTGGGGTGAATGCTATGGCTGCTCAATAATTGGGTTGGATTATGCGGTGTATTACAATTTTTGCTTATGTCATCAATGAAATGCATTGTTCCTGAAATAACCAAGAGGAAGAGTCATAATCGATATAGCCAGCAAAGTAATGATTGATGACAGTTATTCATATCGATATCAACCCATGTTGATGGCTTGATTTATGAATAGCCCGATCCCTATCTTTCCCTCTTTTACTTTAATAGGGCCGTTTTAAGTTTTTTTAATTATATAATTATTAAAGCATGCTTCTTTGACGAGTGGTCCTCTGGTTTTCTCTGAGCTGGACTCGGAGTGCAGGCTAATGAAGGTGTTTTATGAAATATTGATCAGGCCCCAGCAGCAACACAAGTAGCAGGGGGCAGCGGATGGAGACGCAACAAAACAAAGGTTAATACAGAGAGAAGGAAGCTTTGCAGCTCAATAAATCATGTCTAATGCAGAGGCAGGGGATTTGAAGTGCAAAAGAAGCACAATTTCAACGTTGAGCTGCGTTAAAAAAAAAAAAAAAAAAAAAAAGCCAGTTGACATGATGAGCCCAGGCATCTGCCTCACGTCGTAATGAGTTCCTCATTCGTCCTCCAGAGAAATCAAAACGAAATATTGGATGCCTCCGTCGGTATGTGCCATGTGTTATTACACTGGCATGTGCCTGCCTTCGTTTAGGCATGCTCCTGCCTTCCTTTTGTTTTTTTTCTGAGTCTTGGTGAGGCAGTAGTTTATTATTAGCTGCAGTACAGCTACTGTCTGAGTGAGTGTGTCATTTTCTAACTTTCCATTTGTTTGCTCTCCTGGCTCTTGTGCGGCACGAGGTATAAGAATAACCCAAAAGATTCTATGTCAGGGTTCGTACGGTCATGGAAAAGCTGGAAAAGTCATGGAATTTTAAAATGGTAATTTCTTAGGCCTGGAAAAGTCATGGAAATGTTCATTTACACCGAGTTTGAAATAATTAAGGTTTTTTAAAGAAAGATGCTCAAAATATAAGCCGGTGTACGCTCTCGTCTCAATACACAAAATGTTCAAAATGGTCCATGTTTTTACCGAGATTTCAGTTTGGTCGTGGACATTTGGTTTAAAGTCATGGAAAAGTCATGGAAATCCATCGGTCAGAATGTGTACGAACCCTGCTATGTTTTAATGAATTATACAAATGCTAAACGTTGTAACCTTGTTTGTTTTTTTAAATGTTGTTTTACAGTTGCACCAGTGGTATCGATTTTGGGAATTGACAAAAATTGGTTCGTGGGTCAAGAGAATGTAAAGTTCAACTGTGGCGCCAAAGCCAACCCGCCTGCTCGCCACTTCACATGGACCAGGTCAGTATCCCCTAAAGATTGGCCACTCTGTGAGGACTTTAACTCATCAATAATATATGCTATACATAACTTGAAAGTCTCCTTTTCAAACAGAATAAGTCAAAATAAACTGGAACAGTCTGTCAAAGTTTCAAATTCAGGGGACACGGCTGATCACACACACATAATTTTTGCCGTCCGTTGTTTAAATGTGCGGTCAGACGGTCCTTAGTTCACTCAAACGTTGGAAAACCTTTTTCTATTCAGCAGCTAATGTTTGAATTACATGATCTGGTGGAGTTGATGGTTCAAATATAACAATGATAACTCACTCGGTTGACTGAGGTGTGACAAACGGGCAAAAGGAAGATGTTTCTTGAGTAGCAAATTCGACATGAATGATCAGCTGCTGATTGGTCCACTTGGGTAAAACTAATCTCGGTTTAAAGAAACTTAAATTAAATAGCCGAGCAAAGCCGACTCTGTCTCTAAATTACCTCCAGCGTGACTTTTGGAGTCTGTACACTGGAACTGTCAAATGCGCTGCTGCCCCGATCGGGACGACTGCCGGCTATAAATAAAAGATTCCAAATGCTTCACGCATCAGAGCAACGCTCGCCTATTTGCAGCTCTTTGGCATCATGTTGCCTTAAAAAACAAGAAGAATGACCTCATTCGAATTGGCAATACCAATAAAGTCGAGACGGCCAGACGCGGTATTTTCCTGCTCTGACGTTGGAACTTGGTCATGTGATCATGTGATAGGGGCAACCAGCCTATGACAGGGTTCGTACGGTCGTGGAAAACCTGGAAAAGTCATGGAATTTTAAAATGTGTATTTCCAGGCCTGGAAAAGTCATGGAAAATACTTAAATCACAAAAGTTTTGGAAAAGTCATGGAAATTTGTTATATCCACATTTTCATTCATATCGAGTTTAAAATAATTCATGTTTTTTGAAAGGAAGACTCTCAAATTATAAGCCGGCTTACGCCAAGTCCAAACAGATGGATTTGCACATAAAGGATAATCAGGGTTAAAATGGTCTTTTCCAGGCCTGGAAAAGTCATGGAAAAAAACTCAAATCATAAAAGTTTGGGAAAAGTCATGGAAATTTGTTTGGACATGGAGATTTTTTTTAAGAAAGCCGCTTAAAATGTAAGCCAGCGTACGCTTTCAATACGCAAGATTTACTAAATTGTTCGTGTTTGGTCATGGAAATTTGGTATAAAGTCATGGAAAAGTCATGGAAATCTATTGGTCAAAATGTGTAAGAACCCTGGATAATAGTTTGATTAAAAGAATAAACATTTATAGAAGTGTTTCTAGGAATAAACATGTATAGTAATGTTTATTCTTTTAATCAAACTATTCTCTCATTCATTTTTTTTCATTTAAGGTATATTGTATTCTTTGTAACTCTCATTGTTTGAATACTACTTTTTCAAAAAGTTTTCATGTTCACAACGAGATTTCAGTTTGGTCATGGAAATTTGGTTTAAAGTCCTGGAATTCCATTGGTCAACATGTGTAATAACCCTGCTATGAATGTTGAATAATCAACACAACGGTGACATCACTTCAAGTCATGGACCGGTTTTCCGCCTCCTCCTGTAAACATGCAGTGTACATGCGATGTGTTTCCTCTGAGTACGATGTACTGCACGCTCCGAGGTCCATGTAATGTTTCATTTGTGCACAGGTTGGATGGATTGATGCCCGAGGGTGTCGAGCAATCAAACAATAGCTTTGCGTTCGCTCGCCCGTTGGAGCGCAACGACTCCGGAGTGTACCGCTGCGAAGTGATAAACGACATCGGTCTCCGCACTCAAGACGTAAACCTCTGGGTACAAGGTACGTTTTGACTTTTTTTTTTTTCCCTTTTCCCCCAGGTGCTCCTCCAAGTCTTATTTTTAACATCTCCGCACTTAAATAAATCTCTTTTAACACCCGAGGTGAAATAAGCGATCTGTGCCGCTCGACGCTCAGCTGATGTCAGATTACCCCCGCGCTGCGATCGGTTCAACACTCGGAGCCGGGCTAAGCCTCCGCGTAAACGTCCCCTCCCAGATCCACTTTCACACATTCCTGGCAACATGGGAGCTCGGAGTGCAGATAAAGAGTATCGGCCCCAAACATTTCCCGTGTTGCGGTTTTGCAACATTAGATTTCTCACATAAGAGAGAGCGAGAGAGAGTGAGAGAGAGAGAGAGAGAGAGAGAGAGAGAGAGAGAGAGAGAGAGAGAGAGAGAGAGAGAGAGAGAGAGAGAGAGAGAGAGAGAGAGAGAGAGAGAGAGAGAGAGAGAGAGAGAGAGAGAGAGAGAGAGCGAGAGAGAGTGAGAGAGAGAGAGAGAGAGAGAGAGATTTTCTCCCTGCTGCACCCATGTCGCCTTTTGTCTTTGCTTTATTTAACAGTCTGGTTTCACAGCGGGCCATAATGCGTTGTGTTCACAGATTTGCGGAACACAAAAGTACGTCTGCGTGTGACATATAATTAGTTTTTCAACAGTCATTTGTAATCTTATGGCGGTTCTCTAGGACATTATTTATTTATAGATTAAGACGAGAGAAGAGGGATCTTCCCTTGATCATCAAAAGGGGTTTCCCTGCATTTGGATTAGCTACATTCTGTCCATTCACTGACAAATCCTCGTCAGAGAACTCCCGGGATAATAAAGCGCTCCCGTTTGCTCCCCCCCCCCCCCCACACACGGTTTTCCACTCGACTTCATGATTCCAAAGTCAGGGCGTGAATCCTGAGAACTCTGCATCTCTTGTTGTTTTCATTTCTCCTCGGTTCCGTTTAATCCTTTTCCAAACACAGCAACTGCTGTTTTTGGACACATACTCCGCTAACACACACACACACACACACACACACACAATCCTTTTTCGCTTCACACTGTCAAAAAGAAAGAGCTGGAGAAGTCCCAAAAAAAGGCCGTCACGCCTTTTGAGTCTCGCTCCAAATGAAAGCACGGCGGACGGACCTCCGCTACGCAATTATCTCGCTCCTCTTGTCAAATATGAAGACTCAGGCACGCAGCCTCTCACTTCCATCCCCCACGGAGATAGCCAGGTTGAGCTCGGCTGTATTCCCTCCTCCTCCTCCCCCCCCCCCCCCCCTCCTCCTCCTCCTCCGTGGCTGCTCCACATTCCCAGTTGTCTGTGCAGCCTTGTGGTTTCTGGCTGCTCGTCCCTCAGATGATCTGCTGCGTGGTTACAGATGCTCCCAACCCCACATGAGTTTAAAATGTCGTGCTGCAGGGCGGTAAAGGATGGCGACTGGCGAAGGAGACGGGCGCCACTGTATCAGTTCTCTCTGTTGTTGTTGTTGTCCTCTCTCTCGTGCTTTTACTTTAGCCGTGCTCCTTCATCGCTGGTAATTAGACTTTTTCTCAGTTACGCAAATTGTGGAAATCGTTACAGCTCCACGGGGGATCGGGTTTTAGTAGGACCCAAAATCCTCCTGGAGATGCAGACCACTGTGTGTGTGTGCGTCATATGGCTTTGTAGTCCGGCCTTTGATGTGCCTGTGCGGAGATTGGCGAGTGGCAGGGTTCGTACGGTCATGGAAAACCTGGAAAAGTCATGGGATTTTAAAATGGTCATTTCCAGGCCTGGAAAAGTCATGGAAAAAACTTAAATCATAAAAGTTTTGGAAAAGTCATGGAAATTTGTTATAATCACATGTTCATTTACGGCAAGTTTGAAATAATTAATATGTTTTTTAAAGAAAAACGCTCGAAATATAAGCGGCGTACGCTCTGCTCTCAATATGTCAAATGTTCTAAATTGTTCATGTTTTACCGAAATTTCAGTTTGGTCATGGAAATTTGGTTTAAAGTCATAGAAAAGTCCTGGAAATCCATCGGTCAAAATGTGTAAGAACCCTGGAGTGGCATCAGGCTGGAGGTCACAATGGAGACCATCATCCTGACCTTGACCCCTCTCCTCTCCGACTCTGGTTGCTATCGGCAACGCCAGGCCACCGGAGGACAGATCGAATGCGGGGGGGGGGGGCGGCTCCCATCGATCACACAGCGTTTCATCTTCTCACATGACTTCCCCACAGCGGGGTTTAGAAAGAAGGGGGGGGGGGGATGCCAATCAGGCTCACTCAGATGCTCACAAGTGCACGTCCTCTGTCGTCCAATCGCTCTCCGTCTTCCTCTCCGGCACACACGACGACACGGAGCACTTAACCTCTTTCTGCCCCTCTCATTTCCTGCTTTTTGCTCGACGGCGCAGCTTTCAACGGATTCTTTAGTCTCGGGGGAGGGCGGCGTGTCTCTGTTCCAACACCGCAGCGTGTCGATGTGAATTAGTCTAAAAAACGTTTAAAGCCCCACTGTGTTGTTTTTTTCTTTGTAGCGCCCCCTTCAGGTATTTAACTATGTAACAATTCCTAGCTTAAAATAACAGCTTGAAAAAAATGGTGCCGCTACAATGACTTTTAATATGTCGATTTGCTACTCCACCATCGGGGGTCTGTGGGCTAAATACCCGACTATGTAAGATTGTGTATCCGCCCGGTACTTGGACCTGCTTTCTGTCAGTGATGACCAACGTCACATAGTCCAGTCCACCTCACAGGGGACTTTTTATTGTCTCCGCTACGCGACGTAGAGACAGAGAGACATGCTGCTGTGGAGACGATCAATAACAGACGTTTAGTTTAATAAAAGAACAAAGACGTCTTTAAGAAAGGGACCTGACATTACTGCTTCTGTCATCTGGAGGAGAGAGAAAGTTACAGGGGGGAGAAGGAGATTATTATTTTTAATCTCAAACTCAAAAGAGCCATATGCGTCACCTGAAGAGCCATATATGGCTCAGAGCCAGAGGTTCACGACCCCTGATCTGTCGTAACTGGGTATTTACGACACTGAAGTAAACGTTAAATACCTGAAGGGGGCGCTACAAGGGAAAAACTACATAATGGGGCTTTAAATGTACTTTACAGATCACAAAGTGAGGTTATCGTTCCTCTTCACCTTCATGTCTCCTCCCTCCCTCTGCTGTCATTCCTCTCTCGTCTAAATCTTTTCATCACATGTTCCCCGTGCAGATCCTCCCCCGACCACGGCCGCCCCCAGCACTACGGCGTCCGTCCTCCACGACACCTCGGGCACGGGCACCGCCGCGGACCAGCAGAGAGGCGCCCTGTTCACGTCCCCCACCCTGGCCTCGGTGCACGACAGCAGCCTGGGCACCATAGTGGGCGGGGTCGTGGGCGGAGTTTTGTTCCTGATCCTCCTGCTGATCCTCGGCGCGGCGTGCTTCATGCGGCAGCGCCGGACCTTCAGGGGGGACTACTACACCAAGCAGTACCTGGGGCCCTCGGACATGCAGAAGGAGTCCCAGCTGGACGTGCTGCAGCCGCACGAGCTGCAGGAGGTCTACGGGGACAAGACGAGCAAAGGCAGCCAGGAGCTGAAACCCAAACTGGGCGGAGACGTCATTTACCCCGACTACGCCCCCGACCACAAGGAGCGGGACGACTGGGCCGACAAGGGGGACGCCCACAGGGGCCTCAAGGAGGGAAACTACTACCCCGATAACTACAACACCCAGAGCGTGCACCCCTGCGGGCCTCCCGTCCACAGCCCCGCCGGGAGCAACGGCGCCCCCTGCCTCCCGGAGGACTGCTACGACAACGGCACGGACGGCGACTACGTCTCCCACCTGGACGGATCGGTGATTTCACGCAGGGAGTGGTACGTTTGAGGAGCCGGGGGGGGGGGGGGGGGGGACAGACAAATGAACCGGCCGACTGGGGATGGTTTAACAACGGACGGATATGTGAATATCGTTAAAGGCGTCGTTTCACTCGGAGGGCGAATTCAGTTTCTCCAACGCGCTCTTTGAACAATACTGCTCTGCCTTGATTGTAACCACTTAACCTTAAGGACTTGTTCGTGGATTGTATTACACTTTTGTAGCAGTTCAAGGAACTACAGATGATCTGCAGCGCCTCGGGGATGACGTCTGCGTCGGCGTAAGAGGCTTTGGCATACGGCGACGTTTCCACTGATGTGAATGAGGTTTTGTATTCTGCTCGTTTGTGTTTGTGTCGTTCACACAGGTCAGAGGTCAGGTGACGTATTTACATCCTTTTTCCAAATGGTCTTTTGATTTTTCTTTCAGCTTTCAGAATGTTTATATCATGGCTGCAGCCAGTATTTAAAGCAAACGATATTGCATGCGTTTTCTAAGAGCATCTAGTTTAAAGGGAAGGTTTGTCGTTCACATGGTTTTAAAAAGGGAGAGTCACCGTCATTGTTCTGAGGGGGGGAAAAGCAAACGGACCGACGCCAGAACGTCACCAAGACAAATCCCCGTAACCCTGCGGTTAACTTCTGTGGCTCACGGTATCTTCTGTCAATTATTCATGCGCTGGTCCACCTGTCACCTGACAGAGAGGGGAGCACTCGCAGATAGGAAAACAGACGACGGCTGTCTTGTTTTGAATCCGCTTTTTTTTTTTATGAATAACCTCGGTCAGCGCTAATTGCGAAAAAATACTTTTTAGTTTCCTGCGGTTCACAAGGAGAGTTTCCCATGCTGGAGGACACGCATGAGCTGTTGTCTCTGAATCCTTATTGTTTAGATACTACAGCGAGATCATTACTGCAGAAAGAAACGCTGATCATAAACGCTCTTAAAAACGGGGTTGGATGTCATGAAAGTCTTAAGGATTACAACGCTAACCAAATACAATGCTGTCATTAGCCGGTTGAAATGTGTGAAGTCAGTCACTTTCTCGCTGTGAAAAAAAGAACAACGCCATTATTCCAGTCGTCGGGGAACATCAGAGAAAGCCGAGCAGGCGTTCGCCCTCTCCACTTAGCCATGATAACAGGCTGCATCGCTGTCTTTTCCATTTTCCCTCCTCTTTATCGTCTGATTTCTGTCTGCACACAAACATCAATTGGTCATTACGGGTTTTATTTTAAACGTCGGATCAAAGCCGCGAGTTATAAATACCAGATGTGACCCTCACAGCTGTCATCATCTGACGTTATGTGGCTCCATAAACCACCAACGGTTTCACTGCTACCCGCCGCCCCCCCAGATTCATGATATATACAAGCATAATATTTTTGGGGGGTGAAGAAAGTCGGGCAGTGTAGAAAAATAGCACTAATAAACGGGTGCTTCAGCTTTATTAAGCGATTGAAGTATGATTGCGTAAGTACCTCACAGCCCAGTTGGAGTCGCTGTGTGCGGCTGACATCACTACTGATCACAGGACCGGCTGCGATGTTGGGGTTTGGCTCCTCGGCCGCCCCTCGGAGGATACACAGCGATCATGGAAACCCCGAAATTTAATCCGCCAGTGAAAAAAATTGGTGGAAGAACCATCTAAGGTTTGAGCTGTAATGCCTCCCACGGCGATGTTTCTTTTTTCTTTTTGTTTCCCCTACGAACAACAAACCCAGAGACGTTCAGTTGAAACAAAAGAGTCGACCTCGTGAGTGATCTCATCTCGCGCCGCTTCATTTGACCTTCCACTTCTTTCTTTTTTTTAAAGTTTCCTCAGGTGATCAAAGTGGCTTCACATGTCACTGTTTTTTGGAAATATCCCTCTTTGGTGACAGGAACATATTCTTGTATCAGGACCAGGGGGGGAGGGTTATAGATTGTGGGCGTTTTTTTTTTAACCCTTCTCCACCCTTGCGTTCCATGCCAGGGCTTTGGTCGAAGGGATTAGATGTCTGAGAATAAACTACTTTAATCTCACTCTCGTCGTCGCACACACACACACACACACACACACACACACCAATCCACCGCACATCTGCCTCTGCGGCCCACATTCAAAATGCAGTCCGCGCCTCAAACCTTCAGCTTTTTAATTAACTTTGTTTTTCTTTTTTCCCCTCTCTCTCTCGTTCGTATTTGGCAACCAAAGTGCATAAACTCTGTCTGCATGCACACATTTGTTTTTTATATATGTACGTTTCTTATTTTGGTAAAGGCACTCCATGCAAACTGCCTTTCTCTGCTCTAAAGATGATCTTTTTCCTTCAGCATCTGTTCATCCCAAAAGACGGTTTGAGCTGAACTCATTAATGTTGTTCTTTTTTTCCTTTTTATTCTGTTGGATCACTCAACTGGTTGCATGTAAACTAAGTTATTTGCTCCCTACTGCGTTCATTATTTCTCCTAACGAATGTTTTGAACATGTACATAATGCTAATAGGGTAGCGTAGGATTAGCAGTTTGATTCAGATGCTCATGTACAGTTTGTTCTGGACTCCCCTACTGAATAGTTGGTGCCTTAGATGGGCTGAGCAATGCACAGAAGCTTTGAAAAACAACACGCGTTAATATAAAGGATACGAATATCGTCAAAGAGGAGGACTGACTGGTCTGTTACGATATCTTACATCTTGATATTTAAGATTTGCTGTTATCAGAATAGACAAAAGGTTGATTGTCATGCCTTATACGCTTTAAGAGGACACATGTAACAAGTTAGTTACTGAGTAATAAGTAAAGTTTCACTGGGAATTTAGACGAGCCAGATTCAAAGAAAATATTGTTATCCTGTAAATATGCTGGCTATTTTACTTTTTATTATTATTATTGAAAAAAAAATCTTATTTTTTGTAAGCGGTCTAATTTCTCCAGAGCATTAGTTTATCTTCCGTGCGTTGGAGAAGTGCACATCTCACGATGCTGTAGTGGGTGAGCCTTGTTTTCACTGCATTTTATATTTGTTCTCGAGAGTTTCCGACCAATTATTTTGTATGTTGTTTGAATGATTGATGTCTCACTGGAATCAGAGATGAAAGTGTGGTAGATTGTATTACGTTTTTTTTGTTTGCAATAAAGAAAACATTATTATTGCACTCAAATGTGTCCTGGGATTCTGCTTTCAGAGTTGTTGTTTCTTTTTCTTTTTTATTATGAATATTGTGTTCATATTACGATTGCCCATTGGGAGTTTTACAGATAGATTCAAAAGACGTCTATACATTTCAAAAGTAATTTACAAAATAGCACAACTTCTGCAGATGAAACTTTTGTTAATAATGACATTATGTCTCTTGTCTGTTAGATTGTGGTAATAAGAAAATATCTTCCTGCCATGTTCCTCTTTTTTTACTTTTTCGATTACTGTAACTTTTGCAATAATTGCAAAATCCTCTATTTAGATTGAAAGGGGAACTTCAGTCAACAACAAGCAAGAGATGTTATTACAAAGTGTAAAAAAGAATATCAACACTGAAAAATGGGCAAACTGGGGAAATTGAAAGCTCCAAAAAGGCCATTAATAGTCCTTGTGGTGTGTTTTGTTTGCATTACAATAAAGTATTGGAAAATCCGGATAACAGTGATGGCCTTGACCTTTTACAGATAGTAACAGTTGAAACTAGATGCACCGATCAGACTTTCTCAGTCCTGATCCCAATATTGATCCATCGGCTTTGGGTAAACCTATAACTGTTGTGCTACTAGTGTCTAAGGCTAAGCAATAAGCTGTACAATACAGCTCTGATACTAGTTTTTTATCAATGATCTGTAAACTACCGGTCCGATACTCGGTCCTAATCAATAAGCTGCCCGATTCCTGTAGATGCTAGTGTCTAATCAATAGGCTTTACCCTTCCTAAATGATACTATTTTCTAATCAATAAGTTGTAAGCTTCTTGTATGATAGTGTCAAATCAATAACCTGTAAGCTTTATTTATGATACTAGTGTCTAATCAATAAGATGTAAGCTTCATGTATGATAGTGTCTAATCAATAAACTGTAAGCTTCATTTATGATAGTGTCTAATCAATAAGCTGTAAGCTTCATGTATGATACTAGTTTCTAATCAATAAGCTGTAAGCTTCATGTATGATACTAGTTTCTAATCAATAAGCTGTAAGCTTCATGTATGATACTAGTTTCTAATCAATAAGCTGTAAGCTTCATGTATGATACTAGTGTCTAATCAATAAGTTGTAGGTTTCCTTTATGATACTAGTTTCTAATCAATAAGCTGTAAGCTTCATGTATGATAGTGTCAAATCAATACGCTGTAAACTCTTCTGTTCTTTCACTTTCTATTAGGAGGCAACATCCAGCTGGACTTGAACTGTGAGCGAGATTTAACACATATTGAAGGTCAAATTATATTTAATAACGTTTCTTCTTCGTTGTATTTGTTTAGTGGATTCTTCTTCTTCTGAGACATTTCCTACGTTGCTCGTGTGGACTTGTGAGTCCTCCCTCCGATTGGAGTTGATTTCCCTGATTAGTAGCACCTGTGTCAGATCGTTAGCTCACAGCTGCGTCGTCTCCTGAAGAAAGAAGACTGCAGAAACATTGAAATCTGTTGGTTTAAATACATTTGATTTTTTAGTGCATAGTTATTTTCAAAATACCAATCTCCATGACCAAGAGGGAACCTTTAAAGATCCGAGACTGCACCGAACTTTCATCATTCAAATCACAAATCAAAACCCACCTGTTCAAAACTGCTTTTAATGTGTGATTGTGTGCTCTGTATGTTCTTATTTGCTTTTACCGTTTGTTTTATCGTAATTTATAATGCATAGCTTTTAGGATTTTAGGTTATAGGTTGTAAAGCGTCTTTGAGTACCTTGAAAAGCGCTATATAAATCGTACGTATTATTATTATTTAAGCTCAAATCCAACAACCATTTTGATAAATAATAAACCTAATAACATTTATGACATTTAAATGATGAATCGGTTGATCGGGAAACAACTGACAGATCGATGATTAAAATATTAGTGAGTTTCATCTATAGATGAATAGATAAATAGCTTTTTCTCCCCCCAGGCGAAGTAAAGGTGCCCATCAGTCTCTGTCACCTTCAGCCTCGTCCACTGTCCACACCTGTGGTAGTAACTAACTGACCCAATTCACACTCCTCTCCATCCCGTCTAACTCAGCACCCTCTTCATCACCGCTTCACGAGGGAAGCTGCCGGGTTTCTTTTCTCCTTTTTTTTTTTCACACCTGCATCGACCACCCACAACTCCCTCCTGTCGACCGACAGTCCCCAAATGAGAAAGACGTGTCTCCTTGAATATCGTGAACTTATCGCACGGAAATGATGCCCTCAAAACATTCACAAAGGAATGTACAATGGCATCCCTAATCCTAGTCCACCCACTCTAAGTGCCTGTGTTTAATCCCCAGTGTTAACCTGGCTTCGGAGGTGACACCAACACTATCAATACGTGTTGTTCGGCCAAGTGACAGTCGCCCCCTCTGGTCCAGATTAAGAGCGGGAGGAGAAACCAGATACGTAATCCTCTGTGGCATGTTGGACAGAAATCGCCCTTCTCGGACTTCATTTCATCACTTCGGCGTCCACGTCGCCGAGGCCCAAAAGCACTCACTCTATTATCACGGCGTTGCCTGACTGGGATAACCCCGGCCTAATCCATCACTGCTAACATCTGCATGTTTGTGCAGGCAGTGTGGGTAAATAACGCCGTGTTGGTGGGCTTGGGTTACCTCTCCTTTTTCCTGTCTTCGGTGTCTGGCAGGTAGCTGTGAGAGGCATTTTTTCACACTTAATGAATCCGTCAGCAAATGTGTTTCGTTTTGTTACCTCGTAAAACAGCAGCGGGCCCTTTCAACATTCTTGCGGGACCCCACCCAAAGACTCAAGATGGGTTTCCTGCATCAAACTTTAACCTTTAGAAACTATTCTTGTAAAAATACCCGTTTATTCTTTTTCACTCCCTGTGTACCGGCGCTGTTGTTTTGTTTTGTTACACCTCATGATTTATTAATTCACACAGACAGAAGGAGAGGTGGCCACTTCTAATTTGTGCAACCCTCCTCCTCCTCCTCCTCCTCCTCCCCCTCCCCCTCCTCCTATCCCAAAAAAACACTGATTGTTAGCTAATGAACACGAACGCAGCACCGGGGAGCTCACTTCAAAGGCCACAGCTGACTGAGCTGAACGGACAAATTGTTTGAGCTCACGGGTTTGGAAATAATGAAACGCTGCACAGGGTGGGAGAGTGCGGAGCAGTTACAACAGAAATGTTTGTCACATGGTCTGCGGTCTTGCCGGTGTGCGGCTCCCGGTCAGCAGCCACCTGTGGGCCGAGTACCGAGACAAAAACATCAGTCCGAAGCAGTGGGTGTTGGCCCTTTATAGGGGAGAATAGTGAGAGGATTTTATTGTCAGTTGAATAAACTATCTAACCGTAAGGCCCGGTAAGTAGCTGTTTTTAAACGGGTAGATTTCGCTCACAAGGTTTTACTCATTTTAAGGACTTCTCATGTACCTCCAGATATGTAACGTCACGGCTCACTTGGTAATCTCCTTCAAAAAATGTTAGTGTTATATTTGATCACATTCTGATTCATCCTGACAGCAATCAATGAATTAAATATTCTGACAAAAATAGAAAATGTAAAAAGCTAGCGCTGCTAGCCTTTCATTGGAGAATAGTTGACAACAATGGACTGCGTTTGGTGGTTGGATGTTTTTTAAAATAGCATTCTCTTTCTAGTTCCCAACCTTATGTCTAGTAGTTGATCAAATGATCAACTACTAGACATAAGACATGATGTGAAAAGTGTCGAGCATAGTGACCAACCCAGGGAGCATTATCACCTGACGCTCAGCTTTTCGTTACCTTTATAATGTCTTTTAGCTCACTGTCGTGGTTTTACTGCCTGTGACCTTCTGGTTAACTCCTCATTAGCACCGTCTTATTGTGAAAAACCCTGTCCAGCACCACACAGCAGACACCGTTAGGGATCAGCTGGTGAACACAGTGGAGCATTTAGCGGCCAAAGAGACGGATATATTTACCTCTGGAGTTGGTGGAGACCAAAACGAGAGCTACAAGTAGAAACAGAAACACACCTCAGAATAAAAGGTCAATTTGCCCAATCAAAATATTTGCTATATCATCGGTGATGATATGTCAAGCGTCTTTGAGTATTTTGAAAAGCGCTTTAGAAATGTAATCTATTATTACTATTATTATTACTATTATTATCATTATTAATAATCATATTATAATTATTATAATAATTATAATAATACTAATAATTATTATTATTATTATTATTATTATGTCAATGTTGTGTTTACATCTTGTTTATGCTGCCCCCATGTTGCCAATCTGTTATTGCAGGTTGAAGTACTGAGAATACAATTTCGCCCACACTCTTTCTGCTAAGAAACCTGCCACCAAAGACAGAAATAATCATCAGATGTTTCCAATCAAAACTCACAACATCAAAAGAGAGATCTGAATCATGGCATGTTCCCAAATCCTCCCACACCCATCACTTTTAAGGAGTGCAATTGACTTGTTTGCAGAACTACAAACCCCTCTTTGTGCGGCGACTCCTCTGAGACTGAGAGCAAAGACAATGAAGGTTGTAATACACGAGCCACATTGTTACTCTAGTTTGCACCGAGGCCGTTCACAGATCAGATTATCTGCCGCCGTGGAAACGCTTGCTGCTCTGATGCGCTGCAAGGCTGCCTTTCTCTCTGCTGACTCAGAAAGACAGTTTATACAAAAGCACTGTGAGCAGCATTATTGTATGATATGAAACTAAACTGGGATGATAGAGTGGTTTTCTCTGGGGCCTAATAAATAAATTATACACATACAGATAGGGTATTGAGGATGGTAAGAAAATATCCATTGAATCAGTCCTCCGTCTGCCGCCCACAGCTGTAACAGGCAGAACCATGCACAAGGGGCAGTTATACGGTTTAACATTGAGTTTTTCTTATGGATCAGCTTAATTGGGCTAATGGCACGCCACAAGCTCTGATCAGAATGGGTGGGCAGCAATCTTACTGGGCTGTGACAGGGAGACCCCCACACCCTGCAGCATTGTTCAGCAGTGCTGGAGCAGATATAATCTTCAGTGAATTGTAATCCCTGCAAAACAATGCAATGTTCCCTGGGAAATGTCCGTAGGGTATATAAAAGGAAACAACACCACACAATAGAATGGAGCAGGCTACAGCTGGACTGGACCTGGAACTATATGCTGGAAACATCTATGCGGGGCCTGAAGGAAGTTTGCATTTTGAAATGCACAAGACTTAAGAGTCTACAGTCATGCCGGAGGCTCTGTGAGGATGTGCTTCGGTACAGCAGCGGTTTCATTTGTTTTGAATGTGAGCTCACATTGAGAATGTGAACATGCATGGTGCAAAGCTGGTGTACTATTTACCATGTTCACCATCTTATTTTAGCAAATAAGCATGCTAACTTATGCTGATTAACGCTGGACACAAACGTGGCTGATGGGATTGTCATTAGTTTTGCAGATATTTAGTCTCAAAAGACATGTGTGGCGCTATAGAAGAAGTCAGTGGATGGAAATTATTACCCTGGGAACCGGGTACGCCCATATTGAATTAAATGGTAATCCATCCAATAGATGCCCAGGTAATTCATTCTGTCAACCTGCTGGTATTGTGCCAATCTGTTCAGTAAATATTTAATTGTATATATGTTGACCTGCTGGTGGTGCTAAATAACATTTCGATTTATATAGCGCTTTTCTAAGTACCCAAAGTCGCTTAAACTTTCGCTTGAACTGCTAAAGAACCGGTGAAGTCAGGGAATTACCAACATTGTTGGTGAGGACCTTGGATACCTGTCGCAGATTTTCTGGCAATTAATTGAATTGTTATCAAGAACTTTTCCTCTGAACCACAGAGGTCAACCTCATGGTGGCGATAGAAGAGGATCACTATTAGTTTTAGATATTTCAATCTGAGCTAAAGTTGTGGACCAACCGACTGACAGACGGCCAGCAATGCCAAAATGAAGTACTCTTTACGGGGCACCTCTACTAAGTTCTGTAAGGTCTGGGAACCTTCTTAGAGCACGTCAGATCTACCCAACTAGATATCGCCACTATTGATTAATTCGCCCGAACAACGCATCAGTATCCTGTTTTAACTAGCTTTATTGTTTGCACATATTCGCAGCATGCAGCACTTTCTTAAATATATATACATATTTTTTTTTTATTGTTGTTGTTTTTTTGTTGTTTAATTTTTTTTTTTTTTTCCTTAGTTATAGTCTTGAGTGTCTTGTGTGATATGTTGTCAATCCTTATTTGTGAGGTATATATTGTACTATAAGTCTTGTTTTGTAATTTCTAAAAGCAAATCATATATAAAAAAGCAACGCCATCCCTGGAGCCACGCTGCAAAAAAAAGCCTTCACATAGACACGACAACTGCGCCATCTAGAACTTTTGGAGACTTATTTTTGTCCGTCTGCTGTTCTCGCTTTGTTATTTTTAGTGCGGACGCTCCGGTTCCTTCACCTGCTTGCGTCGGTCTGCGACTACTGCGAGGCCCAAGAAGAGGCCTTTATCCCGGCTGAGCAGACAGCCACCACTCCCCCCTCCTCTGCATGCTTCCTGTGAACAGTTGGACCGCGGGTCAAGGAGATTCTACCTGACAGCCGCACCGGCCGTCCGCTCGGCTCCCACCAGCTGTGTGCGCTCGTGCTCGTGACGCCGCTCGTCACGGGACTGCTGCCGGCGTCTGTGCCTGTCAGACGGCGGCAGCAGCCAGCGGACCACCGCCGGAGGCTGCTGTTAGCTCCGAGAAGTCCTTGGAGCATATGAGTGGTCATGAAACCTCACCTCACGTTAAGCCTCCGCAAACTCAGCTTATAATCAATTAGCGGGGCGGCTGTAGCTCAGTGGGGTCGTCCTGCAACCCCAAGGTCGTCGGTTCGATCCCCGCTCGAAGTGCCCTTGAGCAAGGCACTTAACCCCCAGTTGCTTCCCGGCCGCATCACTGCAGCCCACTGCTCCTTACGGCTTGCAGAATCAGTAACTTCTTTTAAATCACTTCTTAAAACCCATTTTTATAGAACAGCTTTTAAGTGATCTAGTCTTTTTATGCAGGACTTTGGGTCCCCTAATTTAGTTTGTCTGTTTTTAATTTATTTGTAATTTATTTGTAATTTATTTGTTTTTTAATGTATTTGTTTCAACAAAAAATAAATAAATATATATATATACTTTTAAATGTAATATTGATTAATTACTATTCCACTTGTTTTGCTTTGACTCTGTGGAGCACTTTGTAAACATTGTTTTTAATGGTGCTATATAAATAAAGTTATTATTAATATAACTAAGGGTGGGTTAAATGCAGAGAACACGTGTCGTTGCACTCTGTGCAATGACAATAGATTGAATAGATAGATTGGATCCAATTAGTCAGCTTGGGTTTGATGATGTTGTCTACAGCTGTATAGCTCTAATATGTGTGTGCTACTTTTGTTTTGCAGCTCTCCTCATTTTTTAAAAATCTAACAAGGAGACTTCTCCCGACTGGGACAGATGAGCCTGACACACTCAGCTGTTGGGCCGGATGATGTATCACCAGGGCTCGGGCTTACAGTCTGGACATGTGCTTTTTTGTTACAACAACATCAGTGCGGCCTTAACATATCTGATTTATGGCTCTGATTTATTGCACGGGCAGGCGGAGCATTCACACATCTAAAGCAGATAGAGACCGACTTCATTGTGGAACAAGCTTGTTAATTCCACGACTTATACTGTCATTTGAGCCCGTTTTATTTGGGATGTTTTAATAATGTCTGTTACAGCTGCTGTTTTTTCTTTAGGAACACAAACTCATATTTATGAGCACGCCATATTCCCCATATCCATGCTCTCTTATTTACTGCTTCATGAAAGGAAAAAATATATTTCACATGAAAAGAACTACTGTAAGAGTTTATTATAATCTGAAAATATCCACAGTCATATTTCTCAGGTTGCCCAATAACAATCTATCAACAAGAAGGCAACATTAATACATCTCAAACGTGTAATTAAAACTTGTTTATTTTGACCTCTTGGTGTGCTTTTTAGGTAATTTTGTAAAACATCTCCCTTTGGTGAGTTCTTATAATTATATTTTCGCCATGTGCTGCAATTTAATGTTTCCATGATGCTTACAATTGTATATCTTGTTTTATTTAAATACTTTTTATATATATATATATATATGATTTATTAGCAGTATTATTGTCTTTACACTCCTTCTCTTTGATTCTTCCTCCCATACCCATGTTGTGTTATTTGTAATGTGCATGTAGTTTTTTTAACACACTTTCCCTGAGATATAAGTAGGACAAATATAACAAAAAAAGATCCTTATGAAACCTACAAGCTCAAAAGTCTCAAAATAAAATAAGACTACTGAGTAATGGAGCTCTGCCAGGCATGATCCTAACTAACTCTGTGCTTCATAAAGTTAACTCAAACTATGTGTACAGATTGTAAAGCACTCCGAGACAAATTTGAAATTTGTGAAATTGGGCTATACAAATAAACTGAATTGAATTGAATTAAGCACTAACTAATTCAGGCACCGACAGTGAGAGAAATGATGAGTGTATATGGCCCCAGAGCTTATTTCCCCCCTGGGGGCCCCACACAGGCTTAATCCGGCTCAAAGCCTATATTGATAGGCATCTTTAAACATGACAATGTGTCATTGGGATCAGTGTAATTAAACACACAACCAAAACAAACTGAACAAAACAATGAAGCTAATTAGATCTTTACATGTACGGCCTCAGTATAAAAGGAATCAAAGTACAGTATGTATCTACTGATCCCTCTATTTGTCTTTGACTTGTTTCCTTTCCTCACAATAGTTTCCTGATTGACCACTTGACTTCCTAATTGTTTACACCCTCATCTAAAACAGAGGCCCTTTTGGCTTCATTAAACACAGCGGCGATCATATAGAGAAGTAGGGATGACAAAAGGAAGAGAGGAACTCCATTGTTCGAGGCGAGGATGAGGTGAAGCCCAACTCACGTCAAATCGAATGAATGACTTTAAACAAGGCGAGGCGGGAGCCGACGGCAAGCCCATTTAGGAGCTTCTGAAGTCGAACAGCGTGAAGTCTTAATTACTGAGACTTAACGCTGGCCAGCGCGGCGCTCATGCAGCGATGGTCAGGAGTTGGAGGCCGCCGCCTCCTCGGCTTCAGAGGAAGGGGATGGGGAGAAGAACGAAAAACTGAAAACAAAACGGGAGGAAAAAACAAACAGGGTTCGTACGGTCATGGAAAACCTGGAAAAGTCATGGCATTTTAAGGCCTGGAAAAGTCATGGAAAAAACTTAAATCATAAAAGTTTTGGAAAAGTCATGGAAATTTGTTAAAATCACATGTTCATTTACGCCGAGTTTGAATTAATTATTATATTTTTTAAGAAAGACGCTCAAAATATAAGCCAGCGATAGCTCTCAATACGCAACATGATCTACAGTGTTCATGTTTGTACTGAGATTTAAGTTTGGTCATGGAAATTTGGTTTAAAGTCATGGAAAAGTCATGGAAAAGAACCCTGACCAAAGTTAAATTAATTTTATTTCATATCTGAAGCGTTGGATGAAAGCAGCTCAGGCCTCGTGCGGTTGTCCACGTGGTGTCGAGACAAGATGGATTTCCAACGAATCACACATTTTGTCCACCTTGTATCCTGCCTGTCAGAGTCATGCACACTCAGGTTTATTGGCGGTAATGATCCCAGGCTACTCCCCGCTGACCGATCACATGTTATTGCTGTTCAGATGAAGGCCGGAGGGGTCGGTTACTTGAAAAAAGACCCGAGGTGGAGAGACACTCTGGTCCTATTAGTTAGATGGTGCGATGGTTTGAATGATAATGGGGTTAGTCATATTGACCTTTGATCTTTACTTCCGACTGAGATGTCAGGCATCAGTTGTGTCTATGCTGCTTCAGCGTCATTTCTTCACAGTTTGGTGCAAAATATGGGCATAATCACATTGAATTAAACTCAACACGCCACATCATGTTCATGTTGACGTTTCTAAAGTCTTGTATTGCAAAAGGTGTTCCACAACATTCTGCAATACCTCGTGCTCTGTTTTGTATTTCTCTCAGCAAATATAAAATAGATAAATTACCTCATGAGATGTTCTCCCTGAATAAAAGTAAAAGAAAATACATCTAAAAACTCAAGTGTTATTGTGGCAAGTTTTGTATTTGTTTGAAATGTTATTGGAAAATCTTTCTTTCAAATAAAAAAAAAGTCAAAGTCAAAGTAGCTTTATTGTCAATTTCTTTACATGTTAAGACATACAAGTTCACATAATTCTGCACAGTCACGTTTCTTCCCCTCCTAATTAGTCTGTGTGTCTCCCGTGGTGACATCAGAGCAAATGTCAAAGCGCATTTCTTATTTTGGCTGAGGTGCGTGTTTGTTCTTGTGTATGAATCACCCGGGCTGCGTTACCTTTGGAGGTCATGCGATGGGCCTTCAGCAGCCTGAGGATCAGGGTCTGGTAGCCGTGACATTTCCCTTTCATTTCAGCCAGCTATTAAGCCCACAATGCAATAAAACGGTCTGGGTCCCGCGTCTGGCTCCAGTCCGACCAACTTTACTCACAAAAATGTCCTACCCCCCCCTGCTCAATATTATTAAGTAGAATGTAAATCTCAAAATAGAAGTTTAGAGCTCTTTTTATCCTTTTACTTCCAAGATCGGAGACTTCACCGCACAGTTACTGGCCAGGAGAGAGTTAGTAATTATATCGGGGTTGAAGAGTTAGTGTTACACTGGAGGAGTGCATCTCAACCAAATCAAGACACAAGCCCAGACAAAGGTCACTGGGTCGGGTCAGTGTGTGTTTACCTTGGCGAGAGAGTTGCAGCTGTGTGCAGAAAGTGTGTCTCCGGTTTAAGACATTATCTCACAGTTGGTTTTGGTCAAGTTTTCAAAAGAAATAAGTGTCCTCTGCCCCCTCCTGTCTTGCACTCTGTTTTGTAAAGTTGGACAAATTCATTTGAGGCTTTTGGAGAAGGCAATGATCAGATGAATGCCTATTCATTATTCATAAATGTGTAGTTACTCTGTAATGATTCCTTCTGGTCACATGACATCTATTGCTTCTGTCCATCCCGGAGAGGGATCCTCCTCTGTTGCTCTCCTGGAGGTTTCTTCCCTTTTTTCTTTGTGAACAGGTCCTGTGACAGGGATGTCAGATTGTAAAAGCCTTCCGAGGCTAATTTGTAATTTCTGATTTTGGAATACACCAAAAAAAATGAATTGAATTGAATCAAAAAATACTTTTCTTGGATGGAATTACAAAACTTGGTTTTGGAGATATTTGAATCAGCTATTAGTAATTCTTCTGGACATCTATTCAATCTATTTGACTATCAACTTTGCCTCATGTTCCATGAAACTGAGTTTAAAGAACAAAATCACTAACATATTTTATATTATTTCTTATTTCCCTCTCTCATCAAGTCTAGATAGTTGGGATCTCTGGCTTTCTGCTTTTAAATTGTGGTTAAGAGGATGTTGAGCCATCCGTGCATCACCAGCAGCATACTGTAATCACTTAACATGAAGCAGGAAATGCTGAGTCAGTGTAGGTAAGAGGAAGGTTACTGGCAGATGCAGAGAACGCGGTCGCTCGAGGACACAGAAGACGCCTACCGGCTTACAAGTCTCATTTAAATAGTGTCTATAGAAAACACCTGGTTGATAGGATTCATAGGAATGACCCCGTTTCCAGGCAGAACGTGTGAGACTGCCCCTCTGGACTCTGGAGTCATTGTGTTGAAACCTGTGTTCACATGGGCAGACCTACAGTACAATGTGCTGCAGGAATGCACTGGTTGAGCGCTCATTGCATACACAAGAGGCGCCACAGGGATTTCTGGGAGCTCGGTCCTCCGTGTGTGTGTGTGTGTTTGTGTGTGTGTGTGTGTGTGTGTCTGTGTGTGTCTGTGTGATGCATGACTGCTCACGCTGGTTAATAGCCTGCAACTCATCTCATAATACGCCTTTATCATCATAAACAGGTGTTTTCAAAATGGACATACTGCATGCTTGGTTGATTAAAAGTACAAATATGCAGTCAAATTGTACCTAAAGTATTCATTATACAGAATGATCCATTTCAGAGTAATGTATTTTATGTTACTGTATGTATATGCAGTATACAGTGTAGCTGTTATATACAAATGGGGTTAATTTTGACAAATTAATATTCTGCTGGGTAGCTTGATCTATAATAATAAGTATGATGTATTTGTTGATTACATTTTGGAGCAATAAAGCTGTCAAATAAACGTTGTGTAGTGTGGAAGCACAACATTTAAAATAGACGTTGAGCAAGATACTGAACCCCAAACTGCTCCCATTAGCCAGAAAGAAAACAACTTCATTCATGTTTTGCCTCTATTACTTTTATTCAAATTAATTTATATGTATCCAGTATTTGCATCCTAATAAAGCTCACTCTAGTGTTTTCGGCCTCAACACTTCATCGTCTGTGCCCACAGATGGCAGCCACGCTTTTTGTTTATCTGGAACCCAAAACACATTCCTGTTGCACAAACTTTACATCAAGCACTTTTTTACTACTTCCAATTGTAACGTGAACCTAGCTCGGAGCGATATGAAATGCACTGCAGCGAACTATAAAACCAGATCCAACGGTCACAACAGAGACCTCACATCGACTAATGGAAGCGTAATCACCTCCATCACAGCAGTGGGGATGTGTGTGTGTCGCCTCCCTCCTCCGCTGAACAGCCATCAGACCGAGAGATGGAAGCAGCCGAGCTAAGAAGGAACATTTAGGCCCGGTGCAGGTCTATAAAACCGTATTGATTTGCTGCTTGCCTTCCTGCACAGTCCCTGCCTGGCCGGTGCCGGGGTAATTCCTCCCCCCTATAGGTCTAAGGTTGCATGAGGATTTTCTGTTGTGTCAGCTGAGTTTAATGCAGTGCATGCTTGAGAGGAGGCAAACTCTCATTGTCGCACACCGCTTTAATTAAGAGCTCGCTGTCAACGAGAGCAACATCTTTAAGTCGTTTATTACCTCCTTGCTGAAGACATTTAAAAAGGAAACGGCAATATTTCATCTTCGTGTTTCATCACAGTAGGGTGTGTGTGTGTGTGTGTGTGTGTGGCTTTGTTCAGACGCAGTTGCAGCAGGAAACAGAACAGGAAGTGAAGGTTTTATTCAGAGGGAGGCTGTGAGTAAATGTGTGTGTATCCCTGAGTCCTATACGTCCATACTGGATGATTCCACATCTCGGGATTAAAGTCCATTACCTAAATCTAGAGCCAGCACAGGAAGTAGTGTCTCCTTAATTTAGCTAGGCTGAATGTAAGGTGTGGCACAGCTGATTTATTAATGCAGGAGGGTTAGGGACATGTTCATTACAGGGACATGCATTTTATTAAACACAAACGTAAACACAAACTTCCCCAAAGTGTTTGTTGTTGCCGAACACTATTTTTTTGTCACTACAATCTTTTCCTAAACATAGCCATGCCATAATGCGGTAATCTGCATAATCATCCAATTATCAGTGTTCTCCTTCTGTACAGGCTTTATAAAGCTGCCTATAAACACAGGGTTTGTACGGTCATGGAAAACCTGGAAAAGTCATGCAATTTTAAAATGGTCATTTCCAGGCTTGGAAAAGTCATGTAAAAAACTTAAATCATAAAAGTTTTGGGAAGAGTCATGGAAATGTTGTTATATTCACATGTTCATTTACGCCGAGTTTGAAATAATGTATATGTTTTTAAAAGAAAGACGCTCAAAAACGCACAACATTTTCTAAATTGTTCATGTTTATACCGAGATTTCAGTTTGGTCGTGGAAAGTTATGGAAAAGTCATGGAAAAGTCATGGAAAAGTCATGGAAATGCATCGGTCATAATGTGTAAGAACCCTGTAAACACCTGGTCGCCCCTCACGTTTGACTTCTGCAGTAAAAGCTGCCAATCGGTCATCTAAACAAACCTCAAGTACCTTAACAAATACCTCATTTTAACTCAAATAGTGAAGTTTCTAAACTTGAATGCAACAACCCCAGTTTGAGTCTGGCTGGGGACTTTCTGCCCCCCCCCCCCTCCTCCTCCTCCTCCTCTCCCCTCATATCCTGTCATCTCTCTACTTTCAAACCCTTCCCCTCTCACAACCTGCATCCACCCAAAACGTTATGACCTGAGGAAGGTGTCATGGAAAGTTGTGCTGAACTGGCAGCGCTGTTGCATCATCATTTCCCCGACTTGCCGTCTGTGTAAAACAAAGAGGCATCTATGGATGAATACATTTAGCTATAACTCAAAACTTTAATTTAAAGCTGTTGAATTTCAACAACCAACCATTGAAAGTCAAAGTCGTCGTCGTCAACGCCACAAAGTAACTGCTGATCGACCCTTTTTCACACAGCCACTACAAGAAGTGGTTACTTAGGTGTGGCGTCTTTTTTTCTTCCAACAACAAAGAAACAGCTTTGTGGTTTGTGCGTTAAAACAAGACAAGCAGTACGCATTATTAACCCTCCTGTTACCTTTGGGGCCAATTTGACCCCATTCAATGTTAAACGTCTCTAAAAAAATAATTGACATTCATTTTGATTTTATTTCATGACTTTTCCTAATTTATTGGGGACAACTGGGAAAACAAAAAATTCACATGATGATATATTTTCAATGTTCTGAACACAACTTGTACGCATCGGTGTTCTTCGGGGTCAATTTGTAAAACATATAAGAAATATCAACTATTTTATTTATTTAAAGGGCTATTTATGTAGTCAACAAACAAACATAAAGTACCTCACACTTAAACTTGGAAACAATATTAATTAAAATAATGTTTTGGAGGTTTTAATTACTGGGGTGAAATTGACCCCCAAGGGTAATAAGATGTTTGTAAATGTGGAGGTAACAGGAGGGTTAAAACGTTACTCTCGTCATGCGTTGTGTATGGTGACAGAAAACGACCACGCTCTACAGGTACCACAGCTCTCTCTTGTTGAGTAATAAAGTATATTTCTATTCTATTCTATTCTCTCGGTTGTTGGGCCGACTGAAGACTTTCTTTCAGTATAAATGTCTCCCTTTTCTCTCGGATGGGCTTCAGTAGCTCCCCTCCTCCCCTGATGGGAGTTGCACAGGTTGCATTAGCACGGACTCGCAGTCTGCTGGATGAGAAGTCCTACTGCGGGGGAAGCCAGGACGGGTTGCCAGGTCTGGAGGGGTGCACAGACCCGGCCACGCTCAGCCCGTCCAGAACAACTGGTGCACGAACCAGAGCCATCTGCTGTCCGTCGCACTCACACTCCCGCTTGATGCTCGGCCAGCGGCTCGCTTTTTCACCCCAGGAACGAGGAACTAATGCGCCCGTCCTCACATGAGCCACCGAAGCTCCGGGTTCAGCTGGCAAGACACACTTCGGACTTTTTGCCTGAGGAAAAAAAGAGCTGCACTTTCCCAGAAACATATTTTAAAAGCAGTATCGTTTATCACCAACCCTCTTTCAAACTCCACTTCCTGTAATGACCATATTTGCCTCTGCACTCTTCACGAGTGTCTATGAATCATTTGCATCAACTCCATCACCATTAGGCACTCAGCAGTCCGACCTCAACAGTTAAAGTACATAAATGGTTGATGACCTGAACATCAGATGCATTATCATCAAGACTGAACATCAGTGTTTGAGTGATTTCCATGAACTAAATAACCATTAAGCACTCAGCGTCCCAGCCTACTGGAACATTAACGCAGAGCGGAGCGTCAAAGAAGAAGAAGAAGAGAAGTTATGTCTCATAGAGACAAAAGTACAATGTAGAATTTCATGAAAAGGCCTTCTACACTGAAGAGGAGATGATTTTCATATCCCCAATATGCTTGCAGTTGCATAAAACTTTCTATTTCCTATCGCAAGAAGTGCAAGCGTGAATGTGTTTAATGACCTTACTGGAAGTTTCCAGAGAGTTGTGAGAAACAAACATTTCAGTATGAGTCACCTTGCACTGTAAAAGCACAACGGAGGGCTCCCGGTGAGGTGTGGCGTGATTCATCGAGAATCACCACGTCTCACCATGTGAGATGTCAAAGTTTTCTCTGTGCGTTCTCTGTTAAGTGATGCAGTTGAAAAGCATTAAAAGTCATGTGACATTTAGGAGGTTTTCCAGAAGGCAAGACATCAACATTCATGAGATGATTATGATTCATTATGACCGTTTAATGTTGTATCGGCCCTGGGAAAACCCATCAGTTACCATTATGTGCTCTTCAAAACAAGGTCAGGATGTTTTGTCAATGGATTTAGGTTGTGAGTGTCCTCACATGCATTATCCATCCATCAAACCTTTGTAGACCCTCTTTATGATAGGTTCCTGCCAAATTATTTACAACTAGAGCAGATGGGAGATGGAAACATTCACCCATATACTCATCCGTAAAAGAGAATGTAAAAAAGACAAACTCATTGACAACAAAACTGTATTGCATACAACTATACACATATTTTTACTCAAATACATGTTTAAATCTGGATTACTTCTGACACTTTATACATTTAGCTGATAATGCTGTGCTTTTTACACTGTCTATATATTATATTATATATATTTTATTTTATTTTACATTGCTGTATTTACATATATGTTATATATATATATATATATATATATATATATATATATATATATATATATATATATATATTATTTTATTTGACTTTGTATTTTATATTTCACTTTGTATACCTTATGCACAGTCACTTACTTTCATTCTTATATTTATATTTTTATTGTGTTTAGTTTATTGGTGCTACTGTGTCAACAAATTTCCCCTTGGGGATTAATAAAGTATATTTCTATTCTATTCTATTCTATTCTTTATTTTACTTGTACCAGAGTATTTTTTGCATTGATGAACAACTACTTTTACATAGAATAAGACTGTAGCATAACGTTTTGAGAAAACTTCCTCTGCTACTGCATAACACTTGCAACAAGGTACATATTAAAGGGAATAGTTTCACTGGAAATGCATGTATTTGTCTTTTTGCTGACGTTAATATGAAGTTACTAGCAGACGTAAGCTTAGCTTAGCATAAAGAGCGGAAGCAGTGGGTCAGGGCGCGGCTTTCCTAATAGGGAACAGATATCTCCCTGTTGAACTACAACTTGTTGTTTTTAAAATTAGTTTTTGTACACATTAAACAAAACAAGATATAATGTGTTTATCAGGTATGCAGTTGAAACTAAGATAAGTTTGCTTCACATTTACAGAAACAGGAGTGGTATCGATCTTTAAGTATATTTCCCAAACTAGCAAAGCCATTTCTTCTAAGTAGGCCACCAGTCTAAAAGTTTGACGGCGTTTCTCAATCAGCGTACTTGTGCGTCCTTTCCTCTCCGTGTGTCCTTTCCTCTACTTGCGTCCTCGTGGACTCATGAAACGTCATCAGTCTCAGCCCGGGTACATGTTCACATTCAAAGTTCGCTTCTCTTAAAGCACGGTCAAGATGCCCGGATGTGACTCGATCCTCCCACTTTACCCAGGATGCATCAGAGGAGACTTGTGCGTACTCTGGCCAGCATATAGCCCACAATGCATTTCACCAGCAACCGTAAACATTAGCGGAGGAGAAAATAAACTACTGACATTTGACTTTTTATAAATACGACTGTTGTTGAGTCACAGAATGTCATATTAGGATGTTTTGTATATTTTACTGTAAAGAATAATTTACAGTGAATAATTAGAATAAACTCAGGAGCAAGAACAGCTGATGTGGTGATGTCATCAAGTCAGCTGCTGGTCCAATCGCAGAAAGACCGTCCTCCCGTTGTCCCGTCCTCCGGAGTCTGGACTCCCAAGACCAGACTCCAAAAGAACACAAGTCTGCAGTCGTGTTCTTTGAATTGAGAAACGCCGATTGTCTTTAACTTTACATTTCAAGATGTCTCCTTGGGGAGGCTGTGAGTTAAAACCCCTGTTTTACTTCACATGTGCTGTGAAATAAAAGACCTCTGCAGCCAGTCAGTCCTCTCTCTCCAGACCACACGTGTCTCTTTCAAATGCGAGGTCATAAATTGTGCTCTAAGATTAAACCCAGGAAGAGGTGCATGCTGATGGTAGTGATTTGGGCTTATTTACTTCTATATTTATTAATTTCCCTTTGTAGTCGGACGCCAGCTGTGGCACAACACGCCAAACGTGTGACGTACTTCACATTCGTAGCGGCATATCAATCCGTGAGTCGGTGTGGGATCCATTCAAGTGAGATGGGGAGAGGTGGGGGGGATAACTGTTAAATGAATAACAGAAGGTCGAGATGGTGTACATGATCAGTGAGCTTCCTCCTCTGAAGACGGTGATGATAAGGTTTCACAGAGGTAAGTAGGTTACCACGCAGCGCTTTACGGGCCGACGCTTTACGGCTCGCACAATATCACCGGCGGATCGCCGACTACCAGAATTTCCGCATGTGTGTCCAAAGTGAAAACCAGAGAGGTGAAAAGGATGCCAGTTGTACATCTGTGAAATCTATAAGTACCGCGTCTACGAAATGTTAACAAGTCATTGTCCGTAAAACGCATTAGCTCGCAGACAGCAGGGCTCACCCGGAAACGACGGAAGGTTTCCAGACTCCTTCTTCCAAACTCCATCCCACCTTCAGGGAATAACCACTTCGAGTGATTTGATTAGCCGGAACAATGACCACCAGCACGGCGCTCATGTGACTACACACGTTTTTATAAAGACGGATTTGACTCTGGGTCAAGTGTTTGCCCCCCCCGAGTCAGATGTTTGCATGTAACTCCGGTAATAGACTGAACTGTATTTTACCTTCCGGAGATATGATCGTCCACAGTCAGGATCAAGTCAGGGAAGCAAGATGGGAAGTAATTAGAGTTTTAATCTTTCTTGTTATGCCGAAAAAAATCTTATCTATCCGTACGGTTCAGAAGCGGATTTCTGTTTTGTAGATTAAAAAAATGTGCTTCTCATCTTCTTTTCAATCAGTTTTATAATACAAAATAACTCCACTTAACAAGGAAGGAAGACACGATTAACACTTGTGTATACATTTCTTAAAAAAGGATTGTCAAATTGAGGATGGAGTGACATAAGTAACTTTAAGGGATCTGAATTTGATCCTGAACAGACAAAAAGTAGTCCCTGAACGTTGCTACTGCTCCTTCCTCGGCTCTGACCTCTTCGGACACAACCACGCAGCATTTTAAGGGAGCTGCGTAGACGGAAATGCTTCGTACGATTGTTTTTAAGCGATGTTTGTGTAGTGTAGTGTGGGCCTGAAGATTCACTCTTCTGTCGTGTGTGTGTGTGTGTGTGTTTGTGTGTGTGTGTAGGGTGAAAATAAGAGGATGCAACAACTATTTAAATGTTTCTAAACCAAACAGGTCCAAACCAGATGATTAAAAAAAAATCAGCACAAAATAATCTAAATGTGTTGGAAGTGTTTTTTTTTATAGGTCATTTCATTCACTGCCCCCCCAATGCTGAGCCTCGTGTAAAACATCTTTCTCTTTCTCACCCTCGTTGGTTTCTGTTGCAGTTTTCCTCGCAGAGTGACAAATTCTACTCGGCAAATAAGTCTTGACTGAGGAAGTAAAACCAATGAAAAATAAACTAACCGCAATAACAAGAATTAAATGAACATTATGCAATAAAACAACCAGAAGTGAATGATTACCCAAACCGCTATGTGAGCTGGCCGAGTAACCCAACAGACATTGGGCATGGCAGGCTGTGAAGAGAAGAAACTGTGAGAGACGTGCACATCTGATAGACACATCCCCCATTTATTGTTTCAAAACGCAGTGTGTGAGAGAGAGAGAGAGAGAGAGAGAGGAAGAGAGAGAGAGAGAGAGAGTATGTACACATATTGGTTTGTGAGTGACAGCAAACATGCACCCAAGAAGGAACACACATCAATCTCAGCTGTACAGGGTGTGTACATCTCACACACACACACACACACACACACACACACACACACACACACACACACACACACACACACACACACACACACTTATGCCGTACATACTGTCAGGTGAATGACACCATCATGGAATACTCAGGACTGTTTATTTTGTTTTTTTTCCTAAATGTTGCTCAGTGCTCTGAGGTCCCGAGTGAGTCTGCCGAGTTACAATCCGTCTGTGACTGTCAGCTGTTTACGGGTTTATTTTATTGGCCCTCCAGGTTGTGTTTGACCTATGACTCTAAACAGTAATGCTATGGTTTTCCCTTGTGATTAGTCCGATTTTAATTACACACAGGCAATAAAGCTGCTGGATGCATCTTGAACATACTCAATAGTAATAACTATTCCTGCAGTATATCGCTGATGGCATGTTGGCGCCAGTTTATTAATATTGACCAGCGGTGTCACCTAAACCCACATTAGTTTCCTTTACAGCCTTTAAAAGTCACTATATGAGGGCCGTTAAGTCTTTTCTGTGTGTGAGGGAGAAACCCTCTGCACTTTTGATTTTCTACTGTATGTTTTTGTCTTTGTTTCTGTTGTCACTGGGATTTCCAGCTGAAAATGGAAGTCTGAACACGTGAAAACTCTCCGTCTCTCAGAGCGGAAAGTCTTATTTGTTTATCACATCCCCGTTCTGTGAAGGAAGAGTCGAATGGTCGCTGGTTGGTGAGAAAAAGAAGCCTCTGGGGCTCAGGAAATATGGTGCAGTGCATGAATAACTGATGTACCCCCCCCCCCCCCTCTCTCTCTCACTTATTACTGAGTTTGTATCCTTAAGGTGTGCCTTTTCCATGCTTGGCTGACATTTATTTTGGCAATAACCTGCAAGGGCAAATGAATTATAAACCCACAAGGCCTAATTGAACTGATGCAGCATATTTATCTCTCTCTCTCTCTCTTTCTTTGGAGGCTCTCCACAATGTTTCCATTTGCTGTGATGTATAGTAAGACCAACAGCGTTTCGTCTTTCCCGGTGTTTGATGCAAACCGTTTCCTTGACACTGCAGCAGCTGGCTGTCAGCTCTGTAATTTTCCATGAAGCAGAGCAGCACCATTATATTTTTTTTTTACTCATCGTGCATCTAAAGCGGAACACAGTCTCTGGGCTTCGGCTGGCTGATGGGGCACACGCTGTCCTCAAGTGCACTTTGATAAACTCATCAGAGCAAGCAGGATTATCGGAACTCTGTATGCATTGGCGTCCGCACGCCGTCCTCTCTGCGAGTGTTACAACTTACAACCTGCCAGCCTGTAATAAATGTCCTGTCGCAGTCGTGACAACATTTATGTCGCAGTCGTGGGCGTTGGTGGAGGGATCAGGGCGTAACTTGTGGACTGTTTTCATTTCATTAACAGATTGGAGTCCCCTACTAAATATTTGCAGTGGGGATACGTTTGCATTACGTGTCATTGTGTGCAGAAAGTACAATTCTTGTCTTCAGCGCCTTTTGATTATTAAAGAGCTACTTTATCTTAACCTATACTTTCATATCATTTCATACAGACATTCTTGGTCCCCGGAGGACAAATTCTACCGACTTCAATACTAAATATGTGCAGAACTAATAGCATGCTCATCGGCTTTAGCTGTACTTTGTGTTAATTGTTTATCAGTAAACACGGCAAACTAAGACAGTGAACATCACATTACATTACATGTCATTTAGCAGACGCTTTTATTCAAAGCGACTTACAATAAGTGCATTTCAACCTAGAGTACAAACTAAGAACAACAAGAATGCAGAAAGTAACATTTCCTCAACATAGTCAAACTACAAAAGTACCATAATAAGAGCCATTCAAGTGCTACTGAAGTGCTAATCTGTGTTTAATCCAGATATAGTCATGGTGAGCTTCACCTGCTACTTTTTATTGATTAGTCATTGGCACACTAACAATGATGAAAAGGACTGAGAACCACATCACCACTGAGCCATTTAGTCGCTCTCATCCATCACAGTTTCACTCAACTGAAGCAGGAGGATGTGCAGAGAGAGCTTTCATAGGCACAGCCATGATCGTCTATGCGCTGTCGGTCGGGAACATTCACATCTGACCCCTCACACGTTTAACTTATGACTTTTTCGTTGTTCCTGAGCATCTTGCTGTGTCGTGTCACGGGGCCGAGTGGAGAGGGGATGAGATCACTCACAACGTCACAGCAGTCCTGGGAGAGGACGTCTACCTGGGCTGTAGTGGAAACACCAGATTAACTCGAAAATGACATCCAAGCGACTGGACAGATTTTTTAATGGCGAGCCGTTTAGCCGCGATAACATCTCAAAGCCAGAGTCACTAACCTCACAGTTAAGGTGACGGTGTCCAGGGTGGAGGCGGAGGGAGAATACATCTGTGAGTTTGAATCAGGAAGGCATTTTTTTAAATCTTGAGTTAATTTATTGTCTATTACATTCTTCTTTTTTATTTATTTGTACGGGTTGCTTTAACTATTTTTTTATCTTTTTTTTTTTCACTATCTGTGTGGAAGAGTGAGATGAAAATGAAATGCATAATTATTATTATTATTATTATTATTATTATTATTATTATTATTATTATTATTATGAGTTTAAATCAGAGAAAGACCAGTATTCTGACCGAGTATATCTCACTGTCGTAGGTAAACCCATGTACGATTTTCTATCATTTGTCACGATGAGAAGAAATTAGCCACATGGTGTTACCATGATTTTAAATGAATCTAAAAGGTCATAACTGCTGCATCACCAATCTGATTTTAATTTAACTTGCAGATAATGCATCTTTGACCCAAGACATGTCTCAGAAGAGTGACATGCTTCCTACATTCCTTCCCAGCTCGGCCCGATATACAGATGCTGGTGAACGCAGAGATCATGAACTTCTCTCGCTGCCAGTCGGTGTCAAACGGCAACTCCACCCTGAGCATGCATCCTCCGCTTCCCCACCCACCTGCAGGACGAGGACAGCGTGACCTGTGTGGTCCAACGCCCGACCCTCCCGACCCTCTCATTACATTACATTACATTACATGTCATTTAGCAGACGCTTTTATCCAAAGCAACTTACAATAAGTGCATTTCAACCTAGAGTACAAACTAAGAACAACAAGAATACAGAAAGTAACATTTCCTCATCATAGTCAAACTACAAAAGTACCATAATAAGAGCCATTCAAGTGCTACTAAAGTGCAAGTCTGTGATTAATCCAGATATAGTCGGAAAAGGTGCGTTCTCAGACCCCAAAGACACCACAGCCAGGGTGGAGACCTCCAGACCCCAACACTCACAAATGAGCTCGCTGGTGTCGTCGTGTTTCTCCGGAAGGGGACACATTGTGCTGCATTCGCCACACTGAGTTTCCTATCGTGCATCATGACTCAGCATCTCACAAAACAATAACATTCTCGCTGACTCTTCACGCCGGCCGTTCGTATACCCACTATGCTTCACATACACAGTGACAGACCATAAATCACATCGCACAATGCACTTTTGTCACTGACGTGGAGCGTGTGGAACAATGCAGCAATAAGCCGGTAAGTAATCGATAACAGCAGCGCGCTACAACCTTTTCTCCTGTTCAATTAGTTTTGAATCCAAAACATTTTCTCACAATCTCTGCTGAAATAGAGTTTTGCAACCAAGTTGTTATACACCTGAAAGTGTGAATGAGGTAAACACGGGTGTCCCTCGAGAGTCTAGAAACCCACGATGCTCACTGTGTCTTGACGTTTTGACTTGCATGAGGTAAAAAGTTGCTACAATCTATATTCAGAGGCACAGTGGGTGACATGATGGAGTTGGTAGGGACCAAACACAGAGCTGGAAGGGAGGTAGAGGATACTGGAACCGATTGATGCTAATGTTGCTCCATTATGCGGAATGCTGATACATTGATGTTGCATAGACTCTGTGTTTCTGCTGCCCCCTAGTGGCCAGAAATATCTTCTTTTTACCTTCGCATTGAAAATGCGGAAGGTAATGTTTTGATCTCCGCATATTTGTATGCGTGCGTGTTATTCGCATAAGTAAAAAAGTATTAAACCGAATGGCTTGAAATTTGGTGGGATGATTGGTTATTATCCGCCCGTTCTAGTATTTTCATAGATTTACTTTAAAAATAATAGTTATATAACATAATTCATTTCCAAATGAAACTTCGAAATAGAAGTCTTTTCATTTTCATTTATTTATTTATTTGGGGCCGTACACATCCATCAGCCCGGGGTAAACGTGTCAGTCTTAGCTATACGGCTACATTCCAACCGTCGTCCCTGTGGCCGGATATTACCAGACTTCACTAATGGAGAAAAAGATTTTCACAGAAACATCATGAAAAGCAATAAACATTCAGGTTACGTTCAGATACTGTCATCAAATCAATAAAAGTCAAACACCAGTTTTGCAAAACTTATATATAGATATATGCTACTGCAGAAAACCCTGACCTCTGGTTTGTCTTCCCTCTAACTGACCGAGCAATATGGCCTATGGTCCCCATGTTACTGGTTTCAATACTGGTCCCCATATTACTGGTTCCCATGTTTCTGGTTCCCATATTGGTACCCATGTTACTGGTTTCAATACTGGTCCCCATATTACTGGTTCCCATGTTACTGGTTCCCATACTGGTCCCCATGTTACTGGTTTCCATACTGGTCCCCATGTTACTGGTTCCCATACTGGTCCCCATGTTACTGGTTTTCATACTGGTTCGCATATTACTGGTTCCCATACTGGTCCCCATATTACTGGTTCCCATGTTACTGGTTCCCATACTGGTCCCCATATTTCTGGTTCCCATGTGACTGGTTCCCATACTGGTCCCCATGTTACTGGTTCCCATACTGGTCCCCATGTTACTGGTTTCCATACTGGTTCCCATATTACTGGTTCCTATACTGGTCCCCATATTACTGGTTCCCATGTTACTGGTTCCCATACTGGTCCCCATATTTCTGGTTCCCATGTTACTGGTTCCCATACTGGTTCCCATACTGGTCCCCATGTTACTGGTTCCCATACTGGTCCCCATGTTTCTGGTTCCCATACTGTTCCCCATGTTACTGGTTCCCATACTGGTCCTCATGTTTCTGGTTCCCATACTGGTTCCCATGTTACTGGTTTCAATACTGGTCCTCATGTTACTGGTTCCCATACTGGTTCCCATGTAACTTGCGCTGCCTCTAGCACAGAACAGACCAAACAGATCGTAACAAACCCAGTAGAAGCTCTTCTGTGTTGCCGCCTCATGCCGCTTGCTAGGAACATCAACATTTAAAAGGGACCAACGGGCGGTGCAGAGCCTCTACGGCGGTCTGCGTGATGTAAAGATCCCATTAGCAGGAGCCGGCCAGCCAGCCGTGATGCATTCACACCCCACTGAAGCGCCGCAGCGTGGGTCATTTTCCAGCTGCAGCGGTTAAATTCACCGTGAACTGTAGGTGTCAACAGAGGAAATTTGGAAAGCGAAGGTTCTTCGCCGCACTTTAATTGCACGCAACCTTCCCCCAACACCCACGCTAACTTCTCGTACTCATTGGGGATGGCTGGTTATTGTACGACACCACAACGTTGATGCATTTTATAATAGACTCTGATCTCGGATGATTCCCGCCATTAAAGCCAGTGGTCCGCTCAGCTCCGGTCGGACAGCAGCTGGGCCAAACATCTGCTCTCAGCTGCAGCGCGGCCAACAGATGGGACAGGTGATAAGCCCAATTCAGCACTCGCCGAAACCCGAGCAGAAGCACCTTACGGCTTGTGTTTTGCTCATCCGGCCACGGCTTCCTATTCAACAAAAACACCCTGAGCCTTAACTTGATATCTGACTTTTAGATTTGCTGGAAAAAACATAAGACCCCCTCGAGAAAGAATAAGTCTTCTCGCCTTTCTTCCGGCTCTTTGAGCGAGGCCAAATGTGAGCATTAAAGCAGAGATGGTCCAACGAGGAGGAAGCCAGTTCTGGGTGGTCTTGTGCATTTCATCTGGAGGGAGACCTGACGCTGACTTCGCCTTGGCTTTGAACACGAAGAGTTTTAGAAAGAGGACAACGCGGCCGGATCGGAGATGCAGACAAGCTCCATCCTGCAGCAGTGTACGAGGGCCGTAATGTCCCCCGTTTGTTTGACCACCCCAGATTTACACAGCAAGTGTCACGAGTCATAACACTTTCCTCAGCTTCCTCAGTGAAATAACCGACTGAAACACGGACTCCTCTTTGTAGTCTCACTATTGTGTTTCCGCCTAGAGACGCCGGGCCCTCGTCTGACGCTGTGGAGCCGGTGGGCAGCCGCCTCACAGTTCAGGGTTCTGTGGAGCATCAGCATGCCGGCCTGTCCGAATGCTTCTTCTCTTAAAGCGACACTATGTAACAATTCCTACCTTAAAATAACAGCTTGAAAAAGATTGTGCCGCTACAATGATAATATATATATATATATATATATATATATATATATATATATATATATATATATATATTATTATATATATATATATATAAATATAGCGATTTAAGCCTCCGCCACTGCCATCGGGGGTCTGTGGGTTAAAAACCTGACTATGTAAGATGTTTGAGCCGCCCGGTACTCCGACCTGCTTTCTGTCAGTGATGACCAACGTCACATCGTCCAGTCCACCTCACAGGTGACTTTTTATTGTCTCCGCGTAGAGACAGAGAGACATGCTGCTGTGGAGACGATCACTAACAGACGTTTAGTTTAATAAAAGAACAAAGACGTCTTTAAGAAAGGGACCTGACATTACTTCTGCTGTCATCTGGAGGAGAGAGAAAGTTACAGGGGGGCGGGCGTAGATTTTCTTTTTTTTACTCAAACTCAAAAGAGCCATATGCGTCACCAGAAGAGCCATATATGGCTGGAGAGCCAGAGGTTCACGACACCTGATCTATCGTAACTGGGTATTTACAACACTGCAGTACACGTTAAATACCTGAAGGGGGCGCTGCAAGGGGAAAACTACATAATGGGGCTTTAAAACAACGCTGAAGTGTGGCCATGATGTGGTTCTCTCCTGTCAGTTCCTCCAACAGTTTGAGTCGATTTGAAGACTGAAGATGGACGCAGGGCGATCGAGCGCTCCGCAGCTGATGCCGTTCCTGCAGCCGACATGTCCTGGCTTCTACCAGAGGGTGTGTCCGGAGTCCCTCGGTTCATTTTCACTTCTCATAATGGAAGCCACTCTGTCAGAGGAGTTTTACTCCTCCCTGGCTGCTCGCCTTGGGAGCTCACTGTGGAGTGTGTGATAAATCACCCTGAGTTTGAGGAGCCAGAGAACAGAAGTGTTACCCTCCCTCTTTGCGGTATGTTCGACAAATCAAGCACCGGATAATATTGTGGGAGTTGTAAACGTTTCTGGCCGCGTACAAGAGCCAAAGATTGTTTGATCTGTTTCTCCAAAAAAACACGTATTTTCAGCTCCTCTTTCCCACGCAGCACGCCCCCTGAAATCACCATCCACTCCACCGCCGAGTGGAAAGACGTCATAAGCTGGCGCGTTAGAAAACAACATCAGTTATGTTTCGGAGACCGAAATCCAGGCTGATGGTTTGATATCGGCCTGGAGCTCCGCGCGTGTCTGGTCATCTTTGTATTCTGGTCAGAATTTGACCGGCACAGTGGAACATCCAAGCCTGGAGGCACCAGAAAAAAAAGATCAATACACATTCTTGTGGGCAGTATGTTGTTTCTTTCTTTGAGATATTTCTCTCTGTGACTCACACAGCTGCTTCCCCCCTTCCTGTCACCCTTTGTTTATCTTTTGCAGAAGCCCTTCTGCTGAGTGTGTATCTGGTGAGGCAGCAGGAGTCTCCTCTCTGGCTGGCAGCATGCGGCTGCTCAGGGGAGGGCGTCGGGGGCGACCTCGTCTGGGTCCTTCCCGAAAATGCCAACGGCCAAACATCCCTCCACTCAGAGTATGAGGGCTTCGTTGTTAAAGCAACACAATTCCTACCTTAAAATAACTGCTTGAAAAAAAATTGTGCCACTACAATGACTTTTAATATGGCGATTTGCGCCTCCGCCATCGGGGGTCTGTCGGGAGAAAACTCCACTATGTAAGATTTCGCTTCGACCTGCTTTCTGTCATTGATGACCAACGTCACATAGTCCAGTCCACGCTCCCGGTGACTTTTTATTTGTTTCTGCCCCGCGATGCGTAGAGACAGAATAACATGCTGCTGTGGAGACGATCAATAACAGATGTTTAGTTTAATAAATGAACAAAGACGTCTTTAAGAAAGGGACCTTAAATCACTTCTGTTGTAATCGGGCGCGATAGATAGAGAAAGTTACAGGGGGGCGGGCGGAGATTATTTTTTTTTAACTCAAACTCAAAAGAGCCATATGCGTCACCGGAAAAGCCATATATGGCTGGAGAGCCAGAGGTTCACGACACCTGATCTATCGTAACTGGGTATTTACGACACTGAAGTAAACGTTAAATACCTGAAGGGGGCGCTACAAGGGAAAAACTACATAATGGGGCTTTAAAGCCAAACTGACGTATCAGTTTCCTCTGGCCCTTCGTGAGGCGGAGGACCTGACCTGTGTGTATCGTTCTGGACGTGGATTCACAGAGAAAAAGACCATTCATGTCCCCAGTTATCGTGAGTTTAGAAACAATACTCATGCAAGCGCTTTCACACTTTTGCTCCAAATGTAATAATTCACATACATGCACCCAGCGATCCAAAGATGTCATGGTTCAAGATGACTTTTCCCCAGATATCTTCTCTGTGAGAGTCCCAAACTGCACGACTGCGGTGGTGTAATCATCGCACACAGACTGGCTCTCCGGGAAAATCATCACAACCAAAGCGCTGCTCCGAGTCGCAGGCAACGTGCCAGATCACAACCTCCTCTGTAAAAGGTGATGAATCCTCTGTTATCTACCACCTGACGAGGATGCATCTGTACGCACGGCGTGCTGAACACAAGGACATGCTTGCCCAATTTCAAGAAGCTGTTGAACAGAGTTAACAAGTATCACCCTGGAAATGTAAATGGTTTCTACAACATGGATGTCTTTGAGTTTAGAGAGATTCCATAGTGCTACGAACTCCCCGTGGGTACTGTAGTTTATTCTGGGTCAACTCCACACACACACACACACACACACACACACACACACACACACACACACACACCGTGTTGTAAATACTCACTAGAAGATCAAATGTCTATAAATCCACAGCTAAAAATAGCCCAAAACGCATGCACGTTATTTTGCGAAACACTACAGTGCGCTGGACCTTCTGGACCTTCTAACAAACAAGTTAAACTTTATATTTGTATGCATTCTTGAACATGTATGTTTCAAGTGTTGCAACAGATAGAGAGTAAAGTCAGAAACATTTGTGAGAGAGACGAACGCCTTGTTAGTTTCTGTCTTTTTGAGTGATTTGTTCGCAATAGCAGGAACATAAAACACTTCAGAGAGAAATTCAGTTAAAAGTCAACGGTGTTGCAGGAGTCACGGCACATTTGTCCAAATGGACGGGCTTGCAATGGTCTTCCAGTCAGAGCTCCCGGAGCAGGATGAAGGCCGGTGCAGCTGCCGGGCGTCCTTCTATCACCACACAGCAACGTCAACATTCAAGCGGAGGTCAGGAGGCGAGGGCCGGCAGCTCGGTGAGCGCGGACCCGGCTGTAAACCAGAGTGACCTGTTGACCCAGGACTTTCTGATCATATCAACATGCCGAGGTGTGTTTCCCCAATGAAGTTTGCTGGGGCTTGTGTTTCAACTTTGTCCATGTACACTACGATTCACAAGTTTGGGGTCACCCAGACAATTTTGTGTTTTTCCATGAAAACTCACACTTTTATTTATCAAATGAAATGCAAAATGAATACAAAATAAAGTCAAGAACACTTAAAAGGTTAGGAATAATTATTTTACTTTGAAATATTAATTTGTTTCTCCAAATTAATCGTTCAAAGGAAGGCCAGTTATATAGCTTCTCTGAGCAGCACAACTGTTTTCAGTTGCGCTAACACAAAATGTGTTTTCAAGGGTTTTCTACCCCTCCATTAGTCTTCTAAGGCGGTAACACAATGTACCATTAAAACAATGGAGATGGGCCTCTATACACCTATGAAGATATTTCATTAGAAGCCAGAGAATAGTCGTTTACCACATTAACTATGTAGAAAGTGTATTTATGATTAATTGTAGTTATCTTCATTGAAAACAACAGCGCTTTTCTTTGAAAAATAAGGACATTTCGAAGGGACCCTAAACTTTTGAACGGTAGTGTATGCGTTTCAACACCATCCCACCATGATAACCACCACAAATCCACATGGAAGTCGAGCCACTTGTTTCCCGACTGATGTGGGATATCTGTCACAATCCTAGAAATATTGAATGACTTCTGCCTGCAGAACTTTTCCAAGTTTTTCGCATTCACTTCCAAATCTATCTTCTCTGGAGAATGTTTGTCTGGATGGGATCAGGCCTCTCTGTGACTAAAGCTGTACGGTGCCGCACAACAACGGTTTGAATAGGCCGGGCTCTCCGGTCAGAACATTTGGTCAAGGTGCCATTGGTTGACAGAGCCTCGGTCCCCTTATCCCCGGCTCCGGTGGGAGGGTCCTGTCAGGCTAATTTGGGAAGGTCAGTCCCAGAGTTCACAACAAGCGTATACAAGGAAAACATGACTCCCCGGGAGAAAAGCTATTTTGGCACCGACGTCCACCCCCCCACACACACACTACTGGGGGTTCCTTTTGACGGCTGTAGGTCTTCATTGCGTTCATGTCGCTGACGTCATCATGTACAAAGCGAGCTGCTGCTTCTGACGCGAGAGACCAACGACGAGGCCTCGCCACTCGCCGTCTCCATTGATATTCGTGTAGCATCACGCATTCCCCCCTGCAGCTCCCCCACTGGAACGACTCTGTGTGTCGGGTTAAGTGGGATCGGAGCGCCATCTAGTGGTGATGTGCAGACCTGCATGCTCCTTGAAGGACATTCATTATTCAAAACGGGATCATTCACATGCTGCACGCAATGTTTTTTGGTTGTTTTTGTTTGACGGCAAAAGACAAAGCAGGTCACCCTATAAGGAGAGACACAATTCAGTTAATATGCAAGTTCGTTTTCCTTTTAGAAAATGTTCATAAATCTATTTTTTCATTGTAAATTAATATTCTTTTTCTGGTTTTGCTCAGTTATTATACACATCTGAAATCAGCAATCTCTCAAACTGTTAGTAATTATAATTCAGAAAAAGGAGTCTCTTGCTGCTTTGACATCTCTGATGCAGAAACCCGGGACAGAACATAACAATTAGGTTTATGCTCAGATGGTCAGTTACTCCTTCGTCCTGAACATCAAGACTTTGGACGTACATATTCAGCTTTGCCTTGTGCACAAACTAGAGATGAAGGCTTACTGGAAGTGCAGGATGTATCATGTGTGTGTATATATGAGTTCATTATTAGAAGTGAAATAATCCTTTTTATGTACTGAAATGAGCTATTCTCAAGATTTTCTTTTGAATTTGAGACATTACTGATTTTAAAGCATTACCGTTGCACTTCTTCATTGATTTGAATTGTGTTTATTTCTTATATATATGTTGTCAATAAAAGCATCCAATTATCTTTTTTTTCTATTTTCATCAAGTCACCACATGACTGAACCACAACAAACATCTCCAGATATAGAGATAACTGTGACTTTAGCTTCCCACCATCTGCCCTTGTGGCATCTTTGGTGAGGACCATCTGCTGTGCTAACCGGAGTTAACTCTCTAAACACATTCTCCTACAGTTCATGTACCGGATGCAGACGCACTCATCCTCATCTCCTCCGCCCACATCGGGACGCAGGGCCGTTACACCCTCTTGTGGCCAATGATCACGCACACTGAGCGGATCAGTTCTTAGTCACGACCAGGCCTCGGTTTCTTTTCGCTTCTTTTACGTGCATAGCGATACAATCACAGCACTGTGTGTGTGTGTGTGTATATATATTTAAATATATGTATATAAATAAAGGTGTTGGGTTGTTAACGCTCTTCAGGTTCCTCTGACGCATCGATGAGTAGAATATTGACCGTGTTGTGGGTAAATAAAATGTTTGTTTATACATATATATATATATATATATATAAAATAAATACACAAAGTGCTGTGTTTGTATATGCAAATAGTATAGACGCAATCACACACCCACACATATATATATATTTTTTTTTTCCAGAATTGGTGCATTTTTCAGCAGGACAAGCTTAACTTTAGCATGTTTTCTTGTAAAATTGTACTAAAATGTTGGCCTGTATATAATGTGTATATAATATTTCTGGGTTTTCTTTTCAACAAAAGGACAGGGTTATTTTACTGATTAGCATCTATATTGACGTATTACATTAAAAACCATGTACAAGGAATGAAGCAAACTCAAATCTGTGAACGACAGAGGCTTCAAAATGTAGCAATTTAAAACGATACATTTAGATACAAATGTACAACTGCTTCGGAAAACCAGATCCGAGCTTCACGTTCCCAAACATACTGCTTAAAGAAATAAACACACATTCATCTTTTCTTGTAGAGGCAGGGCCTCAACTGAAGTCCAAATTTCTTGATATTTTCTGGAGCGTCTCCCGTCTTCAGTAACTCAAAGGAGTAGAAATGAGTGCTCTTGGTGTCCTGCAGGAAGAACAAAAGAATCACAACACAAATCACTTTACATAGTCACTACTAGATATATGGTTTACAGAAAGGCTGTTGGTTAAAAGTTATGTACAGCTAACTTTAATTAATGAGTTTTGACAAAATAAACCAATTTACTGAATGAACTTCTGACCTGAGGGTTCCCGCCCACAGCATCATAACCTCAAACCTGATAGCAGTATGAGCTCACGATTTCATTTCATCTAAATGCATTAACTATATGCGTTTATATTTTAAAATAGGAGAAAGTAGACGAATGAGGAAGTGTTTCCCCGTCCCCGATGAGTTCTCGTCTCACCTGGTTCACCATCTTAAATCCCAGTCCTGCCAGCGCGCTGATAAAGTTCCGCACATTCTCGAACCTGCTCGCCACCTCCGCTATCTTCAGGACACCCCTACAAGAATTGTGGATATCAGTTAACGCGCGCGCACACGCACACACGCACACACGCGCACACACACTGTGACACGTCTTACCCCTTCTTTAACACACGGTTGGCCTCTGCTAGAAAATCGGCCAGGTTGGTTCCCATGAGAGAGAGGCAGAACACGGCGACGTCCACACAGCCGTCGCAGAGCGGGACCTGCACAGAGAGAACACGCTGCGTCTTCCAACAACCGCCTGGACCGCCAGAGGGTCGGCAACACGGCAACACGGCCGCACGAAAACACCGACGCACTCACGTTGGCCATGTCGCAGACGGTGACGTCTTTGCAGGCGGCCGCCAGGTCGAAGCTGTGCACTTTGTTCTTCACGCTGCGCGCGATCTTACAGTCGCCACAGCCGAAGTCTGCAACCACCAGAGAGGGAGGTCTGGAGGGAAAATGGCACAATTGATGCGTTTACAATTTTAGAACATTAGAATATGTCATAACAGTCGAAACAGCTGATCCTCTCCTAAACTAAAGACGTGTGTATGCAACGACGCATGTTATGATGCAGTATTGATTAACGCAGGGATCTTAATTCAGTACACGGGGCAACTAAAACTAAACACTGTTCCAACAACTCGTTAATTGTTGCAGATGTTGAGCCGTAACGATCGAGAATCGCTTCTCTTTGCATCTACTGGGATATTATACATTTATAATCCTTGTAACAGTGACTTTTTTCCAAAAGGGCTAAACTGTGATGTAAAATCACAAACAGAAATATGTGTTGCCCCCGCTGCAGAGTGTGCAACTAAATAAACCCGGCACATTGGCCCACTTGTGTCGGAGATGGGTCATAAATAAACATGGATTAGAATATCTCACTTGTGTTGGATGTAAGAGATGATGGCATCCACCGGGTTGGCGGGCCAGCGCTGGACCTGCGCCGTGTATCCTCGGTGGTAGATCCCGAAGGCCTGCGGATCCTGCTTGAACATGCGCTTCGCCTCGCCGCTGGACGTGCTGTACAAAACCTCATTAATGTACCGGAAACGCGCCGACTCCAGCCGCTGCTCCATGCGGGACCTCAGGGCGGCGGAGCGGTCCGGTTTCAACTCCTCCTCGGGGATCAAAGGCGGCTCTTCCGTCTCAGCGGGACTCTCCGGTTGGACCGGTTCTTGTCGGTGGAGCAATTTCCGCAGCTTCTCCCTTTTCAGAATCTGCTCTCTGCTCATCTCGGGTTTGGGTCTTTTCAAAGGGGACTGGTGCTGCTCGGCTGCGCTCTCCACCCGCGGTTCAGCTGCTTTCTGTGTTGCAGAAGTTTCTGTTGGGTCTTTTTCAACTTTGCTAACAATTCGCTGCTCTTCCTCTGCGAGGGGCTGATTGTCTGTTGGACCAGATACGTCAGTGTCCACTTTGAACTTCTTTATTTTCTGTGGTTTACTTTGCTTTTTCTTGGCTGGGGTCTGACTGTTGTTATTGTTGATATATGAATCTATTGTGACTTTCTTTTTTGGCTCACGTTGCTCTTTTGGCTCACGTTGCTCTTTTGGCTCATGTTGCTCTTTTGGCTCACGTTGCTCTTTTGGCTCATGTTGCTCCGCAGATTCAGCTTTATTGATTTCCCTCCCTGGCTCATTCTGACTGAATTTATTTTTACATTTCCTCTTGTTCTTCATTTTGTTTTTCCACTGTCGTCTGTTCAGTCCCTCCACGTCCTCTGGTTTGGATTTGATAATATTGTTATCTGACGTTTTCTTCACGGGTGAGGTTTTTAACTTCAGAGCCGCCACTTAAGGGAAGATTAAAAAAACATGTGGCTATTATCGCATAGGCAAGTAATGTAAACATCAACATTGTTCTTTATCATTAAACACTCATCCGTTAATAAAATAATAAAATACAAGCCGTTAACCAGTTATTTACTCACCAAATGTGTCGTCTTTCTTCCTCTTTTTTGATGCAAGTGCCTGCCCATTAGTGGTCTGGTCCAAGTCTCCACTCTCTTGCTGATCTCCTGTTGTCTCCACTGTCTTTCGCTTCCTCTTCTTCTTCTTCTTCTTTCTCTTGCTGTGCGTTGGGACCACCTCGGCCTCACTGTCGCTGTCCTGCTGATGATCCTCATTCTTCCACTCTGGTACCGACCCCAGCGTCTGCAGGGTCCGCATCAGGCTCTTCTTCCCAACCACATGGGGCTGATCCGGAGATAAATTCAGTGAATACAATAATACATTCAATACAATAAGTTATTTAACTGAAACGTGCAACCACATGTTAGACTGTCCAATATAAAAAGTGGCACTTTTTCTTGGTGGAGGTGGGAAATCACATATGTAATGGCTTCTTGTGCTACACATAACAGTTGATCTTTTTTCTTAAAGGAAAAGTTAAGAGGTAAAATGCACCTTTTAAGATACATGACTTAGTTAGGACGTGTGTGTGTGTGTGTATACACTTGTAAGCTATGTTTTCTTCATCAATCATCTATTTCTTCGTGTCCAATATAACGTCAGCATACACATTGTGTCCCTGCTTGACTTTCTCCCAGAACAGAATGTATTAATCAATTAAAAACAAATCAATCTACAGATGTCCTGACTATCATGTGACCTTCCCGATGGTTCCACCATCGTATGTGTGTTGTACTCAGGTCAGACACGAGGATAGATCATATGGAAATACACCTGGACTTAAAACCACTCGCACATTTACCTTGACATTCGTGCTGCTGTTCTCCTTCTTAGGGCTCCGGAGCACAGGTGTGCTGAGCGTCCGAGCGTCTTGTTCGTCACTCCAGTCATCATCTTCATTAAACATGTTTCCAGGAGGACTGCAAGAAACACACGTATGAACTATATTCACCGCTAAAGACGAGAACACAACTGTGCTAGCGTCACTTCAACGCGCTAACTCGGCTAGTCGTATAACTCACCACTTCGTCTCGAGGCAGAAACGCGTTAACTCGTCAAACGGCTCGTTGCGTTGACGAGTTTGTAAGAAAAGGGTTTATTTATTAAACACGTAAATGTGTTCAATAGCTGTGAAAGGAAATCTTGTCCAAACCAAAAGCCACGTTGGTTTGTCTCGTGTGCGTGAAGGAAGCAAAACAGAACTACAGGCGCATGTGGATGACGTAAGCACAGCATGGATTTGTGGGACATGAAGTTCTTAGAAACCACTGCTCCTCGGTTAGCCTACATTTTCTGCTCTTAGTTAGGATTTGCCTAGTAATTTAGGAGTTCAAAATGACTAGGCCATCATCATCATCATCATCATCATCATCATCATCATCATCATCATCATCATCATCATCATCATCATCATCATCATCATCATCATCTCTATACTAGTGTATATTAATGTATAGTACTCTTTACTATATGATTTACTAAAACTTGATGAGATTATTTATTAACATGTTTTTTGACAAGTAGGTTTACACATGCACGGACTTTGTATTAGTATTTTAGTGCATAACAGTCATTTAGTCAATACATATAGTAGGATATTGCAAAAGTAAAGTTTCATGAATATGAAATAGTAATTTACTTTAATAACCTTATCAAGTATATGTTTCAAAGCGAAATAGCTGTACAGTATTTCTTAAAGAGGGTCGGTTGTGCAAATTATTGTCTAAAGATAAACTGCTAATATGCAATAATTCACAATATATATATATATATATATATATATATATATATATATATATATATATATATATATAACGTTGTTATGTTCGATCTTACAATTTGGCAGTTTTTAGACCTCGGCATTGAATACATAATATTGTATTTCAACTGTGTTTGAAAATAGTTTGACTAACAAATACAACCTACAAGCGAAACTGAAACATTCGTGTCACATTTTGTGTTTGTACATAATCACTTTACAATTCAAAATAAGCATAACATTGTATAATTTGACACAATTTACACACACTTTAGTAGCACTTGAATGGCTCTTATTATGGTACTTTTGTAGTTTGACTATGTTGAGGAAATGTTACTTTCTGTATTCTTGTTGTTCTTAGTTTGTACTCTAGGTTGAAATGCACTTATTGTAAGTCGCTTTGGATAAAAGCGTCTGCTAAATGACATGTAATGTAATGTAATGTAACAATTCAACATAATTTTGTCTTGGGGAGGATGTTCTCTCTGAACATACATATAACCCTTGGTGCAAAAATAATTACATCCACACACGTTTTGAGTAACTTTACTTGACTTTCCTTAAACATGTCTCCCTCATGCTATCTCTACTACAATTCAGAGGGAACAAGTGTGCCTTTTACTCCCCAACATCTTTTGACACCTTTCGTTACACCGCAAAATAACTATGACCTGAGGCTGTGAATATGTAGACGTCCTGCAGTGCACTCTGCCGCCTGTAGGGGGCGCGCCGCCGTCTTCCTCGACCCAACGTTACCTCCTACGTACGGCGGCGGCGAGGGCGTGGACGTCCCACAGCGTTCAATCTCCTGGAGACAACATCACGTCGCTAATAAATTCTAACCGAATTACACAGCAACGGGCGAGCACACCCGGTAAGTTTAGCGCCTTTGAGGCATTTTTAATACGGACTTGGACTGTTTTGAACCACCAATGTACGCCGTGTGTGTGTACATCTCAGGGGAGCCAGAGAGAAACGGGACTCGGCTTCAGGAGAGTTGGTTAGCTTGTTAGCCAGGTCTCATTGCGTCAACCGCAGGCTGCTAGCTAATGCGGGAAGCTAATGTAGTCACGTTTAGTTGGATCGGGTGTAATGACGCGGTGGGACTGACATGAGCGCGAGGAATTAAAGATTAAAGAGATTAAACGAGCTCTTCGTCCACGTTAACCAGGCAGTAGTTCCGCTAGTCTTGCTCCCGTGAAGGCAGTGGGTCGTGAACGGGGAACTCATCACTGTGACACCAGGTTGCGTCTGTGTTTATGTTCACAACACCAAGGAATCCCACTAAAGATCAACGTAATCCTCAGTGGATTAAAGGTATGTTAAATGACCCCAGTGTCTGGCTCAATCAAACATCCTTCATTCATATAACGGTAGTGATTGTGAAGTCTTTCAATTATTATTTTCACGTGGACAACAAATACTTTCACGATAGTCCAGGCTGTGTGAAAAACGTAAACATGTATTATTATTATTATTATTATTATTATTATTATTATTATTATTATTATAATTAGTTTGAATGACATATTTCCTATTATAATTTGTCTGACCACTGCCCCCAAACTCCCAAAAATAATATAAGCCAAGCCTGACATAATAAGGGGTGAGAAAAGCAGTAAATCCTAAAAAAATTAAGAATAGGTAATAGGTAGGTAATGTTTGCTTGCCCTCTTTAAAAATGAATGTTTTAATAGGTTAATAAAATGTAAATGTACATTTAAATATTATTCCAGAACATAATGGTCCATAATGTATCATGACATTGGACACATCTGTCTACCCTTGTGTTCAGTCACTACTACTCACAACCAAGTATTGTGAGTCACCTAGTATTATGGGCGGATATGATTACTCAAGATTGGGTTTCTTGGCTTAGCTCTTTTTTGGTTTGCACTACAGGGTCATAACAGAGGCGGTTTATCGTCTGGGTTAGAGATCAAACAGATTGAACCATGTGTTAATGGACAACCTCCCATTTTGTGTCCCCTTTTTTCAGGGTTGCTGGAGTGCTGCGCAGCTTCTCCGTAGCTCCTTATTCCAGATGACGGACTGATGCTGACCAGGACCCCGCTGAACCCCTTGGGTCGCCTCTCTCATCTGTCCCAATTCAGCTCTGCATCTAATCTGACGGGTGTACCTTAAGAGAAGGATAATTCACGAGCCAAAATGGATGATATCTTCACGCAGTGCCGGGAAGGCAATGCAGTGGCAGTTCGCTTATGGTTGGACAACACAGAAAACGACCTCAATCAAGGGTGAGACAACGTTTTCATTTGCTTTTCCTAACCGTGGTAAAGGTGAAAACATTTATATAAATCATTTATATAGATTATTACATTTATATAGATTATATATTTATATAGATTATATATATTTATATTTTTATATATATATATATTTATATATATATATATATATATATATATATATATATATATAGGCCCTAACTCTATGCAGGCTGAGAGCCCGCCTCTCCAGTCTTCACAGAGATCGTGGCCTGTGATTGAACCCATTTCCTTGTGGTCACATGTTTATGTCCAGAATGCCAGCAGAGTAATTCAAAAGAGTAATGCTGGACAGGAAACCTGCTGTGATTGTAGAGTTGGTCACACTTTCAGTTGCTGCAATTGCATTTAGAAATCCTTAGAAATCACTGCTAATTATTCTGTAGGCTTCCTTACGATTGACCATGTTTATTATAGAAAAACTATCAGTTTTATAGGCAAACATCGGTCAGACATGAGCGGCTTCTGTATCCTCGACTGACTGTAAAGAAGAACTTGGCAGAGCTTGTCAGTAAAGTAGTGTTTGCCACCCGGGAGGTTTCCCTTTTTAACTCCTCTGTCCGAGACTACCGGTATTTGTTTTCAGATCAAACAAAGAGAGACTGAGTCAATCCATTTAATTATTATGACTGTTTACATTGGAGATTCTTTCTTTTTGAGCTTTTTACTCCTTTATTGTATGAAGGTTAGGCACGTTAACAACTAGTTGAGTTGTTCTTGATACTGCATTTCATACAAATTAATTTGCAAAAGAAATAGTCGCGTATCAGAGGCTTCAAGCAGTTTAATTTTCTTAAAATACTGATGCAAAGTTATATAAAAAGTATTTTGTATAAAATAGTAATAATTTAATTAATAAGACAGTATGTGAAAAGATGGAATAGTTGAGTTGCCTGAGTCACATAGTATTTGTGTACATTTTAATTTAGGCTGTAAATAAATTTTGGTCAGTGTTTTCTTGTTTGAGGCATTATTGCTGTTCAGATAAAAGAGGGATTCATACCTTTTTTTTATTACAATATTTAAATGCAAGAATAGTTTTAAAAGTATAATAATATGCAAAAATACATCTATTAAGAAAGCAAGCAAGTCAGCACACTTAAGATGCCAAATAGACTTTTTATGTTGCAGCTGTGTGTTTATTTCTTCCTTCAGCTTCACTATTTGACTACAGATTCCTTCTGTACTTAATTTATGTCTATTTTTACTCCACGTTTTCCTCATTGTTGTAAGTCATCATGTTTGCATCGAGCCAGTGTGGATACATGATGCATTCCCAACATGTGACTCCACCATTAGCTGATTGCATGTCAAGTTCCCTTTTCCGGTTGATGTAGCTCTCCCAGTGGGGGAAAAACAGTTATTCTTCCCTTTTCATTTCCCTAAAGAACTCGTAGTGCTTCCCCTCCGACATTTCGGTTATCGTGCTACATCTCTGCCTCACAGATCCTCCCTGTAATATTCGCCATGTTCCTCGACGGCCGTGTGTTTACACTGCTGTAACTCTCAGAGCGTCGTAGTGGAATGCTGCATCTCCTTACAAGGAATAACACCCAGGCCTCGAGGGAACCGTCTACCACCTTCCACAACGAAGGAGAGGGGGAGGAGATTATTGTAGTGGGGCAGGGCTAGAAGAGTTATGTGTGACGAGACAGAGGATCTTTGTGTGTACATGTATGGGGGGGGGGGGGGTAGCTACATAGCCCCCCCCATCACTATCTCCTCCGCTTATGTTTCCTGTATTTGGCTCCCAGTGGTATTCGATGGCTCTCATCATTTCCCCTTTAACATTTCCTCCAAGTTTACCAGAGTTAATTACAAAGTCGAAAAAGCACAATTTCTTTCACGTATTCTCTCTTGTTCGCTCTGATTAGGTTTTACACTGTATATTTGCTAGTTAATGCATAATGTTAGAACAGTTTTTTAGTAGTGTTGAACATTGTGTGAAAGGCTTTTTTATTCAAGTTATATGTAGAGTTGAAACCAGCACTCAGTTAATCCATTAGGCTGGAACTGAATATTATTATCTTGGATAATCAGATACTAGAGAACTTTTTAGAGTTTAGTTTTCTAGAGAGTTTGGCATTTTTAACTGTACTAAAACACCTCGGCTAAATCAAAATAGCTGCTGGTAAGTTTTCTGACGATCGTCCAACCAATTTTTTGGTTTCACCTCCAAATTAGTAAATTGGCTGTAAATGAATCTGCAACTATTTAAACGATTCGTAAATAGTTCAAGTCGCGTGTTCCAGCATCTTCAATGTACATATTTGCTGATTTTCCTCGTCTTACTTTATATTAAATTGAATGTAGTACCTTTGGGTTAAAAGTACTTAGTGCAACAATAGTGACAATTCTGCAAAACATCAAAAAATGTCGCCTTGGGCTTCTCAACGCTTTTTTAGAACCAAAGAAAATAGTTTGCACGTTGAGCAACGTCCAAAACATTTGTTAACGCAGCGCTAGTCATATGAAAACGACGTCTCGTGGTGATGAAGGTGCTAAACCTCCGTTCCCCAGCGCCCCATTGGTGTTGTGTTCGGCCTCAGATGACTGCGGTCGATGCTCTTGTGATGTCTTTGGCCTTCTGAGTGTGTAATTGAGACTTTGATAGCTGTCAGTGATTAGTACAGCCAAACAAAGTTCTGTACAAGAGTGAATAACAGCGTGAGCCGAGGACTTTCCTCTTGACTCGTGATGGTTCTAAACAGTAGGACAGCCGTTGTTTACCATGTTAAGATTGAGGCTCCGTGTTTGGGAGGAAGCTAGGTTTACAGCGTGAATACTGATTTTATATATAACCTCTTAGGTGGGAGCCTGCTGATGGCATTGGTTACGATGAGCAAGCAGACGGTGTTCTAGAGGCTTGTTGCAGCAGGTAAAAGTACTCTAAGGAATTAGGGAGAGCAGTTTATTTGTATGAGGCGGAACCGTTTAGTAAGTCTGCTTTCCAAATTGATTTTAACAATACTCCTTTAACCAATTTAGGCTTTACATTATCAGCCTGATTATCAACTGAAGTGATCAGAACATTATCAGATTGTCTTCACAATCTGAGATAAAGTAAAGGGAATTAGGGATGTCCTGATCAAGTTGTTTTTTGGACCCAATCTGCCTTTTATATTGGGTACCTGCTAGCCTGACGATGTCATCCTCATAATTCTAGTCAGAATGTGAGTCTGATACCGATCCGTTGGGCTGTGATTATGGGGCGTGTTGCAACCCAACCAGGAAAGAAAATGCCTCTTCTCAATTGGATAGAGCTACAACCGATCAGAGCGACGTAGCATGTGACGTATTTTAAGCGACGCATAGTTTTCGATCTACAAATGCCTCGATCGCGTTTCTCTGTTCCTCTTTCAAAATGAATGCTCTGTCCAGGTCTTCTAAAACAGACTCGATGGCAGAATCTACACATCTTAGCTCTCCAGCGGAAGCCATGTTTGTTGTAAACAAATTCAAACCAAGCGCCTTTTTATGACGCGGTTGGTTACGTTACTGTTGATCATCTGTCCGTCATCGTATAAAGCCCGCCTTGACAATTTGATTGGTCCGACCAATATCTGGATCTGGTCGGAGATCATTTCTCCCCAATGGAGCAATGCCAGACTGAACTTCCCGACTGAACATGTTGAGGGCGGGGCTAAGTTCGGTCTGGTATTCAGGCTAGGTACCTGCCGCAGTTGAAGCTGACTCGATGTGATCTGCTAGAGAGCAGACGTCTAACTCTGTTGGAGTTGTTGGGAAACGATCAGTCTACTCTAGTTCGGTGAGTGGAGGGTTTTTCCTATCGGAAAGGTTCTCCTCTCGGCTCAAGTAAAGGAGAGCAGGCCGAGGTGGACCCAACGCAGTCTAGTCAGTTGAAGAGAGGATTCAGACTCTGAGACTTTGACTCAGGACGTCTCTCACACATTCCTAAGGGCTACAGTAGTAAGAGTTACCGGAGTTATTGTTGGCCAAAAGCAGAACATTTTCCTTTGATTCATGAGGTGAAAAAATAAAGAATATAAACCGTCAGAAGTTATTATCTCTTTAGACATTTGTTGTTCTTTTCATTTGTTCGATGTTTCCGGTGATTTGGTCCTGAGGCCTTTTATACGACCTGGTGCGGATGTCGGGGTAGAGACGAGACGTGCGTGGTTCAGACGAGGGCTCTTCCTCTGGCTTATCCGTCTGCCAAACTGAGCACTGTTGGCAGGTGGAAGTTCCTGAAATAAATTACCGCAGCCAGAGTGGAGGGGGCGGCCGGGAGGAGAAAACCCTGGCACCCAAGTGCCTTTGGGTTATGGGATGAATCTATCCTCTAAAAAGGGCCCTGAATAAATAATCCACATGAACAGAAGTGGATTTGGGCGCCTTTGTTAATAATATGACCATCAGTATTTAGTATTTTAGTATTTTAGTATTTTGTATTTTAGTAGTAGTATTAGTATTTTTGTATTTAGTTTTGTGTTTTTATTTGTATCTTTTATTTTTATTAATGCTCTAAGTACACCCACTGGTGTGGACCTGAAATTTCCCCACTGTGGGACTAATAAATGAATATCTTATCTTATCTTATCAGTTTATTAATAATTGATGATGCACTAATTTGGACATTTCAATAAAATATATAATATTGAAAAAGGTCACATCATTTCTTAATACAAGAATGCACAAGAATAAACCATAAGAGAAGAGTGATGGTTTTTTTGGTCCATATTTTCTCACTAAATTATAATATATGTCAATGTCTACTTCTCCTTTTGATTTTCTCGACTAATCAATTTAAATAATGTAGTTATTTGTGAATCTAGATAGTTAAATAAGCACGTTGATAATTGTACTTATGGTTGTAGAGCCTTCTAGTCACTAAGTTCCTAATCCGACCGCCTTCGGAAAACCGAATCAAGCTTCACGCAGAACCCTTCAAACCAGTGGATCGGGTCCGTTGGGAGTTTTTCTCTCATGAACTTCATCTAATTAGTTTTTAGGATTTGGCCTTTTAGTCCCAGAGGAAATTGCTCTCCGAGCAGAACTTGTGTGACTGCAGCAGGTCACCCAGATGCACAGATGTGTGTGTGTGTGTGTGTGTGTGTGTGTGTGTGTGTGTGTGTGTGTGTGTGTGTGTGTGTGTGTGTGTGTGTGTGTGTGTGTGTGTGTGTGTTGGGACTCACTGAGGGTCTCTGTGGGGCCCTTGATGCTGTTTTGAACAGAACTCTGCCGGATGTGTGAATACAAGCCAGTGACTTGATGGCGGGGGGGGGGGGTTAGGGTTCAGAGGGTTCAGATTCCTGCAGATTCATAATACTCCCTCAGTTCTGGGATCACATTATTATGCCGTCTGCCTACTCATCGTTTCGGAGCAAGTGCATAACTTTATTATCCGGGGGGGGGGGACTGTGTGCTGTGTCCTGGCCCCGAACGATAAAAAAAAAAAACCCTGATGGAAAAGGAGTGTATGAAGAGCGGAGTGTGTCATCAGTGCCGTCCAGCTGTAGCGGAGGGAGAGAGATGGATCTGCATGAGAGGACGAGGGAGGACATTTAGTATGAGATTAAGAGGGGGAGGTGACCACAGCCAGGCGGAGAGGGGAGGGAAATGAAGAACGACAGCTCGAGGAAGTCTCACTGGGCCTTATAAGGACTGCAGCACATGCTCCTCGGCCTACTGCCCCCCTTTCCTCTCTCGAGGAGGTGTGACATGAGTCACCCTGTCGTGTAATCAAGGCCTCTGTCCTAACAGGTGTCACCGAGACAAAGAGGAATGAGGAATGCACAGGAGGTCCGTCAGCTGTTGTCTGCGTCTTGAGTTGCATCAGCTTCCTTCTTCTTCTTCTTCTTCTTCTTCTTCTTCTTCTTCTTCGGAGGAGGAGGAGGAAGATGACACAAGTACAATACAACACATTCCTCACGACGTGCTCTCAATGCCGACTGTCGTAATACTGAGTAGAATAAAACAACGCTCGATTATTTAGTCTGGCCATGTAAGTATAAGTTGGGTAGAGATTTAATGAAGTGAGGAAGCCTTGCAGGACTGTTATTTGCCAGTTTGTTACATACACATAATGTCATATTTTAGTTTTCTCTTTTTGACTTTGCAACGCAAAACAGTTTACTACATTTATATTTTTCATGTTGATAGTTTTCGCTCTGGAATGCACATTTCAGTCCTTTTTAAAAAAGTGATATTTTCTTGGCCCAGGCAAAACATGCGCTCCAAAATACAGTCGTGGTTTGTCACACTTGGCCATGTGCCGGTTATACCACGCTGTTGTTTACCGGAAAAACCCACTGAAGTTGCTGGTGTACTTTTTTCTTTTCTTTTTTTTCTCTAACTGCAAGACGGGCAGGAGAAGTTGCAACATGGTTGCTCCGCTGAAGATTTTTTGCAAAACCTGTGCTAAAATATGAACTCTCCTCTCTCCCCCCAGCGACGACCACGGCTTCAGCCCTCTCCACTGGGCGTGCAGGGAGGGCCGCTCCAGCGTGGTGGACATGCTCATCATGAGAGGGGCTCGCATTAACGTGATGAACCGGGGGGACGACACGCCTCTGCACCTGGCCTCCAGCCACGGACATCGCGACATCGAGGCAAAGGTAGAGTCCGTGTGAACACCGGGGGCGTAAACACGGGGACACTTGGGTCAGACTGTCAAAAATACAGACGTGTGTCTTCAAATTTGCTTCACAGACACAGACTATTATGAAACCTCACATGCTCATCTGTACAGCAATTATAGATCGATCGGTCTTGTCTATTCTTGCAGTTCCATCAGCAGCAATTTTAAACTAATGGGCTGCTGAGGGAGGCTGAGCAATACTAGTGGAGAGGGAACGTTTCAGTGGGGAGGGAACGTTTCAGTGGTGAGGGAACGTTTCAGTGGGGAGGGAACGTTTTAGTGGGGAGGGAACGTTTCAGTGGTGAGGGAACGTTTCAGTGGGGAGGGAACGTTTCAGTGGAGAGGGAACGTTTCAGTGGGGAGGGAACGTTTCAGTGGGGAGGGAACGTTTCAGTCGGGAGGGAACGTTTCAGTGGCTGCACATGTGATTATAAATCCTTTATTTATTCTGGGACCACTTGCCCACTTGCTGGATTTCCAAGCTCCTGTGCAGCGTAAAAAGAATCACCTGCACGATTCCTTTCAAGAAGAAGAAGAAGAAGAAGAATAGAAATATACTTTATTAATCCCCAAGGGGAAATTTGTTGACACAGTAGCACCAATAAACTAAACACAATAAAATATAAATATAAGAAAGAAAGAAAGTGACTGTGCATGAAGTATACAAAGTGAAATATAAAATATAAAATTAAAAAAAAAAAAAAAAATATATATATATATATATACACACACACAACATATATGTAAATACAGCAATGTAAAATAAATAAAAATAAAAAGCGCCACATGGTCACACTATATCCTGTCTAAAGGCTTTGTTATCTACTAGTTTGCTATGTGAGCTGCGTCATGCAGTGCGTGCGGTGTCTGTGTCTGTGAGATTTGTAGATTAAGTTTTGTGATGCAGCAGATCTGGTTGTTAAAATAAAACACGCGCAAACTGCCTAAATATTGTGCTTGTTTAAAGAGATTTGTTTCAGAGATATGAAGAGGTCTTGTAGGTGTATCTCTGGCCTCGATGTAAGGCTCCGGGGTGTCTGATTTAAAGCTGCTGTCAGGCAGCTATTGAGTTTAATGTGAGGCATGTCTCAATACCTCTGGTATGTGTCGACGGGCAAGGCGAACCTTCATGATGTTTGTTGGCACTCATCTGTATATACAGCCCAAACAAGAGCCGACCAGCCTGGTTTTTATTTAATTTTTATATAATCCTTTATTTTTGCTTCTCTTTCAGCTAATCCAGTGTAAAGCAGACACTAATGCAGCTAATGAACATGGGAACACACCACTGCATTACGCCTGCTTCTGGGGCCAAGACCTTGTGGCTGATGTGAGTGCTCCCCCTGGTGGTGCTAAGGCGGAGACGTGTTTGTTTTCATGTGTAAATAGCATCGCGTTGAGATATTAAAGTAGCGCTGAAATCAATCTGTCCTTTTACTCAGGACCTTGTGACTAATGGGGCTCAGGTGAGCATCTGTAACAAATATGGAGAAACTCCCATGGACAAAGCCAAACCTCACCTGCGTGAACTCCTCCGAGGTATCCAGACTTCCTGTTACCACTTGTCTTTTTCGATTGCATTTTTGGATGTCTTTTTGTTTTTAATTGTCTCACAACAAACGATCCCTTCAAACAGAAAAGGCTGAGAAGATGGGACAGAACTTGGCTAAAATTCCCTTCAAGGACACGTTCTGGAAAGGCACCACGAGAACTCGACCCCGTGAGTCCCACACACGGATAGACCGGCTTATGAGCCGACAGTTTCCACGAGTCGGTTTGGTCAATGTACCTTGCTGACCGGGCAACCAATTTTGAATAACAGGGCATTTGTCTGACCCCGTCTTGTGTTTCTAGGCAATGGCACTTTGAACAAGCATGCAGGCATCGACTTCAAACAGCTCTCTCTCCTGGCTAAAATAAACGAGAACCAGTCTGGAGAGGTACTTCTGCTCTCGATCTTTTATCCCTTTATTACCAAATGGTCTTCAGAGTTACAGGTCATTCATTTCATCTGTTCTATGTCTGATTCTGTAGCTGTGGCAAGGGCGCTGGCAAGGGAATGAGGTTGTTGTTAAGGTGCTAAAGGTTCGGGACTGGACCACAAGGAAAAGCAGAGACTTCAATGAGGAATATCCCAAACTCAGGTTATTATTCAACAACGACTTTTCTACAGCCTCTATGTTGTCGGTCACTCATTTGTCTGTTTATACACTACTGTTCAAAAGTTTGGGGTCACTTAGTGCTTTTTTCTGTTTTTTCCAATGAAAATGACATTAAATTAATCAGAAATACACTCTATATGGTAATTGACTATTCTCTGTTTGTTAATGAAATCTCTACAGAGGTGTATAGAGGCCCATCTCCAGTTTTGTGTTATATTTTTTTTTATAACTTTTTATTTTTGCATTTTCCACAAACAGATTATTCCTTGACATTGAAACCCTTTTTATGTGAGCGCAGCTGAAAACAGTTATGCTGGTGAGAGAAGCTCTAAAACTGGCCTTCCTTTGAGCGACAAGTTTGAAGAACAACATTAATATTTCCAATGAAAATCATTATTTCTAACCTTGTCAAAGTCTTGACTATATTTTGTATGAATCTTGTATTCATTTAATAAATAAAAGTGTGAGTTTTCATGGAAAACACAAAATGTTCTCAGTGACCCCAGACTTTTGAACGGTAGTGTCTATTATTTATTTTTGGGTGTATTGCATCTCACACAAGCCGTCTGTTTATGTCAAATCCTTTTCTGTCCGTCTGTCTGTCTGTCTGCCTGTCTGTCTGTCTGTCTGTCCCTCCCCTCCGTGCCTCCCTCTTGGCCACCATCCCAGGATATTCTCCCACCCGAATGTCCTACCCATGTTGGGAGCATGTCAGTCTCCTCCCGCCCCTCACCCCATCATCATCACACACTGGATGCCTTATGGCTCCCTCTACAACGTGCTGCATGAAGGCACCAGTGAGTACCACTACTCCTCCTGTCGCACAGTCTGTACCTGTCACCGTTTCTTTTGTGTCTGGCAGGGATTTGTGATTTATTGCACTGTCCCATTTGTTATGTTGCCATCATTTCTTTGTACAGTAGCAATTTCACTGTCACCTGTTACGTGGTGAAGGGTGGCCAACACCTGTTTATGACTTGTCTCTCATCCTGTGTTTAGACTTTGTGGTGGACCAGACGCAGGCGGTGAAGTTTGCGCTGGACATTGCTTGTGGAATGGCCTTCTTACACACACTTGAGCCCATGATCCCCCGCCACTATGTCAACAGCAAGAGTGTGATGGTAATTAGAAGTTCTGGTTTCAAGCATCACAAATCTATGAACCGACCTATTAAAGAAAATTGCCTAAAAAACACGGAAGAGCGCAGAAGAAGAAAGTGCTTTCTGTTTCACTTTAAAGCGACATCATTGCTTGTTTCCACAGATTGATGAAGACATGACAGCCAGGATCAGCATGGCAGACGTCAAGTTCTCCTTCCAGTGTCCTGGCAGGATGTACTCCCCTGCATGGGTAGCCCCTGAGGGTAAGCATCAATCCTACAGCACAGACGTAAAGTGACAGCTGAAGCCACACAAGCCAAGATGTGAATGATGGATCCGGGGAACTGTAGACGCCCTCAGAACTAAATGCAATCTTCAGCTGATTTCCCCTGGAGATGCAGTGAAATCCAAGCAAGTTGGAAACATAAACTGATTAACAAAATAACCAGGGAACAGCTGCAGCAGTGACACAAATGGTAATAGCAATATACAGAAAAAGGATTTAATTTTACAGAGCGGTGTGTGGTGCATGATGGCATGTGATACAGGAGACATGTTACCATAGAAACAACCTCCATATAGTGTTTAGTGAGCTATGAAATTGAGTGAAGAATTTCCAGAGGATTTATGTTAAAGCTTAAATGTTATAAAACGACGTTCTAACTTAAGATAACAGATGAATAGAGCAATGATTATTTTATAAGTAAAGTGACACGGATAAACTCAGCCTTTCATATTTAAGTAATACGTGTACTAAAAGTTAATCCTGAATATTTTATATATATATGAACATAAATCTATCATTAGTTCTGGAGAAAATAATTACTTATTGTACCATTGATTGGAACAGATGGATACACAATGCTTCAGGAAAAGGAGATTGAGATTTAACACTGAGGTCTACGAGGTACCGATATTTCTGGTGCAATATAATAATATTCATCTTGTTATAGTCGATGGTTTTTGGATTAAAAAAATTTGATTTTAAGATTAAAAGAATACTACAAAATACAATATGTTCACATCATTTAATTGATTTATATCTTGAAACAAAGCACGAGTAAATGTATTTTGTAAAAATATGTTACCTGTTCAACTGTGATTTGTACTTTTCAAACTGAATTGACCTTGATTTTGCATACCTCCCATCTGTAATTAATTCTCTCCGCCAGATAATGACATGCGTGGTGTGTGTTTGTGTGCGTCTGTGCATGTGCATCTTTGTGTCAGTCCACAGCTAACCTCACATCCTGGTGAATTTAATCATATTTTGGGTGCTCGTTCATGGCTGCAGACATCTAACCAGTACACACACACACACACACACACACACACACACACACACACACACACACAAGTGAATCATGGCTGCTAAGCGGCTGTGTGTAGAAATGGTTGTTCTGTGCCTTTTTTTTCTTTAGGCATCCAACTGACATTTACACACATAATTATATAACCTTATTGCCCACATTTAATTAACGCTTCATGCAAAACATAAAGGCATTTCTCCATACCCCTTTACAATCACCCACACCCATACAGAATAGATGATTACTTGTTTAGTTATTAACGTTAGAGATGCAGCACAAATGTGTGTGTGTGTGTGTGCTGCTGGTTGTCAATAAATGGATGGATATTTGACCACTCAAATTAAATAACTGCATAATTGCATGCTTTCTACATTTAGATAATGTTTGCATTGAAACACTCGTACAAAAACCTTACGTTCCAACTCTTCATCCAGTGCATGTATTTTGTTAATATATCGCATCCATTTCGTAATTCTGCATTTCTAGTTGTCTCAAACTCGGCCGTGCTTGAAGGTTTTTGTGGAGGCAGCATTGTGAAGGCCTGTATTTACTCTGCATAACCTTCCCTTGTTGCTGTTTGTGATTTCAAGCCCTGCAGAAGAAGCCAGAGGAGATCAACCGTCGGTCAGCAGACATGTGGAGCTTTGCTATCCTGCTGTGGGAGTTGGTGACCAGAGAAGTGCCGTACGCTGACCTCTCAAACATGGAAATTGGCATGAAGGTCAGCAGAGTTATCTTTCTTTTAAACAGCAAGTAACGAATGCCGCATTCAAGAATATCTAATGTACAGTACCAAACCTCCGTCTGTTTGGTTCCCGCAGGTCGCCTTGGAGGGTTTGAGGCCCACCATCCCCCCCGGCATTTCGCCTCACATCTGCAAGCTCATGAAGATATGCATGAACGAGGACCCAGCAAAGAGGCCCAAATTTGACATGATTGTGCCAATTCTGGAAAAAATGCAGGACAAGTGAAAGACCTCCTCTGGCCCAAATATCCCTTTGATATGGTGGTGTGGTGCTTACCAGTATTGCCTTAAACTCGTACTCTATCGCTGCATTCAATGCCACTGTAGCTTCTGAGATGAATTCAGCAGCAGTCACGTCTTTTACATTGTTTTTCTGTGTTTTTTTTTAAGTGTTTCAAGTTTGTTTTAGTGTCCTCATCTTTGTCACGGATTCGCTGATGCTGCGCATCTTATAAACTCTAATCATGTGGACTGAGAACAATCATCTTCATTCTGCTAGACTGAATAACCTGTGGAGGTCAGCATGACGGTGGACTTAAGGCCTTATATTTCTTAACTGGAGTTGGCTGGCTCTTGAAAGGTCACCCTGCGAGGAAACTGCTCCTCTATAATGTTGTCTCTTTTTCAAATATATAACATATTTCCTCGAAGCTTGCCTTGTGGGGGAAACAATCTGTGTGTAACTGGGCTAGCATGACACACGTCTGAAACCAAGCATTTAAACGACATTCAAGATTAAAAAAATGAGTGATACCTGTGAGAGGCCTACGCAGTGTTGTAGCGTCCAGCTTAAACTTGACCGCTGACAACCATATGAAACTTGCCATAGAAACTTTATGTCCGGTGCATCAAGAAATGTTGGTGTTGCGCATTGCAATGTTGGGATTATTTTTCAAAATGCATTGCAAGATTGCTGATTGTCTGTAGTTTATCACTAGATTACTTCAAAAAAATGACTGTAGTCTAGTTTATTTTCATTATTTACCCTTCAAAAGTGTAACAGTGTTATTATGATCAAATGCTGTACTTCTCTACAAAGAGTACATAGTCTCCTTTTCAAGATGTCTAACAGTGTTTGTGTTAAAATCACATGTTTTCATGTTAAATACGGGCAATGTATGTAATCCAAGATTCAATAATTTGTTTCCTTGTAACACTGCAACTGTAATTTATTCATGCATATAATAGGTACAGTTCTAATTAGTTTTGTTGAGCCTTTCCTCCCGACGCTGCGTCAGAAGCAGCTGCGAACAGAAGGCCACTGAGACATTAAGGGGGGGTGTTCACATCCTGCACACTGTCATATGGATTTCTCACTTGTTTTGGTCCCCTAGATTACTTCAGACTTCGTATCAATCTCATGGGTTGTGTCTTCTTCGTCTCTCTGCCTCCACCAGCTTGCTTGTTTGTGCTGAATCACAGCTTGAAGCCAAAATCAAGAATGACTTATACAAATGTATGTATTTATATATAAGTATATTAAAAATGAATCATATGGGCAACTTGAATTTGTGAGTTTATAATGGGAGGTAGATGCTTTGGGGCTATTTGGTAAACAACAACTTTCCAATTGAAAAATTCTGTGAGGATTGAAATATGAGCATTCAAATGCAATATAAACGTTATTTAACACCGTTAATTCAATAGTGGCTTCGATCAATAATGAGTTTCTTTCTGTACCTTGAAACAGAAAAGGCATACAATGTTTATAATATTTTAATAATCAATTTCTAGATGTTTCCTAAATTTAATTTATGTCAGTTGAATCTCTTTCAGGGGGATTTGTCTTGGTTTGATCATGTTTTATTTAAAGCATCCTCATTTCACGGAATGACCTCAGACGTGCTTGCTTATTCAAAAATAGTTTCTCCATTTGCATGTTGGTGTTTTTTAATTTAATTACATTTATTGAATAAAAATGGTTTATTTTAATTATATACATATATATATATATATATATATATATATATTACTGGAAGATTTTCTGTCCGTGTAACCTTAAATTAGTTCATCCTTTTTTATACCTTGTTCTTTTGTATTTTGTGGCTTTTGAACTATTCAGCTAAAATAAGTATCATGCATAATGCCCAAGACTTCACCCCATTCCTCCTGCTGATGGCTCAGTTTATTGGTCACTCCTCTTCAAGCTGATCAGTCATTGGTCCTCCTTAAGCTGCTTAGCCATTGGTCCTCTTCAAGCTGCTCATCCATTGGTCCTCTTCAAGCTGCTCAGCCATTGGTCCTCCTTAAGCTGCTCAGCCATTGGTCCTCTTCAAGATGATCAGCCTCTGGTCCTCTTCCTGTTTTAAAGTCTTTTTTCCAGAGGCAACATTTTTTAAGATTTTTATGTTGCACACTCAAAAATATTAAGGAACAATTCAAACACAAATATTCAAAATAGACTGTATATATACATCCTATTTTGCATATTTGTGTTTTATTATATTTATATATATAATCAATATATATAATAATATAATAAAAAATGTATTATTAAAATAGTTGGCAACACATTTCAGTATCGATTCGTTGTGTCATGCGATTATTACCTAGAAAAACATAAACACAAACTAAAGAGATGTTTCCACAGTCTGTCAACAGTATTGTTTCAGATATTCCTGCTTGCACGAAATATATTAATTATGCTTTACAGACGAAGAGACGTATAACACCGGATGAATATGCCCAAAAATGGACGGGAAAAGTCCACTTTAACTCCCCAGGTGCTCCTGCTCTGCGCCCCAGCGGCAGCAGCGAGCTCTGGCCGTGACGTATCCCGGTGACGCAGGTTCGCCCTCCATCGCCAGAAAGCACCATCTACAAACGAAGTCAGTCCTCACGATTTATGGAAATATGTAGTTAGCTCGCACAGTCCCGCACTTTTCGACAACAGGAGCTCTGGTAGCCGGTAAGTGGACCTTTTTAACACAAGCTCGATAATAAAGCGCGACGCTGGGATGTTGCAGCTTGTGACCCGTTAGCTAGCCGAGGAGCTAACGGTAGCCTAGCCAAGATGACTACGGTGACAGTGGCGGGTGGATCCCGTTATTTCCAGCTGCGGCCAGGCTATTAATACTGGTGTGTTTCGGTACTTGGGCTGCTTGTAGGAGCATATATCACTTCACATGCAGCAGACTTAACCTAACATGACTCGCTGTGCTCTTGACTGGCTCGATATTGAGCTCGATACAACATATAAAAAGGTCGCGTTGGCAAATGGAAGGCTCGTCGGGTGAAGTGCGTTTCATATTCGGCGAAGCAATCCGACAGTGAAAGTAAAAGCGGTGAAGGCCAACCCGGAATAGACGAACACGAAACGCACTTCGTTCCCCAGGTTGTATGTGACAAGCTAGCTGCTGTAGCTTACAGACAATGTAGCTACGATGTTGTATCAATATATATGCCTGGTTTAAACTCCGTAATGGATATTTAGCCAGCAGACACTGTACGTGTGTCTGAACTTTGATGAGAATATCTGTCTTAACGTCGCCATTTCTACCGCTAGCCTGCTGCAGCACTGCTAACATATCTCCCCTCCTCTTGCTCCATCAGCGCCGTTACATGGGAAGTTAACATGGGTGGCCATGATGATGAAGTTATGCCATACGTTGTGAACAAACAAAAACAAGACGAAGAGCTGAAGAACAAGCTGAATGACAGCAGCCTCTGGTGTGACCAGGAGTCCACTGGCAACAATGCCAAGTGGGTTAAAGAAGGCCAGAACCAGCTGCGGAAAGTAGCCGAGAACCACCAGGACCAGGACCACAACTGCAACATCAGTCAGAATGGGAACAAGGACGACTTCCCTCACCAGAACACCACTCAGGAAGAACAACAGGGGAACGAGGAGCAGACCAAGTCCCCCAAGATAGCAATGACCCCTGGTCTCAGCGAGGAGGAGTCCAAGAACATCCTTAACCAGCCGCTGCTCATCGACACTCTGGAGTCTACGGAAGAGAAGGATAAAGAAACGGAAGAAGATGCTAAAGAGAAGGATAAGACGTCAGAAGAAGATGACGAAACATCAGGCGATATCGGAGAAGAGACGGCGACGGAAGAATCGACCGATGTTGAGTCTCAGCAGGAGGGCGGTGTCGTCGGGAGAAATGCCTGCCTCCTGTTCTCCAACATGAACGGGACTCCAAATGATGAGGAATCCAGCTGGTCTGCAATGTCTCAGGACAACCCGGCTGACGGCTCTCCAAATGGCAACAAAGGTATGTGGAAGTACATGGAGATGCTGTTCAGGCCACACAGTCATGCCACAATGCCACAGTTGACATGCTGGATTGAGCAGTTGAGTCTCGGAGCCTGCACAGGTGTCAGGATGCACGCAAACAGCACACTATGATGTAGTTGTAATTTAATGTTTATTATAAATGTTCTTAAAAGCAACAACTCTTTTGGTGATACACCCATAAGTCGAGGCTTGTGAATAAACAGGCAGTAATAATAGTTACTAACTACATTATAGTGCTACAAACCAGTTATTACATGTTTTATGCTGCATGTAAATGATGAAAAGATGAGACTACAAGGTTTTGTGCCTGAATTGCATCCTTTTCTTTCGTTAAACAAAATAAATGTTCACAAATAGCCAACGGCTCTGTTTCACTACAACACTACTCAAATGCAGGATAAAACTGGAATTATCGTAATCTGTGCAGTAGAGTGAAATCCATGCATTAGAGACTATTTTTATGCTCTTTTTTTGGGAAGTGGGTGATTTCTGGTCAGACATTTTTATTTGAGATGACAGTGCACTCTTTTTTGATCAGAGTACGTATTCATCAATATTATAGTAGTAATATAGTAATCTAATCTCATCAGAATTATATCGTAGTATTCAATAATCAAGCAACACAAAGTTGCTGTGGTTATGGTTAAGTTTGTAAAGAAGATTACATTCTAGCTCCTGATTGTCAGACACCATACTTTACTACTTTTAACATTTTAAATTGAACACAACCTTTCCATGTCATGTTACTTGTCTTTTTCAACCAGAAAGTATAAACAATGTCCATTTCTGCTTTGCTCCCTGCCCTTCAGACTCCTTTTGGGATTCCAGTGCCTTTGAGACCGACACAGACCTGCCTTCAGGATGGATGAGGGTCCGAGATACTTCAGGCACATACTACTGGCACATCCCCACCGGCACCACCCAGTGGGAGCCTCCTTCCCCCCTGGGCAAAGTTGGCGACTCCATGATGTCCTCGAGTATGTCCCTGGAGACTACGCCCTGTGAGGAGACTGAGGTGAGGTCTAATGCACATCTGCTTGGATGCAGGCAAATACCATGCGAGTCTATTGACGCTTATATTTCCTGTTCAATTTGCCAGGAATCCTGGGCTCGCCTTTCCAGCACAGATGAAGGAGTCGGGGAAGGAGAAATGTGGAATGTAAGTTGTGGCATTTGGTGTACTCCAAATATGTAAAATGGGGGTTTGCATAACAAATGCCATTGTCTACTTTTTTCTTCTTGTACGCGTCTACAGGAGGAGGCTGAGGTTACATCTGATCAAAGTCTGAAGGAGTTTGAAGGGGCAACTCTACGCTATGCATCCATAAACCTGAAGTATGTGCTGAGAAAGCTTTTTGATGACTTAATAGTTTGTGTATTATCACCTGATCTTACTCTCTTTCTGTTACTTCTACTTATCTTTCTCTTTCTCTCATTGTAGTTACAATTGCCCCCAGTCCGAGGAAGAGGAGAAGCTCGCTCCACTCTGCTCAGATTTGGAAACTAAGGTAATTAATTGTTGAAAGAGTGGTAATAAGCAGCATCGGCTCATAGAGCACCCCCCCACAACACTGCTTTTCACCCATACCTACCTTACTTGGTCCTCACCTTCCCTGTGCCGTCTTGTTTTGTGCTTCATATTTGTGTTTTCAGTGTTTCGCAGTGCGTTCCCTCGGCTGGGTAGAGATGTCCGAGGAGGACATGGTCCCTGGCAAGAGCAGCGTGGCTGTGAACAACTGCATCCGGCAGCTTTCTTATCACAAACACAACCTTCATGACACTGCCGGTATCTGGGGAGAGGTGAGGGGATTGAACTGAGTCGCTGTCTACACACAACAACCTTGTATTTGGTGGTTATTGCGAAAGAAAGTGAGTGATTGACATTTGGAAAATGGGGATGTATTTTTAGGTAAGGAAAAGTTTTCATGGAATAATTAATATTTGAATTGAAGCGAAATACTTTCGAATTGTAAAGGTTGAACCATATGCTAATGCATTAAGAATGATAACTTAACAGCAGCCCAGTTAGTTGAAATGTTCTTCAGGCAGGCTGCTCATCCTGTGTGTGTGTGTGTGTGTGTGTGTGTGTGTGTGTGTGTGTGTGTGTGTGTGTGTGTGTGTGTGTGTGTGTGTGTGTGTGTGTGTGTGTGTGTGTGTGTGTGTGTGTGTGTGTGTGTGTGTGTGTGTGTGTGTGTGTGTGTGTGTGTGTGTGTGTGTGTGTGTGTGTGTGTGTGTGTGTGTGTGTGTGTGTGTGTGTGTGTGTGTGTGTGTGTGTGTGTGTGTGTGTGTGTGTGTGTGTGTGTGTGTGTGTGTGTGTGTGTGTGTGTGTGTGTGTGTGTGTGTGTTACAGGGTAAGGATATGCTGATGGTCCTGGAGAAGGACACCATGAACTTGATCGACCCGCTGGGTCAGACTCTGCTCCACGCTCAGCCCATTGGCAGCATCCGTGTTTGGGGTGTTGGCCGAGACAACGGCAGGTCAGCATCCACCAAACGAGATAACACTTGACAACCCAGGCTTAAAAAAAAGCTTCTTTTGATCACAGGCCACTTCTATTTCATATGCGATTGTCATTTTTTGGGACTAATTATACATTTTCTAATTTGGTATGGAGGATAAAATAAAGTTTTCCTTACATTTTCAGTTTGTGCTTAGTGAAAATATGTCCAGTGTGCTCACTTAAATTTGGGGGGGGGAGCACATCTAACTTTTGAGTGTTCTGTCGGTTTACTTTTTAATTACATTTTTTAGATGATGTCGTCCTGTACTCATGATTCATTTTGGCTCTGAGGCTCGGCATTCCTAAAGAAATCTGATGATGACAATGTCATTGTACTCTTGCATAGACTGTGTGTGTTCTTGCACACTGCTGCCCTCTGCTGGAGTGTGAGGAGCATTGTAAACAAACACAACTCTGACTGTTTCTGCCTCTTCTTGTCTCACTTCCCTCTAACAACGGTGTTTTTCTTTCATGCTGCATTTTCCACCATAAACAGGGAAAGGTACACATTAACGATTACTATCTCCTTAACGCTGTACACATTTCTTTATAATTGTGTGCTTGGTTCAAACTGTCTCAAAGAGGATGTCGTATTAACGATTCAATATGTAAATGTGACCTTTTTCCATTTGATTTCATCTGCAGGGATTTTGCTTATGTGGCTCGAGACAACCTGACTCAAGTTCTGAAGTGTCATGTTTTCCGCTGTGACTCGCCTGCCAAGAACATCGCCACCAGCCTCCATGAGATGTGCTCAAAGGTCAGCCACCATTGGAATGCGTTTTGGTTCATTATGCATTCAATGCAGTATCTTGCCTTTTATAATGAACCATGTGTTCCCGACTTGTCGTTCGCAAATTTACAATTTTTCGATCCCTTAATTTGACTTAAGATAATGATGGAGAGAAAGGCGACCAAGCCAGGAGTGAGCAGGCTCAGCTCTGACCTGAGTAACCCTGTGATCATCCCTATTGAAGGTAAAGCAAAGTACCGTGTGTGTGTGTGTGTGTGTGTGTGTGCGTGTGTGTGTGTGTCACTTAATTTGTACTCCTTTTTTTTTTTTTGACAGAGTTTCCTGCTCCAAAAAATGAACTCTTCTACCAGTTCCATGTTTATTACCTCGGCTGTGAGGCTGTGGCTAAGCCAGTTGGTAAGAAAGCACCGTTAAATATATATATATATATATATAGTGATGTATGTCATTGTTTAAGATGGCTGTGTCAGTATATCTTTTCTGTTTGTGTCCTGATCACAACTATGATTTGTGATGTGCTTTTGTTTATGCCCGTTTCCCAGGGATGGATATAATCAACGACACGCTTGAGGCAGCCATTAAGGGCAAAGACACGAGTCACTGGACTCCGGTCTCAGTGAATATTGCTCCAGCCACCCTCACAATACTTTCAAAACAGGTAACCGACTACATACTGGACGTGAATGACGGGAACTCCGACAGGATTGATGGGCTTTTATAGGGATGTGAACAATATGTTTCAGTGTACAATATTCTAGTATTACTGTTGACTTTACCAGCTCTGACATAACTTTAAACCTCACAAATCGGAGTGGATCCTCTGTGATTGACCACTTAGTTTTTCTTCTGTTGGGAACGTTGTATACTTCCGACTGTTAGATTGGTTAATCATGTCTTTTATGTTTTACCACTTGTATCTTTCAATTTTTGCATTTATTTATCAGTGTAAACGTCTCATAAGTCAACGTAGGCGTGGAACATGTCAAACTGTAAATAAGCTAAATGTATTCAGGGTTCGTACGGTCATGGAAAGCCTGGAAAAGTCATGGCATTTTAAAATGGTCATTTTCAGGCCTGGAAAAGTCATGGAAAAAACTTAAATCATAAAAGTTTGGGAAAAGTCATGGAAATTTGTTAAAATCACATGTTCATTTACGCCGAGTTTGAAATAATGAATGTTTTTTAAAGAAAGACGCTCAGAATATAAGCCGGCGTAAGCTCTCAATACGCAACATTTTCTACATTTTTCATGTTTGTACCGAGATTTCAGTTTGGTCATGGAAATTTGTTTTAATGTCATGGAAAAGTCATGGAAATTTGTTTTAATGTCATGGAAAAGTCATGGAAATTTGTTTTAATGTCATGGAAAAGTCCTGGAACTCCATTTATCAAAATGTGTAAGAACCCTGCGTATAGCACCGTCAGTGTTGAAAGTAAATGTTTTAATTCTTTGACCGTCTGTATCCTCAGAGCGAGGAGGTGCTGTCCGAGTGCAGGGTGCGGTTCCTGTCCTTCATGGGCGTGGGGAGGAACGTCCACGCGTTTGCTTTCATCATGTCGGAGGGGCCCCAAGACTACACCTGCCACATGTTCTGGTGTGAGCCCAACGCAGCCAGCCTGAGCGAGGCGGTGCAGGCCGCCTGCATGGTGAGTCCGGGGCAAACGCAGGAGACGGGGTTCTTACGGTCATGGAAAACCTGGAAAAGTCATGGAATTTTTAAATGGTCATTTCCAGGCCTGGAAAAGTCATGGGAAAAAAACTCGAATCATAAAAGTCATGGAAATTTGTTATCACGTGTTCATTTCTGCCGATTTTTTTTTTTTTTTTTTTTTTTTTAAGAAAGCCGCTTAAAATGTAAGCCGGCGTACACTTTCAATACGCAAGATTTAGTAAATTGTTCGTGTTTGGTCACGGAAATTTAGTAAAAAGTCATGGAAATCCATTGGTCAAAACGTGTAAGAACCCTGAGGAGATGCAGACCGTTCGGGTGGAGGGATGAGATGTAAATGATGTCAAGGCTATTTCTGAAGCGAAAGCGTGTGAGTTTAGTCTCGTTTCTGTAGTACGCCGTTTACTCTGCTCGTGGTTTTCTTTTCACAGCTTCGCTACCAGAAATGTTTGGATGCCCGTCCGCCCGGCCTGACCTCCTGCCTGCCCACTCCTCCTGCCGACTCCGTGGCTCGCCGGGTCAAGAAGGGCGTGCAGAGTCTTCTGGGCAGCTTTAAGAGCTACAGGTCAGGCCCGCAGTCCCCTTGAGTCGCCGTGGAGACGCTCCACAGTCCATTAAACACGAGGTCCATCGCCACAGCCCCGTCTCAATGTCCCCCCCCCCCCCCCCCCCCCCACACACACACACACAGTTTCGCCTTACGACCGTTTCACTCGTCTCGTCACTAATCTGGTGTGTGGAATAGTTTGTGAGGAAAACACCAGTGTGAAAAGATTGCATTTATTCCCCTTTTTTTTTGGCTTTTACTTCATCCACTTCATTTTAAACTCCCATCTCCAAGCAGATGAAAACCCTGGCATCCCAATTTTTTTTGTTTAGTTTTTTTTTGCTGGGATTCTTTCTGTGTCTTAACTATTTTTGTGTTTTAACAGAAACAACGCTACGAATGTCGGATATGGATGTAAAATATATTTACATGCAGATGCTAGCATTCGCTTGGAAAAAGAGCTCGCTAGATTCTCTCTCGGAAAACGGTCTCGTTCCCGTCTCCTCCTCGGCGCGACGATCGTTTCCAACGCTGCTCCCGTTCTATCTTTTTAAACAACGCGTCAAGAATCCTCACGTAGATCATGGCTCCCATCACCGCCTTCGGTCGTAACGCACAGGGTTCGTACGCTCATGGAAAACTTGGAAAAGTCCTGGAATTTTAAAATGGTCATTTCCAGGCCTGGAAAAGTCATGGAAAAAACTTAAATCACAAAAGTTATAGAAAAAGTCATGGAAATGTGATATAATCACATGTTCATTTACGTCGAGTTTAAAATAATTCAGATGTTTTTGAAAGGAAGACGATCAAATTATAAGCCGGAACAGATGGATTTGCACATAAAGGATAATAGTTTGATTTTAAAAGAATAAACCTTTTATATAAGTGTTTCTAGGAATAAACATGTATAATAATGTTTATTCTTTTTATCAAGCTATTGTCTCTCATTCATTTGTTTCATTTAAGGTATATTGTATGCTCTGTAATTCTCATTGTTTGAATTTCATGTACACACCGAGATTTCAGTTTCATGGAAATTTAGCGAAAAGTCATGGAATTCCATTCAGGGTTCGTACGGTCATGGAAAACCTGGAAAAGTCATGGAATTTTTAAATTGTCATTTCCAGGCCTGGAAAAGTCATGGGAAAAAAACGTAAATCATAAAAGTTTGGGAAAAGTCCTGGAAATGTTGTTATATTCACATGTTTATTTACGCCGAGTTTGAAACAATTCATAATATTTTTGAAGAAAGACGCTCAAAATATAAGCCGGTGTACGCTCTCAATACGCTACATTTTCTACATTGGCCCCTCCCCCAATGTGTTTCTTAGTCTTCCAAAGAGCTTCACGGTCATCCGTCACGTGGCGAGCCGCCGGGGGTTTCGCACGCCCACGACTTCTGAATCGTACTGTCGGAACTCGCCGCGCGCTGCATGTTTTGGTCGCTCCGAGTTCTCGCTGCTCGCCGCGGGGTCGTGCTTAAGGCCCGTCGATGTAATCCTGTAAATTCTTCCTCCGCGTTTCCGTACGGCGAGAGGAGGCCGGAGTCGTGTTGTTCCGTGTTGCATAGGCATGTCACTCTAGTTGGTGTCGGTGTTTATCATAAGCTAGCAGTAGAGCGTTAGACTTCCTGTTGGTTCCTTCAGACTAAAACGACGAGAGCAGGTTGATGTTTGTATTTACAGTTTGTGTATATGGGACACTTGGAGATAATCTCTCGAGTGGTTTACATTTTTTGCTTTTTCCTCGGCCACATTTTGACATGTGTGGGCCCCGGCCACTCCAGTTCATCTATTTTTTTTTTTAACCGTTTCCACACATTACAATGTACACAAATGAGATGATATTCACGTTAGTTTGTTAGATTTACTTTTTTATAAAGAAAACGCTAATTAGCCAAGTTGTATTTTATCTTTGTGTCCGTCGGTGATAAATACTGTATGTAGCGCAATAGTAATAGTCATCTCTTAGGTTGAAGATGCAGTTTGTAAGATTCTGTGGTGATGTTGACCCCTGCAGGGCGTTTGTTTGGCCACGTTGGGACGTTGGTCGCTGACTAGATCTCCTCAGGCGAACTGATTCCACTCCATACGAGATACAAAATCAGACAAACCCACGTCATTAAATCAAATTAAAACAAATGTTGTGAAAATGAATGTGTGGCAAATACAACTTTGTATTTAAAAGACACAAAGGCATCCATGAAACACTGATGGTAAAAAGTGAGACTATGTGTTGGTGTCGCGTGATGATACATCTACGGTCTAAAATTAAAGACATTTTGGATTATTTGATTAAGTCTCATGAACTCCTCCCAGCGTTTAAAAAAGAAAAATAACTCGTATTTTTATATTTAAAAAAAAAAAAAATCAGACGGTTCCTCAAAGTGAAGAAAAAAATTAGCTCCGAAAAATATATTCCATGTTTGGAAATGAATCCTATAGTGAAGAAGTGAGACACGGCTATAAAGCCGTCATGCAGGCTGCACCGTTGACCTCATTGTTGGACCTGCTCAACCGATTTAAAAAGCAATAGGATGCTTTGTGATAACTGGCCTTTCTTATAAAACATATTTCTCTCATAGATTCCTATAAATGTTTTTAACATTTTCAAAGTTATCACTAACACTAAAACTCTTACCAACTGCTTCCTTATGTGTGTAAGATATAACCCTAATGAGAATTAGTCTACATTGACTCATATTACTGCCATGTCATGTGTCACTTGGAGTTCTATTTGCTTTGTGTCCAGTCAGTGGCAACATTAAAGCCAGATGAGTTCAAGAACATTAGCAGATTAATTTATTTCTGTTCATGTAAATTAGGTGTATAAAATGTATGTATATAAAAGTCACTGCACAATAAATGTGAACATATCATACCTGTTTAACTTGTGGTCTTTTAATATTGTGATAGCTTTTATTTGGGGGGGGGGGGGGTTGTGTGAAGCCAAGTGTGTCTGAATAGATGAGTTTCCATAGAGAGGAGGGGTGGATACTATGGCCTGAAGATGTCTCCTTTGGTTTCTAGTTGTGCATTTCTTTCTTTCCGTTCTGTATTAATGGCTCTATCTGTCATTTTCAGCTTTTCCATTAAAATGTAAAGAAGCCACACACAACCTGTCTGGCTCTTTTGCATACGCATTAAAGCCGCTGACACTGGGTGTACATGTGTATTGGCAAACCAGCCTTGCAGAGAATAACAAAAAGGAGAAAGGGAGAAACCCCCCTCCCCCATGTTCACTTCATATCAGCACTGCTGCCCCCACCTGGTGAGTTCAAAAGAATGGGGTGGGGCTGGTTATTGTTTCCCTAAGAGATTGCTTTTGGAGATGAAAGGTGCACATCAAGTGGAATCCGCGGCGGCGGCAGACTGGTTATAATGGGCTTCACCATCGCTGCACAAATATCAGGACGGCCCTGCCGGCAGCGTCCTGCAGCGTCCTGCAGATCAAGGCCGAGGCGCCATCGCCTCCTTTTGAAGCGCGAGACTCGGACCTCTGTGCTATTTCACTTATTGACTGAGATGAAACATCGAAATCCCGTGCCATAATCTGGCCTGTTGCATCATTTCTTTCTTTCTTTGGTTTATTTGATAAGGGACAGTGCACATTAATAAAACCATTTCTGTAAACGTGCCAGTTAGCCAAGAGGTTATTTTTCCATCTGTAGTCCCAGAAAGGCAGATGTCATAAAACCAACTTAAAAACATAAGATTACACGTACAATGTTTATATTTATATGCTTTCCAATGGGTGTTAAACATGTTTTTTTTTTGCATTTTAATACCAAAGTTACTGCTTCACTGCAAATAAAGCTCAGCACACGGGTCGATGTGCTCGTGTTTACACTCGGTTTTCAGTTTATTAGGTACGCATCACTCTAAACAATACAGTCCAGTAATAACCTTTACGGAAGTTATTGTGTTTTGGTATTATTTCGTGTAACATTTAAATCGATTCTTCAGACATTAAATTGTGTGGGAAGACTTGAGAAATATAAAGTTCTCTCGACTGCGGGATCAATACTGTCATAATGCACCATAATCTACATCTCGCCAATACAATTGTGTTTGTGGGATTTTTCTTTTCCACTTTGGTGAGATGCCTTCAGAAGCCTTTTTGTGTGTGTAGCCATGTTCGGGACAAAGCTAGTCCAACACTCCAGACTTACATTTCAGTGTTAGTACAGTGTATATTCTTAATATAAATATATGTTATACTAATTATATTTAAGTTTAGAGCAAGGGTGTCAAACTCATTTTCACCGTGGGCCACATCAGCATCACGGCAGCCTCTTAAAGGGCCGGTGTAACTGAAGCAGTGTATAAACTACTCCCAAATATATTGTTAAATAACTCTTAGCATTTGATTATTGTTTATTCGAGAGAGTATAAATATTGTCCACGAGAAAATGTTTATATTATAACACAAATCTATTTAATTTGTAACCTTCAAAATAAAAGCACAGGATACAAAGGGGATCATGTGTATTTCAAGCCGTCGGGGGCCGCATAAAATGATGCGGTTCACCGCATTCGGCCCGCGGGCCTCGTGTTTGACACCTGTGGTTTAGAGTATGTAGTGTGTTTACACTGGAAACGTCCTAATGTTTGAGGCTGATGGGAATTATTATCCCACGATGCAACAAATGAAGAGGAGGAGCTAATCATAGGTGGAAAACCGTCAAACTAATTGTTGATGGTGCTTAAAGTAAATACACTTTGGAGGAATTTTTGGGAAAACACTCGATCCTAGAAAACCGTGGAGTCGGTTTATTTCTTATACGCCAACTGCAAACTCATTATACTATGAAATGAAGTGCAGTTGGGACTCAGGTTGACTCTAGTTTGAATTAAATTATGCAATGTGCGTCTTGCTGTTGTGCTTTGTTACCGCTGTTTCAGAAAAGTCTGTTTGTATTTTGTCCACCACAATTATATCAACAGGACGAGACAAGAGGATGCAACAGAAACTGAAGATTAAATTAAATTGCCTACTTAATATAAAATTCAGTTTCTGAACTTACACTTGTGTTTTATTGAATATTTATTAAATAACTGGATTTTTTGGTGGGTACTAATTTTAAATAGCTTTAAAAAAATCTCACAAACCCCCTGAAGTGCCTCATTTGAGAACCACTGTATTAGTAGGTGTACCTGCAACTCAATGTACTTTTAATGCTGTGCAATGTAATGCATTCTTTGACAACTCTCTGTATTCCTTATACAACAAATGTACAATAGTCTTGTGTGCATTGATGACTAGTGTGTAGTGGTGGCGTGTTTACAGCCACCCTTCCCCTGAATCTCGTCGTCCGCCGTGTATCCGGATGCTCGTTATTGTTGCGCAGTGTGTCTCTGTATCTCTGAAACTTGATTTATGCACTCCGATTTTGCCGGTTGTCAATCACGATCTACATAGGTCGGCCCAACGAGAAACTAATCACAATTATAATTATTCCCATAGCCTAATTATGCTTATGGCGTTTGTTTAATGGAGATTTATTTTGAGTAATGAATGTGTAGCCTTGTGGAACATTACTTTTCCTCTCAGTGAGGGAGAAGAGGAGTTGTTCTTCCTCTGCTGGGCTCTTCAATCAAATCACCAATCTCAGGCTAGATAATAGAGCTCCGTCTTCAACCTGGTATCAAAGTCTCAGAGAGATGCTCGGAGTCTCTGTAGGCCGCAGCCTCTTCTGACTGATTCAGATTGCAGGAATACATCTTTGAACAAGAATCTCATATCCTCTGCAGCCTCCACTTCCACGCAGTTTACGCGTGACTATTTCTGCTGCTTTTGTGTGTGTTTGTTTTGCCCACATCTGCAGAGATCTATGCTTCTTGGTCAGTACCGTTGCTAGCCATGTTGGTGCCCTACGCATAACTCCTTCATGATGCCCCCTCTGAGGTAGGGGGGGGGGGGGTGCTGGTGAGAATGTGTGCTCACCTGTGCTAAACGCGGATGTGTCGGCGCGCGCAACACGGCAGAGCGATGCGAGCCGTAGACTGAAATAATATCGCCGTTATAATTATTATAACTATGAGGATTTTTTTGTTGCCTATTTTGTGTTCCCCCCCTCCAGGACGTGGTGCCCTACGCGCAGCGCGTAGTGCTCGTTATGGGAGCGGCGGCGCTGGTGACATGCACTGTGTTCCAACCACGCCACCAGAGCGGCTCATGTCACAGACCGACTGTGGCAAAACCAGCGAGAGCGAGCGCGCGCCCGAGCGAGAGAGCGAGCGCGCGCCCGAGCGAGAGAGCGCGAACGAGCGAGCGAGGGAGAGAGAGAGAGAGTGAGGGAGCGCGAACGAGAGAGAGACACAGCGACACAGAGCGAGAAAGATACGGAGCAACAGAGAAAGATAAAGATAAGAGAAGGAAGTATGTACAAAGATGGACAGATTTGTGACTGGTCTAAATGAACTGAGAGTAGCTATCTCCAACCAGCAACCCCACTTTGTCAAAATCTGTAAAGCAAAGCAAGCCCACACCAGTCACTGATTGATATGAATAGGAATATACATAGGAATATGATCACAAAATAAAATGTACCATGTAGACCTGCACACCTTGTTCATATTTTTGATATTTTATTGTTTGAGAAAACCTGCTGTTCAATGTGAGGAAATACAGTATATGTTGTTTGCACTTTGTTTGAAATTAAGTAAATTATTTTATATATTTTTAATTTTATATATATTTTATTATTGCTATTTCTTTCAGTGGACCAATGGCTGAGCAGCTTTCAGTGGACCAATGGCTGAGCAGCTTTCAATTAACCAATGGCTGAGCAGCTTTTAATGAACCAATGGCTGAGCAGCTTTTAGTGGACCAATGGCTGAGCAGCTTTCAATTAACCAATGGCTGAGCAGCTTTTAGTGGACCAATGGCTGAGCAGCTTTCAGTGGACCAATGGCTGAGCAGCTTTCAATGAACCAATGGCTGAGCAGCTTTTAGTGGACCAATGGCTGAGCAGCTTCCAGTGGACCAATGGCTGAGCAGCTTTCAGAGGACCAATGGCTGAGCAGCTTTCAATTAACCAATGGCTGAGCAGCTTTTAATGAACCAATGGCTGAGCAGCTTTTAGTGGACCAATGGCTGAGCAGCTTTCAATTAACCAATGGCTGAGCAGCTTTTAATGAACCAATGGCTGAGCAGCTTTTAGTGGACCAATGGCTGAGCAGCTTTCAGTGGACCAATGGCTGAGCAGCTTTCAGTGGACCAATGGCTGAGCAGCTTTCAGTGGACCAATGGCTGAGCAGCTTTCAATGAACCAATGGCTGAGCAGCTTTCAGTGGACCAATGGCTGAGCAGCTTTCAGTGGACCAATGGCTGAGCAGCTTTCAGTGGACCAATGGCTGAGCAGCTTTCAGTGGACCAATGGCTGAGCAGCTTTCAGAGGACCAATGGCTGAGCAGCTTTCAATTAACCAATGGCTGAGCAGCTTTTAATGAACCAATGGCTGAGCAGCTTTTAGTGGACCAATGGCTGAGCAGCTTTCAATTAACCAATGGCTGAGCAGCTTTTAATGAACCAATGGCTGAGCAACTTTTAGTGGACCAATGGCTAAGCAGCTTTCAGTGGACCAATGGCTGAGCAGCTTTCAGTGGACCAATGGCTGAGCAGCTTTCAGTGGACCAATGGCTGAGCAGCTTTCAATGAACCAATGGCTGAGCAGCTTTCAGTGGACCAATGGCTAAGCAGCTTTCAGTGGACCAATGGCTGAGCAGCTTTCAATGAACCAATGGCTGAGCAGCTTTTAATGAACCAATGGCTGAGCAGCTTTCAGTGGACCAATGGCTGAGCAGCTTTCAGAGGACCAATGGCTGAGCAGCTTTCAGTGGACCAATGGCTGAGCAGCTTTCAATGAACCAATGACTGAGCAGCTTTCAATGAACCAATGGCTGAGCAGCTTTCAATGAACCAATGGCTGAGCAGCTTTCAATGAACCAATGGCTGAGCAGCTTTCAGAGGACCAATGGCTGAGCAGCATTCAGTGGACCAATGGCTGAGCAGCTTTTTTTTTTTTTTTTTTTTTTTTTTTGTATTCCATTAGTGTTCAAAATCTCACATACACATATTTCAATTTTTCAGATTCTTTGTACATGGAGAAGTACAGGCCAAAAAAAGAGAAGAAAAAAAGAAGAAAAAAAACACATGCAAATAAAGAAACAATACCATAGTAATAAAACTAATAATAAATAAAGCAGGGAGAAATCATTTTCCATAGAGTAAAGAAATACAGTCAGGCCATTTATCTGTGACATAGTTGCACCACTTTTGCCAGTGTTTAAGAAATGTTTCTGTTCTTTGATTGACATGAGCTGTGATCTGCTCCATTCTACTCCCTTCACCTGCCTCTGATCACCTCGTTAGTCCCTCATTCCCTTCACCTGGTCCTCACGCCCCTTCTCACCTGCAGCCCATTCCCTCATTAGTCCCTCACTATTTAGCTCCCTCACTTCCGCTTGTCCTCTGCCAGATTGTTTTGTCACCAACCCACACACACAGACGCACACATACACCGGTAAAAAAATCTAAAATAACCGACGTGACATGCAGTACCGTTGCTAGCCATGTTGGTGCCCTACGCATAACTCCTTCATGATGCCCCCTCTGAGGTTGAACCCGCGGCGAGCGTTGTCGACGTTGTCGGCGGGGGTGCTGGTGAGAATGTGTGCTCACCTGTGCTAAACGCGGATGTGTCGGCGCGCGCAACACGGCAGAGCGATGCGAGCCGTAGACTGAAATAATATCGCCGTTATAATTATTATAACTATGAGGATTTGTTTGTTGCCTATTTTGTGGTGCCCCGGACGTGGGTAATCAGAGACGAGTGTCGGGACCACAGCAAATCAAACACGGCCCCGGGATACGTGTGAAGGCACGGAGGCGGAACAGCAACAAAGCAAAAAATAAAGGAGGGGACAACATTTTTTTATGCGATCACTACAGGGAGTTTCATAAAAATAATGAGTACTGCATCCACAGTCCTATAAAAAGCCAGAGTAATATGAGGTACTTAAAACAACATGTGACGCGAGGTGTTGGAGGATAAACGACAAGACGCAAATGTCGGTACAATCTCTGTCAGCGCCCTGAGCCGTTCATTTGGGGATTAAGTGGTCTAATCTTAAAAAAATGTTCAGCAATTCATTCGCTCCCAAATAACGCGGTGATTGCTTTGCCAGTGGGAGCAGACGGCCGCCCACCGGTGTCTGGATCATCATTTCTTCAGCGGTCCTCCAGCGATTCCTGCAGCTCGGGGACAATAGCAGCTCAGTGCACACAGCACCATGCGAGGAAGCCCCGCCTCCACTGACCCACTGACTGCTGTGGGGATGCTTGGCCACGTGACCCTAAACATGCACACGACCCCCCGACATGTCATCATCTTGTGTTTGAAGAATTCACTCAGAGCCGTGCACAGAACGAACATCAGAGGTATTTATCTCCTTTGCTTGAGCGACTGTGTAGTTTTAGTTTCGTTTTTTTAGTTTTAGTTTATTAAGGATCCCCATTAGTCTACTCTACACCGTAGTAGAGACTATTCTTCCTGGGGTCCAGGCAAAAAAAATCATTACAATACAATATAAATACATAAAATGCAGTACAGCATGATCAATTTTCACAAAAACACTTAGACTTAGAAAACAATATTTACATTAAAAGTAAAACAATAATACCTAAATACATTAAATACCTAAAATAATAACCTAATCTACTATAATTTCATTTCTGATTATTGCTGCCTTAAGTTTCCTTTTGAAATCACGTTTATTTCTTGTGAGAGTCACATATATGTAATAATACTAATAATACTCAATAGCATGTCACAGTCCTGGATTAAAACATGTAATACATAAAAGTAGAGAACTGGGCTAGAATACAGGAGTTTTATAAAAAATATTAATATGATATTAGCAATCCTATTTGTTTAACTTTTTCACCCACTTGATTTTACTTGGCAAGCAAAAGAGTATAGTGTATATACATACAGTTTATATAAGATATATACATATATGTATATAAGATACAACTTGTTAGGGGTGAGTTGGCTCTTCAGTTACATTAGAGAAATTGTTCGTTGTAACAGTGTTGTTGGCAATGTTTTTTTTAATATGAATTATTTAGGCGCATGAATACATGATGAAAAAGAGCATACACATTGGTAAAAAATGATAAAATAATTCTGTAAAAGTACTGAACTTTTATCAGCAACATCTATTGAAGTTGTTAAAAGTAAAAGCCCCCCTGTGATGTATAACAGATTATTAATACAGAGGAATATGTAATGTATTGTTTAGCATGTTGCGAAAGAGACACTTATATTAATATTTACCTATAAAATGCAGTTAAAGTATCCATTATCACAGAATGGAAATATTCAAGTACTCTACTTGAGTGAATGTTTTTCCTTTTTTTTTAGCTCCTTTTGTCTAGGAAACACGGGACCTTCCTTTAACGAAGGAAAGATGAAAATGCCGGCCCGCAATTCCTTGGGGCAGCGACATTAAAAGTGACGCACCATTCGGCCGCCCGTGAAAACAAGAGTTACGAATTGCTGCACTGAAGGACAAGAAGAAGAAATACAGAAAGAAAACAAAAAGTGTACACACCACAAAACATGAATATGAAATCCTATCAGGAAATAAGAAAAACGCCAAAGAAAACAAGGTTGAAGTAAGGATGCTCGAATAATATTTGTGAGGCTCTTTCAACTCCGTGGAGCCACAACAATAACACGCTTAATACTCAACGCACGCTGACGTTGTCTACCAACGCTCTTTCTGCAGTAATAATATTCTTGATTAGTTTTATTCTTGAGAGAGAAACGAGCCGTGTGTGGAACATCGGCCTGTTTGACAAATGTTCGATTGATCTTCCCACAAGTTTCCTCCCAGCACGTCTCTTAGACCTGTTTGCCAGAAATTCATGAAGGGAAATGCCTCCAAGGTTTCAATATGACGAGCTAATTTATTTCCAAGACACGTCGACTTCGCTGGAGCACCTTGACCCCCCCCCCCTCCCCCCCCTCCTCCTAACAGTCAATTATAACAGAGTAATTGCTATAAGAAACAGCAACCATCCTACTGTAATGAATGGTGTTAATGTGTGGTACAATATCATGTCAGCGGAGTCACCAACGACGCTGTGGCCCCGTTGATGCTCCGCCCACTCCGCCTCTCTACCTCCATCTGCCTGATGGATCGTGGAGGTCTAAATCGTGGTCCATGCCTACTACCAACTATTCATACACTATCATATTCATTGAATGTGTTATTACTCTGTAATGATTCATTCTGTACATATGGCATCTATTGCTTCTGTCCATCCTGGAGAGGGATCCTCCTCTGTTGCTCTCCTAAAGGTTTCTTCCCTTTTTTCCCCTGTGAAAGGTTGTTTCGGAGTTTTTCCTGGTCCGATGTGAGATTCTGGGACCGGGATGTCTAGTGAACAGATTGTAAAGCACTCGGAGACAAATTTGTAATTTGTGAGAATGGGCTGTACAAAATAAACTGAATTGAATTGAATTAAACTAGATGACAGACAGTTCATGTGTGGTGATCGGGGTGTGATGATGTTCCATGAGTGGAGTTCTTCGAAAATGACATGTCTCATTATATATAAATATAAAACACTCTGTGTTGCAGAGGTTGTTTCCGACTCAGCAGAGTTCATGTTTCCTCCTTTCAAATTACAAACCATTGTATATTAATCTTTTGTGCTTTAAAGGAGTAAAAATGTGCTTTCTCGTTGAGTGTGAAATGAGAAGATTGATATCACTTGTACGATAAGTATGAAGCTACAGCCAGCAGCCTGATACTGTAGCTCGGCTCACAGCAAAGAGAGCGGGAAAAAAACCGAGCCCGACATTCCACCTCCCAACACCTCAATAAACACATTCGATGATCTTTAATCCGATACAACAACAACATTTTTTGATTGATCTGCCCCCGGCTAAGAAATAGCACCTAGTGATACAGGAGATTCAACCCACATCACACTTGTTAATTAGTGAACAGGTGCTTGGTGGATTGTGTCACCTTGGGGCTGATTCAAGATACGAGAGTCGTATCCATCTTCTCCTCTAACTCACGGTAATGAGGGAAAGAAAAAAGTGTCTTTACGAATTCCTTTCGCTGCAGTCCAACCGAGCCGACGCCGATCTAAAACAGTTTGTCTTTACAGGCGTTGCAGATTAGGATTGAGAATAATTGAAGTCTCTCCTCGGAAGACGCCGACTTCCCTGCTCGGTCTCTGGCGAGTCTCTCCGCAGATCCCGCCAATCTGACGGCCCGAAGTCTCCCAAGGCAGACTGCGGCAAATTGCATCGTTACTTTGCAAATTTGTTCAAGCAATCAACTCGATCTCACTCGGGGAACCGATCTGACAACAGGAATGATTAGAATCCAGGGCGGCTCGCCGCTTGTCACTTGGGACCGAGATGAGAGCGGAATTACAATGAAGCCTGACATTGCGAGCTACCGTTGCCTCTTTTTCCATCCGCCCTTTTCCACCTGCCTGTCTCCTACATTCTATCCTTCATGAGACGTGGTAAAAAAAAAAGGTGTGATTGTTACCGACAAAGCCAAAGGGCAGTCGGGTAGGACGGTGGACTAGAAATAGCTCGCGTCCCCTGACTTGGGAGATGACAAATGCACTTTGTGTCAAACTTTGTGTGGAAATGCAGCAGAGGATGAGAGTTGATAGAGTATTTTTCTAATAAGGCTCTCGACTTGCTTTATATTTCTCAGCTCCTCCTCAGAGGGTCTGTGCGGCGGTGGGATGACCTGGCGGGAGCCGAGGAGGACCAGGCTGTTGATTCTCATCTCGCCGTGACCATCTCCCAGCAGGATTGTGTGTGACATAGATAAATACTGCCAGCACGGCGATTTATAAGCTGAGCAGCAGACAGCGTTCCTCCCATTACCTTGACTGACTCAAAAGTCCACCACGCTCCAGTCCCCTGCATACAGAGTGCTGTGATTTCAGCTGCTTGTGTCATTCTTTTGTCCTCCCTTTGCCTTTCCTCTAACTCGCTCTTGTCAACACGGAGAACTCTCAAACAACGGAATACTTATTATTTATACGATAACAGTGATGTGCTTTGTGTTCAGATGTCTATCGCTTGTTGTCAGTTTGTTGTGCCTTTTTTTCCCTTTTTTCTCAGGGCTTTAATTACAATAATTGTAGTATTTATGTGATTTGATGATCCAGTCGAAGCCAAAGTGTTTGAATGTTGTTCTATACAACACATGCATTGGGACATTAACACACATGGTTTGTCTATGTTGTTGTGCTTTCCATTGTTCAAAGTGGGATTGCAAAAGGTTTCTGGCTTTAAATCAAATTAAATCTGGCAGCAATTTGACCACATTATACAAATTTACAGGGATGGAATGATGAGACAGAAAAAGTCATGCAGGGCCATATTTAGTTATTTCAAAGAAAAGATGGATGGGGATGTAAACCAGATCTAAAAAAAGATAATTGAAATGATTTGAATTTGAATTATATTCCATATTAACCTCGGACAATGTTTGTCACAACACAAACTATATTCGTATTTGAGCTAATGGGAACAAACAGAAGCATCTTCTCTTTTCTCTTTTGATAGGTTGGACAAAGATACGCGTTACTGCAGCACATGATTAACTAGCATTAGGACTTCTATGCTACGCTATTTACTGAAGGTGTACTGAATGTACACTACCGTTCAAAAGTTTGGGGTCACTGAGAACATTTTGTGTTTTCCATGAAAACTCACACTTTTATTTATTAAATAAAAACAAGATTAATAAAAAATGGTTAGAAATAATGATTTTCATTGGAAATATTAATCTTGTTCTTCAAACTTGTCGCTCAAAGGAAGGCCAGTTTTAGAGCTTCTCTCACCAGCATAACTGTTTTCAGCTGCGCTCACATAAAAAGGGTTTCGATGGAAAATGCAAAATAAAAAGTTATACAAAAAAAAGGGTTTCAAGGGGGTTCTACCCCTCTGCTAGTCTTCTAAGGCGATAACACAATGTACCACTAGAACACTAGAGATGGGCCTCTACACACCTCTGTAGAGACTTCATTAAAAAACAGAGAATAGTCATTTACCACATTAACTATGTAGAGAGAGTATTTCTGATTAATTTAATGTCATTTTCATTGGAGAAAACAGTGCTTTTTTTCTTTTTTCTAAGTGACCCCAAACTTTTGAACGGTAGTGTATAATAATAATAATAATAATAATAATAATAATAATAATAATAATAATAATAATAATACATATGATTTATATAGCGCTTTTCAAGGTACTTAAAGACGTTTTACAATACATCATTTAAAAAAATCCTAAAAGCTTTGCATTATAAATTACGATAAAACAAATGATAAAAAGCAAATAAGAACAAACAGAGCACACAATCACACATTAAAATCAGTTTTGAACAGGTGGGTTTTCATTTGTGATTTGAATGATGAAAGTTCGGTGCAGTCTCGGATGTTTTTGGGGAGAGAGGTATACACAGCTTTTGTTTTTTAATGATTAAAAACCCCACTCTGCTTTACGAGAAAGCTGTTGTTCGCAAATCCCCTCAGCTTCTGCCTCGATGGCCAGGTGATGTGGAGGTTCACGTTCACGCTGTGAGCCGCCGACTAACCCTTGACCCTCGCGCGGTGTTCATATTTGTGTTACGCAGCCAGTGTCCATGGCTCTCGTGGACCCGCTGCATCTGTCTTTTCAAAACATATATTTTCAACCTTTCTGTCTTCTTCTCTCTGAAGTCCCTTTTTTAGTTTTTCCCAAATGAGATAGTATTTATTCAGGGAGTGCAGTTGGCGATGGCGTGGGCTCCGTGATAGCGTGGCCCTGACAGCTTGATGGAGGAGCAGCGGGGGACGGAGCTTGGCGAACGGTCAATTTCCTCGTCCACCAAATGTGTTTTCATCTCCAGCTGAAAAATAGTCTGCTGTATGCTCTGTTTACTCCTGTTTGATATATGATGTTGATTATATCACATCTGTTAAAAACTACAGTGGTCAGGAAATTACTTGAAAGTGTATCCAGTATATGTCTTTTCAAGAGATGAAAAGTTCTTTAAAAAAATGTTTTTCCTTGAGTTGTTGAGAATATAAATATACTAACACAAGTTCTACCTTTAAGGCACTGCTTGCTTCTTTTGCCATTGTAATTTGTTTTAATTTTAAGAGTGCAAAGACAGAAGATAACGCCATCCCACAATGCCTTGCTTCTGCAACATTTAAAGTAACTCGCCATCCGCCCATGAAAACAAACGTTATGCTTATGTTGCAAAAACAATTATTTATTTTCGTCATAAACTTATGGGATTCATGTTGATGAATTTGAATATACAGCGATAATTACTTTGTTTAATTGTATTTATATTTATTTACTTTGAACATTAAACAAATGAGTATAAGATGAAAAGTAAATACAACAAACTGTCAATGAACAAATTCTCATTCTCAATGACGAGAAGCATCAGTAAAACAACAACAAGGTAGGCTTACGACTAATTAATAAGCTGTCGAAAAGCTAAATATAACCAAAATGTTGAATCTACATGATTGCAAAAAGGAAATATTGATATTTCACATTTGTATTGAGTGAATTGTACATCTTCCTGGTCTTTGGTTTGGTTTATTTACTGTTTAGTTTGAAGATCCTTTCTTCTTGGGTCTTGTCTTCGTCTTTTTTTACACGTGTTTTCTTCCTCACCTGTGTTTCAACCTGAGTTGATGAGCCTCCTGTGTATTTAGTCTGTGTGTTATCGTTTGTCAGTGTCAGGTTGTCTCCCTTTGTTGCAGGCGTCAGCGCCATGTTTCTTGTTTTCCCAAGTGTTTTGCATGTTTTATCACCCTGTTACATGTCTGTTCTCAGACCTGCTAATGTAAGTTATACTCTTTGTTAAACCATCGTTCTCCACCGGCTGCCATCTCAACTCTTTTTCTGCGTTTGGGTCCTAAACTGCTTCTTGAGTTTGGTGAAGTACTTTCATTTCCACATTGTATTACTGCTGCATCACATTGAGTATGTATAAAAACAGATTTAGATGTCATGTTTATCATTAAATCTCTTGGACCCAAAGCAGCAAACAAGCTCTTTTTGGATCTTGAGACTATTTTGTTTTCAGTTGTATGAAATACCAGAAATACCACAGGCCTCCCTCTTCATTCTCATTCAAAGTGAAATGACTCCGTCAAGGCCTGCCCGTAATATGGGTTAATTGTTCTGGATGGCTGGATCACATCCAAGCAGTTCATGCAATTTCCATTTAAATTGAGCTTTGGGAGCGTGACATGCAGGGCGACGCTTGGCTTCCCACTGTTGCAGACAGGCGGCGACGACGACGCCACGCCACCGGCTGGGGTGCAGAGGAACCTGTACGCGGGTCATAGTGGGAGCTCTCAAGTGGCTCGCAACAAATGAAATGCAAGCACACACCTCTCCGGTTGTATATTAGGGCTTCAAGGGAGAGCAGAGGGAACAAAACAACTCCCCATCAAACTGGTCAAGTGTGTGTGTGCGTGTGTGTGTGTGTGTGTGTGTGCGTGTACGTTGCTTTATTGTCAGTCTCCTGTTGGTTGTGGGTCCTACCGTGACCCGACAGTCTGAACAATGGAAGACGACATAGTGCTTCTGATTTCTTACTTTGTGGTCTGCTCCCTGTAATTATTTGCTTTTTAAAATACGAGCTACCCTCCTCCTCCTCCTCCTCCTCCTCCTCCTCCTCCTCCTCCTCCTCCTCCTCCTCCTCCTCCTCCTCCTCCTCCTCCTCCTCCTCCTCCTCCTCCTCCTCTGTTTTAGCTCCTAACAAGTTTCATTGTGGTACCTATGTGTGTTTATTGTGTTTTTTTGTTGCCCCTCCATGTCACACCACTCTCCTTGGACAGTGTGGCAGTCAACAGCACACCCCACTGTTTTTAATTTCAGCTGTTGATTTAAGGCTTCACTTTCCTTTTCGCTCATAACTTGTGGACTCTAATGAGCCCTGATTATTTCCACCCACTGCTATTGTCATTGTTTTTTTTACCCTGGGTACAAAATCAAGGCATTGCCTTTCATTTCAACAATGTGAATACATTATCTTTCAGCATACAAGTCATGCTGATATTGAAAAACGAAGTTTCTTTAGACTTTAAGAGGCAGAATTCATCAAATACACCCCATGGCTCTTTTGTAACATCACTTTTCAACACACACCCTTTTGATTGTTGATTAATAACAAGAAGTTTCTAAAAACACAAAAGTAAACCTCCCTTTTCCATTCAAACTAATTAATATTCAAAGAAAACCGATGAACAGTAGAGGGTGGTAATGCAACATTGAATTGAATGGAATCTGCATCTGCAAACCACACCATAATAAGTGGTGCATTAGAGAAGTGCTCTCTTTCTGGAGGACCACTTTAAAGTGAGACTTAAGGCTTTCAATCCTAATCTGTAACAACTGGATGTTAATCTAGTTTTATGACAAAGAAGAAAGGCCACCATACCCCTCCGCCAACCCAGTTGCCTGAATTTGACGTTTCTGCAAACCATATGTTGAATGTTGACGTTCCTGAAGGAAAAGATCGTATTCATATTAGTGTTGCAGAAATGCACAATGCCACATCAAACAAACCGGTTATGTTAAGGCTACACAACTACTTGGTTGAGGTTAGAAAAAACAACTTTTCTATTAAAAGAGCATAAAGTAATTAGTGCAAACAAAGAACCGCCTTGAGCAGCCTTCCTTGTGTCATGAGTTACTTTCTTTTTCCTTTTTTTGTGTTCAGAATCTCACATACACATATTTAAATTGTTCAGATTCTTTGTATAAAGAGAAGTAAAATACAAAAAAATAAACGCATATGCAAATAAACAAACATAATATCATAGTAACAAAACTCTAAATAAATAAAGCAGGGAGAAATCATTTCCCATAGAGTAAAGAAATACAGTCAGGCCATTTATCTGTGACAAAGTTGCACAACTTTAGCCAGTGCTGAAGAAATGTTTCTGTTCTTCGGTTAACACGAGCTGTCATCTGCTCCATTCTGTAGATTTCTGTTACAATGTCTCTCCATGATGTAAATGAGTCACTTTCAATAACGGTCCAGTGATCTGCGTCACTTGCTCTGACCAAATGCATAACTATCCATATTCAATGTTTAGAATAGAAATATGCTTTATTAATCCCCAAGGGGAAATTTGTTGACACAGTAGCACCAATAAACTAAACACAATAAAATATAAATATAAGAAAGAAAGAAAGTGACTGTGCATAAAGTACACAAAGTGAAATAAAAAAAAATAAAAAAAAAAAAAAAAAAAAATATATATATATATATATATATATATATATATATATATATATATATATATATATATATATATATATATACACACAACATATATGTAAATACAGCAATGTAAAATTAAATAAAACAAATAATATATATAGACTGTGCAAAGTGCAAAGTGTGGTGACTGTGGGTCAGTGGGTAGCAGGCCAGACTTTCAATCACGGGGATGGAGGTTCGATCCCCGCCCTAGTCTATGTGTCCTTGAGCAAGACACTTAATCCTGAATTGCTCCCTGTAGCTGCATCTACAGTGTATGAATGTAACTGGATTGTAAGTCACTTTGGATAAAAGTGTCTGATAAATGACATGTAATGTGTGTGTACATTTTGTACAAAGTACATTCTTTGCAGAAACGTACAAAAAAAACTTTCTTGGCATTCTGCATTCACTGAACGGTCTTCTGGTTGCATTATCAGTATCCTCAATCCTATTGTCATTTTAACCTCTGTTCTAGTTTGTTACCTTTCTTTCCTAATCCAAACAAAGATGATGGAATTTATTAGCGTGAACCAAAATAGTAAATTGTGTCCTCAGCTATGTTAATATACATTGATGTTACTTTCCGATGTTTCATATTTACATACAAGTTTGCTCAGCTCACTGTAAACACAATAGATGGTTCCAAATAGAAGTGCCCTTCTTTGTCCCAATGCTTTGCTTTGTGACTTTAATGTAATGGTAATACATGAGAGGCACAGACTGGTTCCATCTCAGCCAGCCTCCAGCTTCATTTTGCATTCACACTTCACACAGGCAGCCCCCCCCCCCCCCCTGTGCTCAGTGGAGCAGCATGACTGGCTTGCATCAGTCAAACCCGCCCACAGCCAATCCAGCCCAACTTCTCATGAAATCCAAACCATTCAGTATCATCGATTTGTTCCCTTCTAAAAATGGGCCCCATGTCACACGTATTGTTTCTAGATTGAAAAGGAGTTGGCCAACATCTACAGTAAATCATAAACTCCCATTAAACCAGAGGGATCCATTCTGCCACCAGACATCAGCTCGTTCTATTTGTCCCGGGTCAAACCATTGTCTTGGTTTTTTGTTTTCTTTGCGACCATATAGCAGGCCCGACCCTCCATCACTGTCCCCACCATCAGAGGGAGAACTCATGGTTTGTGAACACAATGATGTTGAGTACGACATCAAAGCGTTTAACCGAGTGGAGGGGCAACAACCCCGCAGGCTCTCATAACCAGTCAGGTCAAGGTGAGAAAATGGAGGTCACATAAAACACAAACACATATTATTCTAAAATACTAAATGACACTGGAAGGGAGGGAGCGTCAAATATACTCAGGCTGATGTTTGACCCATTTCATCTCTCTATTGTTTTCTATTAATTGAGAGTAAGTTCAAACCCAAAATAACGTTTCCCACATATGGAGTGGTATCTAATCATAAAGCTGCTTTTGTTTTTATTTTCTGAGGTTCCGAGATATGTCAGGAATATAAAAAAATACACGACTGGACCTTTACAATCCAGTCCCTGTTGGCCGGAGGAAATCAAGCCTGGAGCTTGATTGGGGAATGACTTCCAGCTGTGCCGGTTAATTAGTGGGAGGAGCCTATCCCAGACCATGACACTCAGGCCACGTTTACACATAGCCGGGTATTCACAGAAACAAATATTTCTGCCCCTCCGTTTTCAAAAGTAACGTTGTACACACAAGGTCGATTTCAAAAAGGTTTCTGTTTATATGAACCCGCATAAATACGCCGTCCGCATACGCCCCATAGGACGCTCACGTGATGTGAAGCATCTTTAGTCGCACACTGTGACGTTTGACCACCTAAAACTCTGTTTGACCTCGTTCACACGCAAACACAAAAACTGAGTTTTCAGAAATCTCCACTTTGGCCGGAGTTTTTAGAAATGATCGTTTTCCGTGATAAAACCTCAGTTTTTGAGTAAATGAAAGGCCAAAACGCATGAACATATATGCGTTTCCCCATCGTGTAAACGGGGTCTAAGTTTCTGGACTTTATTGAGACAGAGAAGCATTTTTACATTAATATATTATACAAACTAAAAAGCTTGAAAACTAATATTTTGAGTTATTTCTTCAGAAAAATAACAAAAATAACAACAAAAATCCTAAAAAAATAAACCAAGAGATAATTATTGTGACACAGCTTTACATTTTCTGAAATACACCATGTGTAAATTCACTGCTGTGTGCCTTCTACTATACAGACAGTGTATTTTTAAGTGTCTCTCCCAAATAGTGTATTTCCCGAAATGCGTATACCTTCATGGTTTAATAATATAACCAATAAGTGGAAATATCATTTAATGTTTGTGTGAGATTTTGGGTAACTTAATTTAGATTTAGACAGGGAACGAGAACAATATACAAAATGTACACTACGTGTGATTTATCTGATGTACAAATGCTTTTTGTAATAGTGTGAAAAAACCTACACATCTGACACAAATACAAACCGATGCACGAGTCCTCCTGTAAAAGGCTCATTTCAAAGCAGACCCAGGGCTTCCACATTAGCAGTTCCCCTTGAGCTGCCCTTGACTTGAACGCACTGAGCCTGAGGCGCTGGGTTGAGGGCTGTTCTCCCCCCCCAGGCTGCACCCCCCCCCCCCAGGACACTCTGCAGGTTGCTTGCCTGTCTGCCTGCATAAAAGAAAGAAAAAAAAACATGTTCAGATACTTCTATTGTTCTGCGCTCTGATCTTCACACAGGTTGCTAAAACAAAGCCCTCTTATTAATATTTATAGTCTCTCTTGATGGGACGGGATCAATGGAGAGAGGAGGAAGAGAAGAGAGAGAGTGTGCCTGAATAATCATCATCCATCTACTTCCAGCTCTCTCTCTCTCTCTCTCTCTCTCCATCCCTGTGAAGTGGAAGTGATGTTTTAAAGAGGAAGTCAGTGTGTGAGCGGGAGATGGAAATTTGATGAGAAAGGAACCCGGGTTTGCAAATGTGTGTGTTTTTTTTCACACTTGCTGCCACCTTGACAGTCGTGCCATGGAGTTATTTTTACTACAGCTTTTCTTTACATTAATATCAAAATAAAGCGACGCGGCACAAACTCCCGTTTGCCTGCACAAACACAAGGTTATCTTGGCTGACATCTGTTTACTGCCGACTTTTAGTTTGAGGATTTCTTTTGGCTTTCGCTTGCCTTAATTCCTTCTCTTTTTTCCCAGCTGAAGAGTTAAGAGTGGGTTTGTAACAGACTCCTGGAGTCTCCATTGGCAGGCACAGCGTGGCGCATCTCCAAGATGAAAGTCAGACAGCCTGAGTCTGTCTGCTCCGGGTCTTCAGTAAGTGGGCACGCTGCCCAGTGCTCAGTAAGCAAATTAGGTGGGCAGTGCGCCCGACGCTGGCCCTCCTGACTGACGGCGGACCCTGCCGAGCAGTCTTTAACCGCACGAGTAGAACGTTATTAATCAGATGTGTTTGCGTTTTTCCAGCTCTTCCTGCAGAGGAGGGGGAGGGGCTTGGTGATGACTTCTACCCTATTCAATAGGAGAGTTTATCCATGTGGAATGGAGCACCTTGTACACGAGCGGAGGGGAAATTTCCTTTTCCTTTGACCTGCAGCCAAGGGTGAGGAAGTGAATGGAAAGCGATACGAGGGCGTCTGATGAATACGGTGTAAATTAGAGGAAGAGGCGTTTCAATCTCGAGTGCTTTGGCTTTTTTTTCTTCCATTTTTACCACTTTAAAATGTTCTCTGTCTTTTGCGCTACAGCCCATTCCTGCTTTCCTCATCTTTTTCTTTAAACGTTCTTTCCTTTTCCATTTTTTTCATTTTAGATCCACCTCCCACCACCTCTGGGGTTGGGGCGGGTTGACAGGTGGAGCTCTGGGAGGTCGAGAGGGCGAGGGCAGCATTTGCAGATTGTGGGACAGAAAGCTGAGACAGCACGGCCTTCAGTGGGAACGCCGTGTGCAGCAGGAATCGGGAGGCCACGCGGAGTCACGGGGAACGACCTTGAGCTGTGAGCAGAGAGTCAACACAAACCCATCGATTCTTGCCCCTTCATCCTTTTTCTCAAAAAGCATCAGATGACCTTATGAATTATTGTGAAAGCAGGATATTGCAGAGCACCACTGAGAGATAAACAGATGTGAGCATGTATAATTGTCTGCCTTTAATTGATATTCATGAATGCAGTATTTCTTATAGGATGGGCCAACACTAAACATTTTAATTAATTTAAAGTGTCAATAACACTCTTTGAATCCATGGAAATGGAATAACAACACTTTCTCTGAGGAGATGCATTAAATATGCATGATTCCAACTGGATGAATTGATTGACACACAAAAAAGTAGCTGTTGATGTTTTTGAGCTATTGAACTGTGTTATTCAGTGGGTGCATATATTAAACTTTGAATTTTAGGAAAAGCTCATGGCTCATCCACACACTTGACATTTAGAATCCCCAACATAGACTTTGGCAGGTAGCACTTTACATAGGCTGAAACCCACAAAACTTCATTTAAATTCTAGTCCAAATGCCAGATTTCATACCAAATCAGGTTGAGCGGTGCATTGATATGAATACATTTCTGTTTAATTGTACAGCTATACATCTGACTATTCTACTTGACCTGTATCTAGAGACGTCTCATTTTGATGCACCCAATGTTGCCAATTAATCCTACTCAACTTTGTTGTTCAGCGCTGAATTACATGGAAGAGTGGTTTGCCGTTGATTGAAGTGGGTTGTTTTCTCTCTCTCGCAGAAGGGGAGGGAAGAAGTTTTTTTTTTACCTGTCTACAACCCTCAGTTAGTTGCGTTCCCTTTCGTCTGAGTCTGTAACCTGGGGGGTTTGCGTCAGTTCCTTGTGTTATTTGTAATAAAAAAACATGTGAGGTTTCTTTTATTCAGCACCGGTATTTGTAAGCACAGACAACAATGTCTAAAAAACCCTGCAGGAAACAAGAAATAAGGCTCTGTTGTTTTCTACCTCCAGTCAATGATAGAAATAGCAAAAACACATCATTAGCATTTCAGAAACACAATAATATTTAGGATTATTATGGTTAATTTAGGCGAAACTCTTTGCAGCATGTACTAAAAATGTAAAGAAAGACTCAGTGTCTATTATGCTATATTCAGAATTTCTGCTGGCCTCCACAGGTGTTGTGAAACCCTATTACCCCCACCATCCACCATACGTCACAGTTAGCTAGTAGCTGCCAGAGTGTGGTTGCAATACTGCTCTTATTTTACTGGTTTCTAACTTATAGAGGTGTATTTTCAACAACACATATTCAACTTGAACGGGCACTCGGTAGAGCGCATACCTTCGCATATCACAAGATTGAGCATTGAATTATGAACATTTTGGCATTAGTTGCATGCCAATTGGATAGAAATTGGAAAAGAAGATTTTGACCTTTTCATGGCCTTGACCTTTGACCCGATCAATCCCAAAATCTAATCAAATCGTCCCTGGATAATAACAAATCATGCACCAAATTTCATGCGATTCAAGAAGATGTTGACCTTTTTCATGACCTTGACCATGACCTTTGACCCGATCGATCCCAAAATCTAATCAAATGGTTCCCGGATAATAACCAATCATCCCACCGAATTTCATGCGATTCGGTTTAATACTTTTTTACTTATGCGAATAACACACACGCACACACAAATACACAGAGATCAAAACATTACCTTCCACATTTTCACTGCGAAGGTAATTAAGGCGAGTGCTTCTAAAAGACAAAGCACACCTAATTTGAATGAATCTTGCGAGGAAAAACATGAATGAGCACCTGAGTATGGAACAGACTGCTCACCCCTCTCCAAAGGAGAAGCTTACTTGCATGTTATCCTCCACAAGTGAGTGGATCTTCAACTGTATCGGTCAACAGTACTGACACTTCAAGTATCTTCAGAAGGTTTGACAGCCAGGGAGTCTCTTCATATCAGTAGTGTGGTTAATTGTAATATATATATATATCAAAATGATTCTACTCTGGACACTTAATGAGGCCGTATTGTTAAACGTCTGCTTCAGTTGTACCTCCTTTGTTACGGTCTTCAAATGGAGTTTGTGTATGCTCGATGTCCTCTTCACAAACTCGATCCATCCCAACAATGAAAAAAAACACCTCCTAACATGTTGCTTAATCTCTCTATTTCCACATCTGTGACTGTTTAATAAAGTCCCCAGCTTGATTATTAAAGGAAATTGATCACTTAAAGCAGCTGCTGAGTAAACGCGCTGGCGTATCTTTGTGCCCCCGTAATGCTGCGGCTAAGTGACCACCGCCACACTGCGCCTCTTTAAATGTGTGTCTTTTGTGGCAGCTGGCCCGAGCTCTGACAATTGGAGCAAATCCCCATGCAGTACGTCTGAATACAAGAGATAGCGGCTCACTTATGGATAGGCCATGCTGGGATTAAAATGATGAGTCTGGAGCCTGAACTCGGGTTAAACCAGCAGTAATGATGGATTCATTGTCTTATGAAGCTGCTTCTAGTTATTACAGAATGAGTGTTTTTCATGCTGGGATATTGTCTTCCTCTTTCTTTGATTCTCTACCCTGGTAGCGGTGAGGAATGGCATACAGTCGGGCTCTCTGCTGGGCGATTACTTCCTTGGGAAAAGTGGCTCAATTTCTGAATAGCGTATGAATATGTGCGGGGAAAGATTGGAGGCTGATTATGATTCACGGTGGATTGGGAAGCTGCAGCTGTGAGTCCATGCACATACAGAAGGGATAAGATGCAGCAGGATTTCAGATTCATGTGTTTTGTCACTTTCTCAATAATACTGTTAATAGTTATGAAGAGTTTTGTGCTGCTCGTAAAGGAACAGTTTGATATTTTTCGTGATAAGCTTATTTGTGATTGTTAGATTAGAAGCTCCACATGACACTCAGCCTAATAAGGAAACCGCTCCGCACAAAGACAGTGTTTCTGTTAATTAGTGAGCCTGAGAGGCACCTGTAGGTGCATTTTAAAAATCTTTTAACCGAGCCAGGATAGCTGCTACGCTAACCAACTAAATATGAGAGGTATTGGGTTTTTTTTACAAAAAGAAAGCACATAAACATAATATTTTTATTTTTTTACTATTTCTTTATGTACATCATATACATGTGTTGATTCCTTGATCTCTACTATCTCTAGAAGTGAAAAAAAAACAAAGGAATCAATGGACATTTATTTTTGCTGACATATGGACAAATACATGTACCACACATCAGAAAAAAATGTATAGTGTCTCATCATTTGCTATGATTTCCAACTTTTCATCTACGTGAGTTATGGACCTTCTTTTGCGGTGGATCTGCGCTACCTTAACCTTCATCTCACTTATATCTTAATGCCCACTGTGCAGCGCTTTTGGTTTTGCTCGTCTGAGCATGTAGTGGAGTGACACATCCAGTGGGAGAGCAGACATGCGGTTAAAGCAATTCACCATGGAAGGAACTGGAGCCTGCTTTGGCACCGGTGACAAATGGGCAGAGACAAGCATGGATACCAGATGGCAGTGAATCTGTAATTATAATTCTCCGGTGCAAAATGAGACACTGGTGGAATGAAATCATACGGCGGCTTCACACATCCTCCGTGTAGAAGTCTTTGTTTACCTGGCAGAGGGATCCGCAGTCGCCCTGGTTTCTTCGAGGTGCACGTCTCTTGTTTTCAGTGTTTGCCGAGGAGTTAAAATGTTTGTGGTCCTGTTTAAAAATACTGGAATTTTGGAGGATGGTTATTGAGACACTCTTAAATGCATTAAAGGTGGTTCTCCCTATGTGCCCGAGAATGTGTGTTTTGGGACTCATACCAAAGGACATTCATCTCAGCAGGGCTAACATAAAGATGGTTACCCTATGCTTCCTACAAGCCAGACGGACGATTGCAAAATGTTGGAAATCTATACAGAAGCCGACTTCCAAAGGTTGGATTGAGGACATTGTACAAGTTATAGCTAAAAATAAAAATAAAATACTCACTGAAAGGAAAATATGCACAGTTTGAAGAGATGTGGACCTTCTTGGACTGTGTAAAGGGCCCTTAGTCATTACCCCTGTACAACCTCTGTGCAACCCACTGTCTAAATACCCCGTGCAAATGTACCATTACATGACATTACATGTCATTTAGCAGACACTTTTATCCAAAGCGACTTAAAATAAGTGCATTTCAACCTAGAGTACAAACTAAGAACAACAAGAATACAGAAAGTAACATTTCCTCAACATAGTCAAACTACACAAGTACCATAATAAGAGATATTTAAGAGCCACTGAAGTGAAAATCGGTGTTTTAATCCAGAGTACCAATTACCAAGTAGTGTGCCATCCAGTATTGAGTGTCATTTTAATATAATTTATTTTAGTTTGTACCATTATTTTTATCTTTATTTTATTATTGTTTTATTATTATTTTATTATTACATGTTTCCTATGTTTAATGTATTTGTAACTTGTTCTTTCTTGAAGGAAAAAAAAGAGAAAAAATCAAATAAACACATAAAAAAAAAAAAATGAGCGAAGGTGCCATCGGAGTGCAGCGATGTTGGTGTTGGTGTCCGCCGGTGTCTTTGTGGAATGGTAATTACCAGCCTAATCAAAAACAGAATGAAGATGGACAAAGACAGTTGAACTGAATATTAAACAGGACGAGGCTGTAATGGCTCCCGAGTGGAGAGCCGAGTCTGTGCTCGCCCCAGAGGGACTCACCTGTGATTTACCCTCCTTACGTCTGTATGTGACACGGTGGCATTAAGGCATCGCCCGGCCCCTCCCCTGTGACCCCGGATGCTCCCTCTTCCCGCAGGAGGCTGCATAATTGTCTAATTAAATGCAGAGGCAACCGCCCCAGCATACCTCATTAAAGACATCGCTCTCTCAACTCCCACCTTTCTATTTGTTTTAAAGAACCCTCCTCATCACGGCAGGAAAGGTCAAACATATAAAAGTTTTGGAGTGAATTATTCTTATTTTATTTAGTCGTTTTATAAAAGAAAGGGCTGCTCAACATTTATTTCTATAATTTTTGAGTGTCCAGAGATACACATGACGACGGACCAGGACCTCGGTAAGCTTTAAAAAAGGAAAAGGAAAAACAATGTCATTATGGTGCCTCTGTGTTAAGTTTACAGCTACCCTGCAGATAAAGTGAAGGCAGTCCTCTTTGTTTTGCATTAATGAGGCATGCACCATTGAATTAATTTCAACAGATAAAATATCGCAGTTTGAGCTGCTTATAAATGAGCCTAGTTGAGGCAAAAGGTTCCCTTGTGAATTCTCAGTGCTCAGAATATAGTGAAATAATGAACTCAAAGATATTATATATTATATTATTAAGCATTCACAAATAGTTCAGGCACGTCTGTAATTATACCAGGCGTGTTTAAAAAAAATACTTTTACAGATTATCTTAGCATTTTATATATGTGTACATCTATTTATTTATTAGTCGGTAGAATGTACACTACCGTTCAAAAGTTTGGGGTCACCCAACGAGACAATTTTGTGTTTTCAATGAAAACTCACTTTTATTTATCCAATGAATTGCAAAATGAATAGAAAATATAGTAAATACATTGACAGGGTTAGAAATAATGTTTTTTATTTTAAATATGACTTGTGTTCTTCAGACTTCAAGCTCAAAAGGAAGGCCAGTTGAAAAGATTCTCCGACCAGCATAACTGTTTTCAGCTGTGCTAACATCACAAAAGTGTTTTCTAAAATTCTAACCCTCCGCTAGTCTTCTAAGGCAACAACACAATGTGCCATTAGAACACTGGAGATGGGCCTCTATACAACCGTGTAGATATTTAATTTTTTTTAAACAGGTGTTTTAACCTAGAATAGTCATTTACCAAGTTAATAATGTATAGAGTGCATTTCTTAATAATTTAATGTTATCTTCATTCAAAAAACATGCTTTTCTTTGAAAAATAAAGACATTTCCAAGTGACCCCAAACTTTTGAATGGTAGTGTATATTTTGAATAAAGTTCCCTTGCTTTATTGCCAAAGACATAACGTACATGGTCTAATTTTGAAGATTTAGCATTTAGCTGCATTTGGCATAATCAGAAATCAGAAACTCCTGTCTTGAATCACATGTGAATCTGTGTGTGTAAGAGAGCATACACATGCATCCGTATTAATGGGATTGGTGTCTTCATGGTCGTGGTTACACATGTGCCCTTGCCAATTTCAGAACCAAATTGAACTTGTCTTTCTCCATCCAGCGGATGCTAAATGTAACCTTTCCAAGTCCAATTATTTATCAAGTCTCCCCCTACGTTTGCCTGCTTTCTTTCCCTCTGGTTCCTCCCACATTTATATATCATACATATTTGAGAGGCGGGATATTGGAGGTTAACACATGTCCCATCTGAAATGTCAGTGGCTCCTCCGGTAGTTGACGGACCACCACACCACTGGGTTTGGGAAGAAGACTCCACCCTCAGTGTTGTTTAATCTCCTGGCTCCGACATGAGCGTGACCACCCTGAATATCCTCAGTTTGTTCCTCCAGGTGTCTTGCACGCTTGAGAGAACATAATAAACATTTTTTAGGTCAGTCAATTTGCAAAGTGGCGCTGTAACCTGTCACAACAGTCAAATAATCAGGCTGACATCCAATCTACTCATAATCTGGGTTTTATCGATTTAGTGTCGAGGTCTAAAAGAAGCCAGTTTAATTCTGTTTTTGGGGCTCCAGGGAGGGCAAATAATCATGTTGTTAGGAGTGACAGCTTGAGACAGTGGACTGTGTTAACCACACTTCAGTGGTGTCGCTTTATAAAGTGTGTTTGCACTTTGGAGCAGTGCGACTGTGGTCGAAGACGGTTCTAAAATAAACGGAAAATAATCAGGTGTCTCTCACAGGGCATCACGGAGATGAAGATGCATCGCTAGCCAGCCTCATCATCAGTTCAACCCTGTCTTCACTTTCCTACTAAAATAAGTCAACTTTATGCGAGTTCTTACATGACAGACTTTATAAGTGACATCCAATAAAAGCCTTGTTCACGACTGCCACTCTATACCATTCCTGGACTTTACCAGAACATTAATTGAATTCCTTGAGCCAGAGAGACATTCGTATACGTTTCCCCACATAATACGCATCCTGTGTAGCACACCAGATGACTACATTTAAGATTTAAGGTTGATAATTACCTTCACATTGAAAATGCGTAAGGTAATGCTTTGATCGCCGCGTATTTGTATGCGTGCGTGTTATTCGCATAAGTAAAAAAGTATCAGACCGAATCGCATGACATTTAATGGGATGGTTGGTTATTATCCGGGGAACATTTGATTAGATTTTGGGATTGATCGGGTCAAAGGTCAAGGTCAAGGTCAAGGTCATGAAAATGTCAAAATCTTCTTTTTACTATAGCACGGTCAATGTATATCCAATTGGCTGCAACTAATGCCAACATTTTCATAATTCAATGCTCAATGTTGTGATATGCGAAGGTAAGCGCTCTACCGAGTGCCCGTTCCAGTTTCGCTTATGTATTTACCCCTGTTGTTGATGGATGATTGGGGCTTTTGCCACTTTAGTCTATGAATAATTCATTACAGGGAGACTATGTTTGAGAAGTTGGCTCCTTGGCAACAATAATTACTTAGGAAATTGTTGTTTTATCTAATTAAAACTGGACGCAGCGATCGGTTCAGGTCGTACGACGTCAGCACAAAGTTCAGGAGTTTATAAGATTAAAGGGGTTGCACCCTGCATGTCTTTACATTGTTCTTTTCTCCCAGTGAAATAATGACATTTACATAAGGCCTATAATGTGACAGCCTTTTGGCTCGATCTTCTAATCCACTGACAGGAGGATAATGACCCCTCTGAAGAAATGCATTTCCTGGTTCCACCCCCTCAAGCGGGAACGTGTGCTCCTTCTCTCTTTCTCATGACTGTACATTGAATATATTATATGCTGTTCGGACAATACAAGAGATTTGAAGAAAACACTTTCGACTCTGTTTTTGTGTTGGCTGACATTTCTTCACGATAGAATTACTGAAAATAATTGTCAATATCATCCCTAATTTTCTGGCATGAACTCATTGAAACATACTCTCTGGAGATCTTGGCACACTTGGCACTTTATTTTACCGGATACTTTAACCTGCTAGAAATTCACTTTGGTCACTGCCTTGTGTATATATTTAGTTTCCTCTGTATATTTAGCATTTTAGTATTAGTATTTAGTATTGTTATTGTGTTTGATTTGTATCTTTTATTTGTAATATATATATATATATATATATATAATTTAATTTTACATTGCTGTATTTACATATATGTTGTATATATATATATATATATATATATTGTATTTTTTTTGTATTTTATATTTCACTTTTTGTACTTTATGCACAGTCACTTTCTTTCTTTCTTATGTTTATATTTTATTGTGTTTAGTTTATTGGTGCTACTGTGTCAACAAATTTCCCCTTGGGGATTAATAAAGTATATTTCTATTCTATTCTATTCTATTCTAATAATGCTCTAATGTGCACCGGCTGCTGTGATCCGGAAATGTCCCCACTGTGGGACTAATAAAGGATTATCTTATCTTATCTTATCCAACATACACATCATATACTGTGGCTGCTACAAGAGAGACCGTTGGGAGAGAGTTCATGGCTTATCAATGTTTCTTCATAGAAAGTCTGGGACATATCTAAACATTGGGTCAGCGGCCCTTTTACCCTCTGAACCTGCTGCTGGACACAATGCAGATAGATGCATGAAGGCCAATAGAGGGAGCCCAATAGCCATTTGTCCTCAAGCCGAGACAGGACAAGGGGGAACCACCACCGTTTGCTTACATGCAAAATGGTTGAAAGACAAATGGAAGAAAAGTTCACCAAGTTAGATGCAGGTAGCAGAGTTTCACTTCTAATATGTCTCAGGCTTTCTGACAGCCGCTAACGAGAAGCTGTTTGCTGCCCTTTTGTGGGGTTGGATTAAAAAGCGAGGTGGACGGCTTTGAAATGCGGGGTTTGTCCCCGGCAGCAGATGGGTGGTGGTGGTGATGGAGGGTGTGTGGAGTCAGAGACAGCTGTGGTCCGTCATTTTGTTCCAGAGGTTTCCAGGCAGCCATCGGGACCTGTCGGCTGGTTTGCCTCCGCTCCAGAAAAAGAGACAAAGGGTCTCAGGGGGGACGGCAGGCGTTTCTGTTCCTGCGATCGTTCTAACCGCTGCTGGGGCTCACCCCTCTGTCACACTCGGCTGTGTCTCACACTCCTCTGCACAATAGTCATAAGGTGGCTCTTCCGTCCTTTAAAGATTAATGACATTGAACGATCGTTCATTGCAAAAGATGATTTGGAGACGATGGGACTCAACTGTTGTATCAATAAGAAGGAGAACAGGATTTTACAGCAGATAGCTGGAATGTATATTTCACTGACTAAAGGAAACATTGCTCCCTCCAAGTATTTGTTTTGTCTTGATTTGATCCACCTGGCCCTGGGATGATCGATGGACTCATTACTTTCATTAAGTCCAGGATTTATTTTGTGATATAGAAATGCGTAGCTGTGTTCAGGCACAGCTCTGCTAAACACTACACAGAGCAGCGGTTTGAGTTTAAAGGGTTTAGGAATATTACTTCAATACATATTTGATGAAAGTGCTATCGATTCATTACACTGTGAGTAATGTGTGCGCGTGTTCATTAGGCGGCCGCAGAGTATCCATGTTTAATATGCTTTGTTTACAGTGGAGGGTCACATATGGGGAAACATGAATATGGAGCAGGTATTCTCCCCTCGTCTCCGAGCTTTGCACAGATGCTCGTCCTGCATTCTGCTCACACACCTACTGTACATGCAGATCAGGCCCATGTATGCACACACACACACACACACACACACACACACACACACACACACACACACACACACACACACACACACACACACACACACACACACACACACACACTCCCTTTCTTTAATTAAAGCATTTAAAGTAGGTTCGGAGACTTGCATACATATCCATGATTGACAGAGAGATTTCACTGTTATCTTTTATTATTCTTGGTAAAATAAAAAAAGAAACCTTATTGTGTCTCTTCCAGGATGTAAGCCTGGATATAATCTCAGACATCACCCCCCTCGACTCATAGAAAGGCATCTTCTGGGGGGAGGGGGATGGCAAAGAGCACCACGAAGGAGGTGTGGAGCACAGGGGAGGTGTGTGTCCTTCCGTGTGTGCTTTTCTTTTCTGCATCCCGAGTGTCTGTATATTTGTTTGTACAGCTGTGGCTTGAAAGTGAAAAAAGGGGGTGATCTGCTCCATGGAAGCGGTCCTGGCTCTGCCCCGCACCATTTGGCACAAAGGGCCCCCCTCCTATTATGCATGCTGCCGGTATCTGTGGGAGATAAGGTCAGATCCTGCTTATGAAACATGCTAAAGGTCTGCACCGGAAACCTCCCCGCGCAACTTCTCTTTTTTTAATTTTTAATTTCATTCTCTGCACGATATTACTTCTTTATCATCCACCTCTCCCGTCGGCATTTCTATGAACAGACGGACTCGAGACCGTTTCATCACATCGGATCATTCACCTGCAACCGTGACCTTCAAAATGTGCACAAAAGAAAGTTAAAATAATCCACGGCCACATAAAAGCGATACCGTTAATTAGAAGTGATACTGGTACCCAGCTGGAGCATAGCTGGATCTTTGTTGACATCCCTGTGCTTTGAGTGTAGCTGCGAGGCATGGCAAGTGTAATTCACTCAGGTGATGGGTTTAGTACAAGCGGATGCGCGGGGAGGGGGAGCCGCTCTCCTCCCCCGCTGACGGTCCTCGGCGGTTCTGGCATTAAGTCAGCCCGGCTCTGTGTACCGGCCGACAGCACGACAGCTGTTTCCTACGACTTGGGGGGAAAAACACATTGATTCACATCCTCGGTTGGCCTCATTTGGGAAGACATGGAGTGTGGCCAAAATACTCTCCACCGGCGCAGAGACGTGGACAGTAGAAAAAGGTCAGCAGCAGAAGAGAAGGATGAAGGAAGCACAGCTTTAAATGACACAAGCAATATTTCATCTATAAATGGATTTTAACCTTTTCCCATTGTGGGACATGGAACTCTGGACTTTTTAATCGTTCTTCTGGCCTGCGAGGGTAAAACTCTTTATGTATGTGGTCAAAATCTAGTTTTGGCTGGACTATATACTCTGTGGCCACTTGCTTAGCTACAGCTAAGCAAACCAAATCAGTCGAATACAATCCTGTAATATGTGTTTTATGTCGCTGGGGATTCAACTTAATGGCTGAAGTTTGTGGTGCTGTTGAATTGTATTATGTCATACTGACCGGTGTTACTAATATTTACTCCATCCTCATTTGTATAGATGAGTTGGACATAAGAATATTACATAACAACAACATTACAACATAATAACCATAAACATAGGTTTTAAGCTAAATGAGCTAAACACCCAGACAGTTCAAGTGCAGTAACTGCACTCTTGAGTGGTGCTCTGTATTTTATCTTAATAATAAGAGGAAGTGGAACCACAAATCAGCCTCACAACGACCGTGTTTCGGGAAGAAAATGTTCTTGCATCCAGACATTAGCATGTATCCTGCCGTCCTCGGTATTGATTCGCCAAGTGAACTCTCATCTGACAGCCCCCCCCCCCCCCCCCCCCCCTCTTTTTGTAAGTGCTGTTGAAGGCTTTTGAAAAGCTTTGGCGCTTTACTCAATGCCTGTGCAATACCTAAACACAGTCAAATGAAATCATAGGTAATGCTCGTTATGACAAGTCATTGTAAGGATGCAAATGATATAACACATTCTTTATTGATCCCCAATTTGTTTTCACAGCTTGTACATGCCGGCTGTAGAAGCACTGATATGAGAATAACCTGATGGCACACACATTGGCACTAGAAATACACACACAAGCATCCTAAAATTATTAGATTTACCTTTTTATTCGTGCTGCTGTGGTCTCTAACAAATATCTAAATATTTTATTCTGGAGGTAATGAAACACATTTATCAAAACTAATTCTTGTCATATCATGCAGTTTAAATCACTTGTAAAAGAGACAGTGGTGCTCCGATCAATAGTTTTCTCATGCTACTTCAAACATCGATCCTCTCCTTTGAGATTTAATTAGTTCCTGAATATGTTCAGTGTAACATGAATATTGTGGTATGGCTATTGAACGCCGGGATGATCTATACTGCATTTGTTCAGGGATCAATTATGAATGTTGTAATTTACTATTGATGTAATTGATCGATTTATCTAATTATACTGGAGACAGTTGTCAGCCCTTTTACCGTGCAGCTCGATGAGCAGCTCATCAGCGGGGCGTCTTCGGGAGTAACACTAAGCCGACTCCTCTCGCTCCACCACTGGGTGTGCTCGCTTCTCATTTACAGAATAGTCGATGTATGAATGTGTATATATTTATACATTTATGTCAATGATTCACATGCATGGAAATCCAGGGATCACACTTGCAAATGTGTTAAGATACATAGCGAGTTAAAGTGTTCTTATTTATACCTCATAATCAATATATCGCTGAATTAATAGCTGTTTTCCATTCATACTTTGATAATATTATGCAAAAGAGTATATGCCATTATAATAAACTGACACTACGTATCTAAAATGACTTCATGTATAGTAAGAATAATATTGCTATAAATATTGCTATTTAATAGTTGTGACCCATCTATTGTCAGGATCTACAGTGTTTGTCTTGTGTCTCTCGCGTCATCTATTTCCCTGGACTTCCTGTCCCTGTTTCCACCTGTGTCCAATCACCAGATTATAAATTATGTGTTTATTGCAAATAACACTGTATTGATTCTATTCATACCCATCATCTAAAATGCCCTTGATTGTTTTTTGGTTCCCCTGTATGCTTTAATGCAGTGGTTCTCACATTTTACCCCATAAGCAGCACAACACATATTTGTTTGAAAAAGAAATAAATACACAGCACTCATCATCAGTGTCTGATCTAGAATCAAATATATAAAATTAAGTTTTTTTTTCTTACTTTTATATTTAATTGAATATTTATTAAATAAATATTTTTAAAGGATTTTTTAATGGATACTAATTTTAAATATATTTTGAAAAATGTCACGTACCACCTGGAGTACCTTCACGTACCTCTTGGGGTACACGTACCCCCATTTGAAAACCACAGCTCTAATGTGCAATAAGATAATTGACAACAAATCGTGTTGGCAGAAACTGCATGTGGTAGTTATCAATGCATCCAGTGCCAACAAATCTGCAAAAATATGAACACAATTTAAATTAGAATATTGTTGAACCGCCACCAGAGGACTGCAAAATGGAATGCAAATTCACTAGTTTAATTACATCTCGTGAAACTACTCCCCCAATACTTACAGCCGCTGACTGAGTGAACCAACTTCCTGCTCTCCCACAATCACACTGGTGGGAACACAATGAAAAACAAATTGAACAGAACCAACCAAATAGATTAAATAGAACATGGCAGATACATTTCCGATAGAACTCACCTTTGTTATTGGCTCAGTGATCATGCTAATCACATGTGCTAACACACATAAATTATCTTTATATTTTGATGTAAACAAACTGTATTCTCAAGAATGAATGAAAACGGTATTTCAAGATGAATGGACTTTCTCTCGGAGATGCCTCTCCAGCAATTACAATTTGAGTAATAAAAAACGCAATTAAATTATCTTTCTATGAGTCATTACTGTTGTTGTAAAAATCTGCAGCACTTCATACACCTCTTGTAAAACATCTAGATAATCTAGTGGGTGCACAATTTAATTATTTCAGAATCTTTCGAACATTATGGTTTATATTTCTTTCGATAAACCACATGTCTGGCTCAGATGGACAGCTGCTCACTACACAATAAAAGTATGATTCTGCTCCAGGTACATTTGCAATTCACATTTGTTTGATGAGCTGTAATTTATACTTTTTAAAACATGTCCTGTTTGATCTGGTTTTACTGGCACACTCGCAACATTTTTCTACCCTCCCACACCGTTTCTAGCTTCCCTCTAACGAACTGTGTATCCACTGCGTTTGTTTGTGATTAGTGTAATTGTATTTACCTTTTTCAAGGGCAGTTTTGAGGTGAAGTTCCTAGAAGGCTCCCTCTGAAGATGGCAATTACTGGGAAAAAACATGTTCATTCAATTATAGTCAGTAAAACTGGTGTGTGTGTGTGTGTGTGTGTGTATCTGTCTGTGTCATTATCATAAAATGTGTTCCTGGGAACACATTTGCATCAGGTGTGTTTTTGCTGTTTATATGTCTGTATATACATAATTTGTCAACCAAATAGCATCACAACTATCCAAGATGCAGTCACAAAGGTTTAGGTGTGTAGTTGAGATCAAATGAAAGGTAAAATGGCTCTGGGTCGGGCGACTGCAATGAATGCAGGTAGGAAGTGAAAGGGGCGTAAAACACTGCAGGTGTGTCTGACAAAATGTTTTACACAATGTAATGTACGCACAACGTAATGTGTGCATGTGTGCATTGTTGCTGTTGCCATTGCCATGTTACATGTCGCCGCTAGCTAGGTCTGAAGCTAGGTCTGAAGCTAGGTCTGAAGCTAGGTCTGATGCTAGGTCTGAAGCTAGGTCTGATGCTAGGTCTGAAGCTAGGTCTGAAGCTAGGTCTGATGCTAGGTCTGAAGCTAGGTCTGAAGCTAGGTCTGATGCTAGGTCTGAAGCTAGGTCTGAAGCTAGGTCTGATGCTAGGTCTGAAGCTAGGTCTGAAGCTAGGTCTGAAGCTAGGTATGATGCTAGGTCTGAAGCTAGGTTTGAAGCTAGGTCTGATGCTAGGTCTGATGCTAGGTCTGATGCTCAGCCGCCATCATGAACTTGCTTGCTCTCGTATTTTTTCCACCTCTGAATGGCGTTAGGTTTGACCATGCTGAACCGAATACACTGTACACGTAGCATAAATCCGTTTAGAAGCTGGTTCTTCTTGTTTCTTCTTCTAGTTTTTCTCGTAATTATCAAAGCTAATGCCAAATAAATGTAAAATAGTGACAGAGCCCTTCCGACGAGCTGCCTACTCCGCCATACGCTAAACCGAAGTCACACATCCTTTTCTAAATTTTAAAATACAGAAAAACTCTATTTTAATTTGATTAAACAACTGCAAAATGAACCTAAATGCATTAACTCAGAGACATTCGCAATCTGTAACACGAGGTAATGATAACCAACATGGTTGGGTACCCGCGGTCTAGACATAATGCTGTCTGATTGGGTGTTTGTTAGCAGCCAGTAATACTTATCATTTGTCCATTGTTAGTAGATCTGCAGCAAACTGTAAACATTGCACTCACTTGATGGCTATTTTATGTTCCCACAAGCACTTCCTCTGACAGTAATTGCACTGAAGCATCACTCCTATTATCACTGGATTGATCATGTCGAGTTACTTCGCTTTAGAGAGAGTGCACAATTGTTGTAATTTTGCAGGATTGGTGCTCCTAGCGGCTAGAGCTTCGCCACCGTCCGCACAAAGAGGCTTTGATGTTGGCCTTGGCGGATCAAAGATGGTAGAGGTGGACCTGCCAGGTGCACTGCTCTTTCATCTCACTTATGTGTCTGCTGGTTTCAATTCTCTGTATAGGGGACAAAACAATGTGTGCCATTCAGGCGCACTCCACATTTCACACCAATAGGACTTACCTCGATTTCAGATACTCTATTCAGGAGGCAGTGCAGGGTTTTCACTGTGGTATGTGGCGTGTGAAAAAAGGCTGATTGTTTTTTCATAGTCTTATTGTGCTCCCTTTCTTAGCATTTTGGATGCAATTTGTAAGGCAAAAGCAACCGTCCAGAGATATGTGCAACATCTTAAGGCTCGATCTTAATCCTTCGACCTTAAAGCAGAAAAGAAAAGAATGGGGTTTCTCGAAACTCATGAATATTTGAGTTTGCGTCGCTGTTTGCTTGCTGTTTTCTACCACAGCAAGTGTAAGTGTTAGTGTTGTGTACCTTCTACATGCAGCCCTAATCTCCACTGACTGCTGCAGAAACTGGAAGGGAACTTGGAAACGTCACAATTCTTGTCAAAACTCATCACTACAACAGTTTTTTTGATCCTCCCATTTATACACAGCCTAACCACTCCTTGTGTCTCCTGTTTGCTTTTCAAACACGGAAATATCCCAAAGGACACTTCTAAGTGCCTCCACAGAAGCGTTCCAAATTATTGATTACAAATGAGATAATAAAAGCCTGCATGATTTCATAGGCTCTGGGGTAAAGATAGCTTGTCAACATTTACATATCCTGTTGCAATCTATTACTTTGAATACGCGTTGGCGTGTTTCACCGGGCTCTCCTCTACACGTGACTTATGGATCATGAATAACTGGATCATAGATCGCTTCAGCTTGGATCATTGATGCTTTGATCTCAATGTAAGCGGTGACGTCCTCATGCATAATCAGGGGATCGATTCCGCCCGCCTCTTCCTGGCAAATTGATCGGGAAACTAATTGTGCCCTTTTCTCTGAGCAGCATCTCACCGTGGAATCATTTCTCCTTTTCTAAACTACCAATCGTGTTAAAGAGAATATAAGCAGTCTTACAATTTAGCGGGGAAAAGAGCCCATTTAAACGGCAATTAACGTCACACGTTCAGTTTAAGTGTGCCTGCCTGAAGTTGTGGCTATTGCAATTGTGTAAATAAACATTAGTGGACTTTGCATTTCCCCTAACAAAAATGAACAAGACAATGAGCGACTAAGTGCACTATCAGTATAAGTCTCTGTGCCTCGTTGCAGTATCGAACTAGAGTGGCGATGTAATCCTGTTCGAGTGAGAGAGGGTTTCATCTCTCAGACAACATCTGGATAATCTATTCTCTGGACAACAGCAGGAGCTGATTTATTTCCCAGTTGGTTGCTCAACCATGCACACAATACAACCGACAGAACAACAGACAAATTTAAGTGCTTCGAAAAAATCTTTACTGAGTTAGAGCATAGATGTTTGAGATGTTTATCTATCTATCTATCTATCTATCTATCTATCTATCTATCTATCTATCTATCTATCTATCTATCTATCTATCTATCTATCTATCTATCTATCTATCTATCTACCCACCCACCCATCTACCTACCTACCTACCTACCTACCTACCTACTACCTACCTACCTACCTACCTACCTACCTACCTACCTACCTACCCACCTACCTACCTACCTACCTACCTACCTACCTACCTACCTACCTACCTACCTACCTATCCATCCATCCATCTATCTATCTATCTATCTATCTATCTATCTATCTATCTATCTATCTATCTATCTATCTATCTATCTATCTATCTATCTATCTATCTATCTATCTATCCATCTATCCATCTATCCATCTATCCACCCACCCACCCAAATAAAATAAAATAAATAGTCTAATCTAATTGGACAGTAAATTCTGTGACACTTAAAAAAAATACCTGAAAGAGTCTTCTGATATGATGCTCGCATGATGACAGATTTTGCGAATGAACTTCCTAAATGATTACAAATTGCTGCAACAATATTTCAGTGTTTATAAACTAAAATCACTTAGTTAGGAGAACCACATGGATGGGGCAAGTTAAATAAGCAAGTGGTTGGAGTGCATTGTTGGCATGATTACAGCAATAACCACTCAAACCTGAAAAAACAGATCTATTGGCTCGTCAACAGTAAATTGAGAAATGCGCCCCGTCCTTTTGGCGTCCATGTAATCCAATTGGGCACCCGACTTCAGACAATATTTTCAGGTCTATTCTCTCAGCATGCCTAGAGCCAATTTGTCTAGAAAACACACAGACAACCTGCTAAAACTATCAAAATTATACATTGCGTATATGAATGATATCATTCTGATAAATGATTAAAAAAGTGCATCCCACACTATTAACCTTCCTCCTGTCTCTCTATGCTCTCCCAGAGTTATTCATTTCCCTCCCACATCATCACATTTCAAAATCCATCCATCCTATATTTATAATTATTTTGTTTAATTATGTGCTCATGCCATATGTATCAATTATGTCAGTTGTTTCTACACAAAGCGATGAGCAGACACGGAGAGAGAAAGACGGGGATTGACTGAAACAGTGAGGAAGCAGATTTGCTTATTGACTGGTGCAGAGAAATGGGTTTCTGCTGTGGACATCCAGGCACTTTGCAGCTTTCCCACATGCAGTGTGAATCCTGAGTCAGTGTGTTATTTGAGATCTTGGGTACTAAATGTGTTGGTCGGATCGGGGCCTTACACCTCCAGCTATAGAGCAACATTATCCATCATTGGAAAAAGTGTTTGTTTTCAACTGAAGAATGTAAATCCAATATTAAGTCTCCTTTTAGCTGTGTTTTTGGTCTCCACCAGCTCCTGAGTGCAATATGGCATTTTAAGCTGATAAAAAGTCCACTAATCCCAAATTTCACGTCTGCTTTTTTGTTTTTTTTAAGGCGAGTTCATTAATAAAGAATTGAGCCAAATCAATCGAGAAAAACTGTAAGATGATAAAAAGTCCACTAATCCCAAATTTCACATCTGCCTTTTTGTTTTTTAAAGACTCTTTTAATTCTATAAATGTTGAAAACAGGTGCAGATTAGCAGTGAGTGTGAATCAAAATTGCCACCTGAGGAACTCCTTTCACATGTAAGTTATCGTGTAAATCCATTGTAAATATATTGATTATATAGCAAATATTATGGTTATAGTTGAACAATCAAAACAACAAACATTGTAATAATCTTATTACTGGACTGCGAACAAGTTTGGACTGTGATGTCTTAAATAAAATGTATGCAGCGCTGACAATGATTGATGGCTGTCTTATGAGTAAGAAATCTCAATAATACTAAAAAAGACAAGAAAATGAGGTTTGTTGCGAGCCATTTGTTTCTGGGGACAGGCTGCCCATGAAGCCCCTTCGCCTTAAACAAGCAGACTCGAGAGCTCATTTCAACACAACAGAGGGTGATGGAGAGGGGCCTGTCTCTATTTCGTCAGGCCTTTGATGGAGTCATTGAGAGGTACCAGAGATGAGGAGCCTAGATTCAGATGGAGAGTCGGAGTTCAATTCAATTCAGTTCAGTTTATTTTGTATGGCCCGATATCACAAATTAGTCTCAAAGAGCTTTACAATCTGCACACATACGACATCCCTGTCCCAGGACCTCACATCGGATCAGGAAAAACTCCCAAGAAATAGAAAAAAACCCTTTTCAGGAGAGCAATATCCAGGATGGACAGAAGCAATAGATGTCATGCGTACAGAAGGAAACATTACAGAGTTACAACACATTCAATGAGTATGACAGCCTGTATGAATAGTTCGTAGTAGACCACGATCCAGACCTCTACAACCCATCAGGCAGATGGTGATAGAGAGGAGGAGTGGGCGGAGCATCAGCAGGGCCATGGCATCAGACCCAGCCAGGTCCGATGGACCCTATGAGACGTGAAGTCACAAGGACTCCGGGGAGGAAGCAGAGTTAATAATGTGCAATGGAGAGATGCAAATTCATTCATAAGCAGAAAGAGAAAAGGAGAGAGGTGCTCAGTGTATCCTAAAACGTCCCCCAGCACCCTATAAGACTATAGCAGCATATCTAATGGCTGGACCAGGTGAACCTGATTTAGACCTAACTATAAGCACAATTTTAATAAGGTATGTATAGCTGAGTCGACACAGATCTTCCACTACATGGTGCATAACAGTGAACATGCTGTATATACAGAGGGAAGTGGATCCACTGTGTGTGTTCAGGTATCCAAGGGAACAGATTCCAGTCCAGGGACCTTTCTGAGCCGGGGTCATGCAGAGGGATTGCTAGTCACATCCTTGAAAAGGGCAAACCATACCGCTTCTTTCACCAAACGCTACAAGTGCAGGAGGTGTACCATTTAAAGGTACAGGTACTTTGCTTTATTTCATCACATTACCAAGTTTGTATTTGCCATCTGTTGGCATTTTATCAGAATGACCGAATGTGAAGGGTTTAACGTTAACACGACTGTCAGCTAAGAGTAGGAGTAATACAACTGGTATTACTTTTTTATACAAACATAAGAACATAGTTTGAAGTCTGTTCTTTTCTTATTTTAATCAATTGATCAGCTTTCTAGAAATGTTAAATTTTTATAATGGATATATTTTTAACATGGCATTCTTTTTTTTTGACTTAAAGATTCTTTTCAATTATTGTTTTGTTGTCTTGCTCCATTTGATACGTACAAGACAACTGAGCCTAAGGAGATCTGTACATAATAAAGTATTTTAAAAATATTTGAACATTCAGTATAATTAAGTGACATTAGAGGAGAGTAACCATTTTTTCCTAGTGAGTCAGATGTTTTGCTCTGTTTTCTAAAACAATGCTAACACAGTTCCACACCAAGCACTTATAGTCACAATTCGAAATGGAGCTTAAAAGCCTCATTATGCTTTTGACATTGATCTTTTTGTATTGTTTAACAGCTCCTGAAAATGTTCAGCAACGGAGCTCAATGTTTTCATTCATCTAAATAATAAAAGCTGCTAAAACTAAATAAAATTGCTTTCAAAATAAAACAGCGATTCATGGAGAGTAATCATGCTATACGAATAAATATGTATTTTTTTCCACCAAAGCTCAACTTTATCTCGATAGGTGCTGTTGGGATTAACAGCCCCTTGTCCTCAATACATCAGGAATATGAAGGTTTGCTGGATTTTTTGCTGTTAAATGATAAGAACCTAAATGGAAATGCTCCTTTGGCTTAAATAAACATCATATCTTCATGCATTACAAAATCACCATTTGACCAAAGATAAAACACTTCTGCAGAGAGAAGTCCTGCCAAATATATGTAACTAAAGCACTAACAAGTCTTTTTTAACAAGTCACTTATTTAGAACATTTTCTGGGTGTTTTATTTTATCCTCATTTTGCATTTACAGAATGTTACCATAGAGTACCCTGAAGCAGAACAAAAAAGTAAACAATCTGTAGCGGTTCGGCAGCTGCAAATTAGAATTTTAAATTGTAGGATTATGCGAAGAATGAATCAACAGCATAGTCAGAAAAGTTTTTAAAAACTGACAATTTAACAAACCAAACACAACAAACCAATACTAACGGATTCATGCAATATTTGTAAATGGAGAGTATGGCCAACAGAGAAGCAGGAGCAGACCTGATTTAAGGTAAACATCTTTGTATACGTGGAGTGCATATTTGATAAAAGAGTCGGGTTAAAGCTGGAAAGCATCTGTCGCTGGAAGCAGAATTATCTTTGCTCAGTATTTCATAAACATACTTTGCAGAAGTCTCGATCATTGATTTAAATTAAAATTATGATGCATACTGTCGAAAAGCCAGCATAATTGTGTGAGGCTGAGGCTGATGAACAATTACAAGGCTGCATAAATGAAAAGTGTATATATAGTACATACTGTATATATAAATGTTAAGTTACATGCGGTTTGGGTACATCTGGTAGTTGCTATGGGCAACAGTTTCTCGAGCAGTGTGACTGATATACTTTGTGAATATAACCTCAATATACGAACAAACTCAAAGGACATATAAAGCTTGTTAATAAGAGGTCCTGAAAACAGCAATTTAGCTTCTGTATATCATCGCAATTGAAGATTATTATGAATGCAGATCATTTAGAGAGTTTTACATTTGATAGCTGTTAACAGTTTGATGTTTTCTGAGTAGGTGTACATGTGGCATCTGGATTTTAATGGTATGCAACAGCTGGCCAATAATGGCTTAGTTCAGTTTTTTCCATCTTTACGTTTGCAGTTGCAATAAACAAAGTAAAAGCAGCAGAAGACAACATCCGTAGCGCCTGCTTACATGCACATCTTATTTAAATACATTGGAATTGGTTGTCTTATTGTGTGGCACTTCAATAACTGGGATCTGTTTTTTTTAACTCAGGTGTCAAGTTCAGTGGTTCTTTAATCAATAAACTAAATATGGGAGCTTCCTCTAGTGTCGTCGTCAGCTTTCAGGGGACTACGTTTATTATTGACAGAAAATTAAAACAAATTTCCTCGTCATTAATTCAGTGTGTTGGCAGCACCAGCCTTAGGAAGCAGACTTACTGAGAAGCAAAGCATCATGTGAGATAAGTAAAACAATAAATATAATATAATTACTGTCCATAAAAAATGTTCCTCCATGATGTATAATATGTATAATATAACCCCAAATACACACTGTAGGAGGACTACATCTACATGAAGCTGTGGATGGCTCCTCCAAAACGCTGTCAAATAACCATGTCTTGTTTTATTATCAAGTGTCACTTAATTGTTGTTTGTTATTAATTGTAAATTAAATTATAACAACCAACCTTTGGGCTTGTAAAAAGAAGAAGAAAACAAATTAGCTGTACAATTTTTTGTTTTGTTTCTACAAAACAATAAAGAATAAAATATTTTCAATTCTGAAAATAAATCAAACACATGCTCTCATGGACGAGGGTATTAGTTTGCTTGGATCTCGAGTCTGATCAATATCCAACCTGAAACCAATCTTAAGTATCCTGACTGAGTGTCTCAATTAAATTAAGGATAACAATAGCTTTAACAATTAAATTAGGGTTTATGGTTTATCTGTTTTGTTATATAATGAAGGAGGAATGGTTATTCCCCATAATAAACTAAAGTCTTTGTTTAAAAGTATTAATTGCACTTAACAATGGCCTCTTTATTTACAGTTGCATGCGTTTTGGTAGTTTAGAATTGTTATATACAGATGTGGAGCACAGTCTGGACTACGGTCTCCTTCCTCCTGCCTCCTGCCTCCTGCCTCCTGCCTCCTGCCTCCTGCCTCCTGCTTCCTGCCTCCTGCCTCATTGTTCTCCCATTCCAGGGTCTTTGTACTTTCTAGCCTTACAGGTTTACATGGATTATATCTGGACTCTTGTTCTGCCCGACATAGGACCCAGGACAGAGGATGCCGTTTGTGTACATATTGTAACGCCCTCTGAGAAAAATGTGTCATTTTTAATTTTGGGCTACACAAAATATAATTGAATTTAATTTAATACGTGTGAATATTATAACGCCTATGCAAGCAGCATCATGATGGGAAAGTATAAAAACAGATATTACACATCCTATTCGCTCAGTTCGATTTCAACAATAACGCTCAAAGTTTTGCTTAACTGTATATAACCCATTTCACTTTGACTTTTTCTCACATTTCCCTTTCTGTGAATTATTTTGGCATTAAATACATAGGTGAATTAAGATTTGTTGGGTCAAATGGAAGATCTAAACACTGGGATGCAGCTGAGGTTTGTCGTCTTGGCACTGAACTACTTGTCAATCATTCTATTACAGCAATAGATTGTAGTGCTATAAGCTGTCTAGATCTGCACACTGGTATTAACCCTGGGCTCCGAGGGCTGAGGAGGTTAGTTTGGAGCTCAGGGAAATACTCAAACTGAACCACAGCCAGTTTGCATCTTTCACTGACAATTAGAGAAGTATTCCTGGTTCTATGGGAGCCAATGAGTGATAGAGAGCGAGCTTGTAATCATCTGTATCCATTATTGGGCATGTGACATGGGAATTTACTTTGCCATGGTGGCTCCACCGCTTTGACTAATTGAGCCACCATCTGGACCGGCTCCCTGACTTCACCACAAGGAAAGCAGGAGGCGGGACCACAGCTCCTTCCCATTGGAGGAGGCAGGTGGAGATGAGAGGCAGAGGGCTTACTGGGATGTGATACTGCTGCATGATATGTATGTAATCAACAATGAAGTCATCACTAATCATCTGAGGAAACCATGTACTAATTAAGTCTTTAATAATCAAAATTAATCTGCAGAAGCATATGGTGAGTTAGCACCAATGTTTGAGACTCAGATGCATAAATAAAAGTGTGATACGAGTGTAACACTGAATGTGTTTCTCGCTCCTCATTTTCTTGCTTGAGGTTTCTCCTCGCTTCTTCCCCTGTTAACCTTTCACACTCCAAAAGGCACGATAACATTTGGCTCTCATTTGGATGTGTCCTGTCTGTCTGTCAGCATTGCCGCTTTTGTGATTATGTGCTTAGTCTATGTTGGTCAAACTATTCCCAGAGAAGAAAAAGGTCACATGGAATTCAATGTTCAAGGATTTGAAAGAAATATCACTTCAGTTTCTCTTCTGTTCCTTTCTTTCTGCCAAGAATACGGCGTTCTTCTGTTTGGACCTTTGTTGGCTCAGTGAAACTGCAGCCACAGAAGTTTTGAATTCATAATAAACAAGCTGTTTGGTGTTTTCTTCCACTTTGGTTCCCGCTTTATACATCATAAAATATTCATTATAACCCTTTCACTTTCAGATGAAGCAGCTGTATTTTTATTGAGACAAAGCTGTTCCAGCTGTTTCTCTGTGACCTGCTGCTGGTTCCCGCTACATATAGATGTGAAAAAGCAAATATGTGTAGTTTGAATAAATGTATTCTTTTAACCTTACACTTTTAGTAAACGGTATTTTTGTGTTCAGGGTACGAGAGCAGGATTAATATAGGCTGAAAAACTAACTGTCAAACTTCAAAATCTCCCATTTGCTTGATAAATAGTATTGCTTTAGTTGTCCAATGTTTTCACTAATTGTCTCAAACTAAAGCCAGGCAGTTAATTATATTTTGTTTGCACAAGTGAGTGGATCCGGCAATTCAATGTTTAGGCTGCTCTGAAGAATACAAATTGGTGCCATGAGGCCAAGTGAAGAACTGGGAAGTAACTATAGTTACCAAAGAGCAGCACATTAGAGATAGCGAGAGTTTACGCCTCGCAGTTCTCAGAAGACACGGTCTTTGCATTTGTGTTGCTTTGAACACAATTAATACGATTGAACAAAATTGAGAAATTTCAAATGACGGAAATATGTTTGTTACGAAACTAGGGCTAAATCAATACAAATTCTGAAAAGAATACATATTAAAATTGACGACATTTCGACTTTCATATGTGGAGCAACTTCTGTATGTACAGTAGATGAAGGCACTTTACTGCCCCTGCTTGCTTTTATCATCCCATAATACATCAGTGTGATCAATAGGCCCCTTGGCTTTGATCTCATCTCTCTGCCGTCCTCGGTAATCAGCAGGGTGACGTACTCAGAGACACCCACCTGTCCTGTCCTTGTGTCCCGTCGCACAGGACCAAAGTATTACTCCTGTCATCTCTGACAGTGCTGCGATGGCGGGGCAGAGACGGGGGCTTTGTCCCACCGTCTTATTCATCTTTGAAATTGAGGAGACCGACACGCTGCCACTTCATGCGCTTCATACCCTCTGGCTTTCCCGAGGAATGTCTTTCAGATGAGGATGAAAGATGAAGTTCCTCAACTCCGTTGGCCTAAGGATTCTACAGCCGGAACTCATTTTAATATCAGGGTTATTTCGACCTGTGAAATGCTTTCACTTGAAGACGCATCGCATGCACAAAGGCAACGACATAGACCGTGTTTACATGCATTTGAATGTCTTAGTCGGACTGAAATGGAATTATCCGTTTCACGTAAACACCTTTGTTCGACTATGTGCGGTCCGACTACGATCCGATTAACACCCCTGGATAACTCAATCCGATCAGTTGATAATCCGACTATCGAGACATGTAATGGTGAATTGGATTAGGAACCGGACTTTGCGTCTTTGCCCATGCGCCACTTATCAGCCAATCCAAAAAAAGAAATGGGCTACACAATAGCAAATGAGAAAAAAATAATATCTCTTGTATCTGTGTAACATTTAATCCAGCAACCAATGAACCAATGTCTTCAAAACTTGAGCCCTGGAGTTGGAGTGAAAACAGCGCCACCTGTCGTATCGGAGGTGACATGCTTTCGGCCAATGATTCAAATTACTCACTGCCATGTATATTGGGATAATAGAAGATCCCCCAAAAGATAGCATAGTCCGACTAAAGCAATATTCAAATTATACCATCATGTAAACGCACTGACTGATAGTAAATAAACACTGCCACTGAGCACCAATCATCATTATGATATGACAGAGCCTTCACCCTGACTCCTAATAACTTGTAATGCTTTGGTAAAAGCCTCCACAGACTGGATTACAGAACACAGACATCTATAAAATGAGCAACGTTTGGCTTGTCTGCAGAGGAAGAGTGTGATCCATCCTTCAAAAGCAGCTCTTAAAACGCTGTCAATCACAGCAGCTCAGTGTTTGCCGGACTTGATGGAGATACACCCGTCAGGGAGCGTTTGTCTGCCGTTCGCAGACAGTTCAAGGTTAATTGATGTACATCATAAAGTATTTATAACAAAATGATACTCTTACTGCTCAGAGTGAACAGAATCACGTGGCGTGCATGTGAATGCGTATGCAAAGACCTTGAGATGAGGAAATAACGACGCAGACCCCTGAAGTCAGTCACTTGCACTTTGTTGAAGCAGGTTAATGAGTACCAGTTAATAGGAAAACTTTTCTCTTCCCTTAAGAACCAGTGTAATTATTTGATTTATGAGTGGCTGGAGGAAAGAAAGCAGCAACCGATCACTCTCACCACCTCAGAGGGCTTCAGCCTGGCCTTTGTCAGACAGACAAGCTACCTCTGTGAGCTCATCACATCACATCATCAACAGCACCACTCTGAAGAAATACACAACAGTTGTGTTATGTAAAAGGTCTGTGTTTGTTTAACACCCCATCCTCATTTTAAGCAGATAGTGAAATTATCTGGAGAACAATTAATTTTCCAGAGGTTTCAGTGAAACCAATCAAAACTGTATTCTGAGCGTTACACTTAATTTTCACCGCAGGGATTCTTTGTTATTTGGGCATGTAAACCACAAGCCACAAGAATACTGTTAATCACCACACATTGAGAGGCATTGTGATAGCTTTATCCTCGCACTTGTTGGAGATGTTGGAAGGGTAATCTTCTTGTTACTGTAAGCCAGTGGTTCCCAAACTTTTTCTGTCAAGACCCCCTTTGATGATATATCAACATTGGACGACCCCAAATTGTTCTTGTTTTTTAATGAATTGCATTATAATGCATGAACTGTATAAAATATATATTTTTTTCTTTCTAAAATAAGTACATATCACTTCACAGTTTATTCTTCAGTTTGTTAATAATAAAATATATATAAAATAAAAAATATATAAAATAATTTGTAAATACAATTACCCCCACTTTGGGAACCACTGCATTAAAGCAAAATGGGAAAAGGAATCTGGGATAGATATTTCTGAGGAAGAATGGACATTAATATGGGGGGTACCAATGGAAATGTACCAGTTCAATGAGCTGGCGAGAGTTTAACTGGAAAAATTACACAAGATATTTCATTATACTATCTCAGACATCTCACTATAGCGATACCACTCCTGAATGCTGGAGAAAATGTGGACACCAAAGCGCAAACCATTATCACATCTTCTGGGACTGTCCCATCATTAAACACTTCTGGAAGGCGGTACACAATACTTTACAGGACATCTTTCGCGAGGACATCCCTTTGGACTTTAAGATTTTGTACCTTGGAAATTTACCTCAGAGTTGGCCGAAAGGGGACAGACTCTTGATTAATGCATTGCTGGTGGCCAGCAAAAAGTCTGTTACTAGAAAATGGTTACTACCAGAGTGTCCTACAATTACATCTTGGAGAGACATCGTAACGGATATCTACAGAATGGAGCAGATCACAGCTCATGGCAATCAAAGAACAGAAACATTTCTTAAACACTGGCAAAAGTGGTGCAACTATGTCACAGATAAATGGCCTGACTGTATTTCTTTACTCTATGTAAAATGATTTATCCCTACTTTATTTATTATTATTAGTAGTTTTATTACTATGGTATTGTTTTTTTATTTTTTTCTTCTTTTTTTCTTCTCTTTTTTTGGCCTGTACTTCTCTATGTACAATGAATCTGAAAAATTGAAATATGTGTATGTGAGATTTTGAACACTAATAGAATACAAAAAAAAAAAAAAAAAAAAAAGCTGCTCAGCCATTGGTCCACTGAAAGCTGCTCAGCCATTGGTCCTCTGAAATCTGCTCAGCCATTGGTCCACTGGAAGCTGCTCAGCCATTGGTCCACTGAAAGCTGCTCAGCCATTGGTCCACTAAAAGAAGAAAATAGCAATAATAAAATATATATAAAATAAAAAATATATAAAATAATTTGTAAATACAATTAACTTAATTTCAAACAAAGTGCAAACAACATATACTGTATTTCCTCACATTGAACAGCAGGTTTTCTCAAACAATAAAATAACACAATTATGAACAAGGTGTGCAGGTCTATATGGTACATTTTATTTTGTGATCATATTCCTATGTATATTCCTATTCATATATATATATATATATCAGTGACTGGTGTGGGCTTGCTTTGCTTTACAGATTTTGTCAAAGCGGGGTTGCTGGTTGGAGATAGCTACTCTCAGTTCATTTAGAGTAGACCAGTCACAAATCTGTCCATCTTTGTACATACTTCCTTCTCTTATCTTTATCTTTCTCTGTCATTCCGTATCTTTCTCGCTCTGTGTCGCTGTGTGTCTCTCTCTCGTTCGCGCTCCCTCACTCTCTCTCTCCCTCGCTCTCGCTCGGGCGCGCGCTCGCTCTCTCGCTCGCTCGCTCTCTCGCTCTCGCTGGTTTTGCCACAGTCGGTCTGTGACATGAGCCGCTCTGGTGGCGTGGTTGGAACACAGTGCATGTCACGTTGGTTATTTTATATTGTTTTACCGGTGTATGTGTGCATCTGTGTGTGTGGGTTGGTGATGAAGCCGCGACCCCCCTGTAGTACCACCGCGCCCCCCCTAGGGGTCGCGACCCCTAATATGGGGTCCACTGCTGTAAGCCAACTTTTGGAAGAGACAGAAATGCCTCTTGCTTAATTATTGTCTTGACAGTGTCTTGAAAAGCGAGGGGGATTATCTGACGCCACAAGTATGGAAAAATGTAACAACAGACTCAAAGGAAAAAACAGCCACTTTTACCCTTCAACATATTTTGCACAATAAAATGTTTCATTTTCTACTTCTAGCTGCACAAGACAATAGGAGTATGATGGCACAATTTGTCGTTGCCCTTCTTTAATTTGGCTAAGTGAATGTGTTGCATATCCAGAGGCATAATTACACGCAGAGTTAAAAGGTCGTGGTGTAGTTTGTCAGAGAGAGTGGCTCTGCCTCGTCTCGGTGAATGACTGCATGCTGCGATCACTTATGGGAATGAGAAAGCTGCTGCGAGCAGAAAGAAAGAAGGAAAGATCCTTTCAGTGCAGATAAAATGGTTTGTCCTAAGTGCTGTTTAATGAGAAGCTGCCAATCAAATAAATGGCTATAATTGCCCCAGTTTAATTAAAATAATTCATGGCTAATTTCAAAGAGGATACGTTGTTTCTGTCCCTCCCTCCCCTCTCAGAGAAATTGATTTCCAATAATGTTCACATGGACACATAAAATCGAAGCTCTGAATCAAAAGTTTACTACATGTATGCAAATGTGGACAAACAAAAATGTGTATGACGTTGTTTGTATAAGAAGCTATAATTTTATCCTGTACTGTGATGTTTAGCATCTGCTTTTTTCTCTGCAAGCTTAACTTCTCCGTGAGGTCAAACGGGGAAAGGTCTTCTGGAATCACAGTCCCAAGATGGTAGTTCTAGAACTGTCTCAAGGTTGACTGCCATCCGCGTCCCAGAAGTGTCGAAACTTGGAAGAGGATTGAAATGTATTGGTATTTTAACCTTGTTATAACAAAAAACTCAACCTTCCTTTGACACAGTCTCATCATTGATCATATTTAGTTGGAGTCACTTAACATTTGACATACATATGGCTATATAAAGGTGCTAATGTGCCATGTTACAGTACAGATTTTGTCTTATTTTCAATTTAAAAGCCTTATACTTTATCTTTCCAATTTAGGTTTATTGGCAACATTTACAAACTTCCAACTGCTTCCAATAAACAATGAAAAAATGGAGATTGCTTAATACACCTAAAGTTACAGGTGATGTATCCAAATGCAACACAAAATGCCACTTTTAATGATTACTGCAGTCTCCAAATTATTCAACACATAATGCATAATGCAGACAGTATCTTTGTGTATGCTTTTCTTTGTTTGTGCATGTCAATGATCTCTTCTCCTAACATTTACATAGCCTATGTAATACTGATCTACACATATACAACCCTGTTAAATTGTTAATGTGCTCATGTCTGCTCCTTTGTTTGGCTCTGGAATTTAAGGCCTGCTTTTTTATGAAATTATTTTGCATGTCAATATATTTTTTTAGGAGTACGTCTCACAAAACACAAATATTATGTGGTGGAGGTTGATATTTCTGAGCATTCAGAGCTCAATTAAAGGCATCAACCGACCATGTAGAGTGGAATCTACACATTCCTGACATAAACTATAGTAACCGTTGTGTAGCAAAATATTCACATTAGATTATTTATGTTGTGCGTCTTCCGGCATTTGAGCCAAACTTACTTCAAAAAATAAACCAACTCTATTTTCTTTTTCATGCAGATTTGTATCCTAATTCTCTTTTCCAACTTCAAACCGGGACCCTGTGGTTTTGTTTTTCTTCTACCAGACACAGTCCAAGGTGGCCCTGAGTTTCTGTTTGCCCTCTGCTTTAGAAGCTGTCACACCGCTGACCCTCAAGCAGCGTGTTGTCGCGCGATACGCGATAAATACAAGCAACAACATCAGCGGGTTTCATTGATAACAAAGAATTCGGTCGGGGACATTTTCTCTTGCAGATAACTTTAGTTTCACTTTGTAAAAGTGGTGCATCTAAGAATACCCCAAAACTACATGGACCTCTGTGCATCAGAAAATGTATGTTGTTCATCATATTGTGTTAATATTTATTGACTCTATTTTTGCCAAGGTAAGTAGAAACCCCAAAAACTTGGAATCACTACCCAAACTTTAGGCCTATGTAAAGTCCTCCTATTCTGTGGGGAGACTTTCTACGAGATCTTAGAACCAAGCTGCAGAAATTTGCTCCCATTCAGCTACACCAGCTTTAGACCCCGTTTACACGATGGGAAAACGCATATATTTTCATGCGTTTTGGCCTTTCATTTACACAAAAACTGAGGTTTTATCACGGAAAACGATCATTTCTAAAAACTCTGGCCAAAGTGGAGATTTCTGAAAACTCTGTTTTTGTGTTCGCGTGTGAACGAGGTCAAACAGAGTTTTAGGTGGTCAAACGTCACAGTATGCAACTAACAATGCTTCACGTCACATGGGCGTCCTATGCGGACGTATGGGGACGGCGTATTTATGCGGGTTCATATAAATAGAAACTTTTCTGAAAACGACCTTGTGTGTACAACGTTATTTTTGAAAACAGAGAAGCAGAAATATTTGTTTCTTTAAATACCCAACTATGTGTAAATGTGGCCTGAGTGTCATGGTCTGGGATAGGCTCCTCCCACTAATTAACCGGCGCAGCTGGAAGTCATTCCCCAATCAAGCTCCAGGCTTGATTTCCTCCAGCCCTACACTCATTCCTTGCCACATCATCAGTTAGCAACCGGGAACTTTTAGACTCCTCCCCCCTTGTGTGCCGCTCTCCTGTGTGATTGCAAGCCCCGCCCTGATTGTTTCCACCTGTGCCTCGTTCCTCTGCGTATTCAGTCTGAGTCCTTACCTGTGCCAGTTTGTCTCTAAATGTTTTACGAGCAGTAGGCTACAGCGTTTTCCCCCATGTTGCTTTCCTCGTGCATGACCCGATTTGTTCTCTCGTGAGTTTGCCCGCCCATTTAGATACCTTTGCCTCCCTGGATGGATTACCTGTGTACCGAACCCTGACTGATTAAACACGTTTTTTACACCTGCCTCCCGTGCCTCCGAGACTGCGAGTCCTGCTCACCGTGGTACCAGTTCCCTAACAGGCAGGAGCAAACTGACCTCATTAACACATCTCACTCCCGGTAATGTTATACATGTAAACACTTCCCGGTAGTAGCCACACTATCCACATTTCTTGTGAAATGTTCTAGTTTTCATCTGCTGTCGTCAATTTATTTTAAGGCAGCCTGAAATAACATTTCCAATAAAATAACGCAGCTACGCATTCATGTTATTGTAAAAATGAGTTTATAGTCTTATAGTCTTATAGACGTGTTTACAGTCTTCTTCAATACAGCATGGTGTTCATTCTGTAAATCATTAATTTAGAGTAAAAGAGACCACAGTGCTTTTGGGCATACTGTGTTATGCAGTCTGTTTTTTGTCTGTGTTATTTATTTTGGAACATAAACAATTCAGTGTGGGTTTAGTGAATTACCGTAACCAACTCACAACTCACACAGGCTCCGCCCGCTCCTTGACTCTGGGTAATACTCTCCTCTAATCCCCAGGCCAATCCAGATCTTCTACACCAAAATCAGGAAACAGTTTCTTAGTTGGCTTGGCCTTGTCACACTAGTGTCTGAAATATTGTTGTACATAGTTAAGATTTCCCTTTATTGAAAATGAGAGACCCACACCATGAAACACAGACTAAATGGTATGGGTTGTCTATATAGATAAAATATTTAAATTCATCAACATTATTGGAGGTTTTATGACTTTATGTTAAGTTGAACCCAAACGCAACCCTTTTTTTCCTCCCCATCTCAATCTACCATCTTTTCTGTCTTTCTCTTCGGCATTGTTTTTTTCTGCTCTAAGAGGCACTGCAAAGTTAGGGTGGACAAAGACTGAGAATGTTGTTTCAGTCCAAATGACAATACAGGGGAATGAATATACCATGAATGTCTTTCTTGCTTTCTCTGTCTTCATCTCTTTCCCTCTTTGCCTCTCCTCCTCCTCCCTTTCTCTCGGTCTCTCACCCTCACGCTGGCCTGACACCAGAAGAGTTAGCGCTCCAGGCACTCAGTCTCTAGTTGTTTGAGCTTCACAACAAATAGGTAGTTATTGGAGAGGGGTGGATGGCCCCCAAAAAAAACAACACAAGCTGAAAGACGAACGTGTGAGAGATCTCAAATATTCATATTCAATCACACTGTGACATGGAACGGCATGAGGCTCTGTGTTATACGCTCATCTAAGATGCAGGGCAAACAGTAACCGTAGGCAACGTCTGACAGGAGAAAAGACAAACCCCACAGGGTGTCCATCTGAAGCTGATGGAATGTGCGAGTGAATACAATTGAGGGACTCTCATACGCAGTTTTCTGGTGCAGTCAATAGCAGGTGTATTTTAAATATGCATTGTGTTGCAGTGTAGTATGTGACCTGTGAATTAAGAGGCTGCATTTAGACCCAGCACTGACATTTGAAAGGCTCAACATTTAGCAGCTCTGAGGGTGACATCATGGCCTGCTGTGAACTCAAGGTTTCTATCTGAAATAAACTTGTGTCATTCGCTGATATATATCTGTTTCACACAAACTATTTTTGGAGTCGAGATAACAAGCTGTGTTTTGTAGCTTCTATGAGTTACTGGGAGAATTCTTTGGGAATAATATTCAAATACAGATTTATGTATTATTTATTTATTTGGTTTATGCACACAAAACCTAAAGGGATTCAGGTTCTACAGCAAAATATGTCTAGATGAACATTGAGCCTTATAACATGTATGATTAATTGGAAAGGATGCATATGCTATACTAGCCCATTGACAGACTGTACTATTTATATCACTTTGCACTATCCTCGTGGACATCAACACTGACACAATCAATGCAAACTGTAATATCTGTATAACATCTGTATACACCCTACTCTGCATGTTCTCCCTATGTGTATTGTTTTTCTACTGTGATTCTACTGTGATTTGTGTATGTATGCTTGTGAGTTAAGTTAAGTGTATAAGCTACTGGTTGACCTAAATTTCCCTCAGGATTAATAAAGTATTCATCTATCTATCTATCTATCTATCTATCTATCTATCTATCTATCTATCTATCTATCTATCTATCCATCTATCCATCTATCTATCTATAAGCACTTTGATGCTGTCTACTCTTCAATCAAATCTTGTGAAGCGCGTGTGAAAAATGCATTTCCTTCCATGCAGCGGCATCAATGCTTCCTTAATTCTATTTGTTCGGCTTCTGACAGCAATTCAGTCACATTTGATTTTGATCTCCAGCTTTAAGATTTTTAACTGTGAAGGATTTGCAGGAAGTGTTCAGGAAGTGTTTGCAAACGAGTAAGAAGCAATATGGAACAAGTGTGTGCTGGATATCAATATTTGAGCACAAGCAGAATATGAAACCTCGTCCATTTTTTGTCTACCAATCGCTCAGAAGACATAGGAAGACTTTGCCTGCCACTTAAGTGTTTTGCTAAGACAATTCAGCAAATGAAAAAGCGCTATCAGCTAAACTTAAAACCATATAGCTAGTTGTTAAGAGGGATTTAGTGGAAAGTTATATAGGGTGTAAGGCCCGTCAGATAATAAGTAAGCTCATTATTCATTATCTACGTATGAAGTATAGCTTTGAAGATCAGCACTACAGTTCGCTGGATTCAAACTTGATGTTCATCTGAATCATTTGAGCTCTGTTAAGTATTTTGAAAAGAGCTTTGAATCTCATCTCATTAGACTTGCTCATTAGAGAAATGCCTTCAGCAACACCTCATTGTAGCGCCATGATTTAAACTAAGTGATGGATCTCACTATTAAAGAAACACATTCAGAAACACCTCATTGTAGCGCCATGATTTAAACTATGTGATGGATCTCACTATTAAAAAATTAATTCAGCAATACCACCATGTGGATTACTGTAAAGTACCAGCAATAACTGTTTACACCTGAGAGGAACACGTGCTAAGAGCCGTGGACGTCCCTGTGGACATGCCTGTGCCATGGAAGAAATTAAAGTTGTTTTTCTCATTGGTAAACGGAAGACACGGACACCTGAGAGACAAGAGGCGGGGATTACCTGCCAAGTTACGTAGACACACCTGCGCACCAACTTTAAGCCAAGGATGAAGAGGACTTCATCTATGCACTAATGGCATTAATGTATTCCCTGTATTCTTAACCAATGGGGTGAAATAACTCCTGCTTGTTCCCACTATATTTAATCTGTCTGCTTTGAAGGTAGATTTGTGTTTTTTATTACTCAAATTTCTCGTTTGTAAGTCAATTAATTGTTAGTTTTGCTGATGAAACTAGAATGTGTTACTGCAAATCAAAAACCTTTGCTCTCAAATTTAAAACCTTGGAGAAAAAAAATAATTATGCATTGCAACACACTTTCACTCATCACTTATTCATATTCGTTGATCATTTTCAGAGACTAACAGAGATTATAACACATGTGATAGCCTTGTTGCGCTATAGTAGAGGAACAGGGATTACATGTATCTCTTGTCATCTTTGGAGGATTTGGCTCAACAACTTTCATAATCACCCTTTTAAAACCTTTGATCTGAAGCTCTGGTGGGTGATTACATATTTGGGCTACAAAAAAAAGAAGCTATTTGTGGAGCGGACAGATGGAGGGAAGCTCGGGCTTGTGTCTTGTCTCCAGTGCTATGTGTGGATATTGCCTAATCTGGATTAGGCATGTCCACAAAACAATACAAAAAATGACACTAACTTCCCCCAAGATTATGGAACAAATGTGGGTATCCAGCCAGTGGAGAATATTACTCCTGCAGAAGTTTCACTGAAAGCCGATTCGCTCAGTCCGCCGGTTATGACACGCAGCTCCAGAGCTGGATCTGTTATTGCCCCAAGATCTGGATGTATATTTATTAAACAAATAATGTGTGTGTGTGTGTGTGTCTGCTACGGTGTTTTCTCATTACACCGCTGCTACTTCGCTGCCTGGCAGCGATCCGCGGCGTTCCAGGCACAGCTCAGGTGTAGACAGCGAACCGAAGAGAAAAGGGGGCATAGGTGGATTTATTAGCAACAATTAACATCAAGCTATTGTTTCAGACTCCCGTGGATAATATCAAAGGGCTCGCTGAGCAGAACAAATAGTCCACTTTCATTAAAATGGGCCTTGGCGGCGTCGGAGTGAGACAGCGGTGACACCAATCAGAAGGCAGCGATATCTTAAATGAGTCTCCTCTTCCTCTTGAGTTTGGGTTTGAGACCTCTCTCCGTTTCTCATAGAGGAATTACGTTTTTTTTGTGTGCTGCTCAGAGACGGCAGATCTGCACCCAGTCATGAATCTGCCTCATGATGGGATATGAATATGCATGCAGGTTAACTGATGTGTTACACTCTAATTGCAATGGGAGGGAGGAAGGGAGCCCAAAGTGCGATACGGTATGGGAGCGCCTCCTTGTCTTGGCATAGAGCATATTATTATTTCACAAAATATAAGGGTGGAACTCTTCTCTATTCGTCCGGTTGTTTATCTAACTTTTGTTTATGCTTTTTCTTCACCCTCTCCGTCCTATTTAATTGTGTTTCTGAAAGCCCAAACCAATTTAGCTGGCATTGATCTAATTATATTTGGTTGTAGCTTTTGTTGTCCCTCAATTTCTTCCTCCTTGCCTCTGCCAATTAGGTCTTAACTAAATGTGATTATTAAGAATAAAGGCTAGCGTTCAGCTCCGCTAGAGGGTGACACATCAGTTTACTTTCGGCAAGGCTTTCAAACTTGGTGTGTGTGTGTGTGGGGGGAACCTAACACCTAATGCAGCTAATTCTAAGAGATATGGTTTTGATTTTGAGTGTTTGCATAAGCACAGTGTTGCATTTCAGATTCAAATCCCTCAATGTGTGGCAACCGTGAAATCGCTTTAATTAGGCCAGCTGACAATATATCGGCGTCTCCAAACACAGTGGACCCTAATGGTGATGAAAACAAAGCAATCACCTTTCCAGTAATTTAAACTCTGAGAAATTGGAAATGCCAAAGCAGAATTATTTGGGATGCGTTCATGTTTTATTTTTATCTTATTGTTAGTAAATACTAATTGAAAGTTTGAAGACATCTTCAGAATACAAGACCTTTTGCAGCTGATAGATTGGTGGTTAAACAACCGACGTCTTGTGAAGGTCAAGATGTTACTGATGGTTGGACAGAGTGACAGCTGCCACTTTTTGAACAAAGGTCAACCCGTCAGATCACACCATCCGATCTCAACACGCTCTCACCAGTTACAATTGTACACCCACTGTTTGTCTCAGAGATGTTCATTAAGCAAATATATGTGTAAGCAGTTTTGGTAAACATCCTCAGTTAATAAAATAAGGCTGTCTGTGAAATGTTTTCCCATGGAAATACACAATCCTAACTCCAAATAATAAACTATTACAGTCCAAAATTAATATTGTTCTATTAAAGTCGTTCATCTAATAGAAAAGCCGTCCTGTGTGCCAATATCAGAACCTTTTAAATACAGCACTCCAATTTTGACTTTCTTCTCCAATTGTTTGGAAACCACATTATTACTTCCAGCATGAAACAAGAAATGATGTTTTTTCATTATAGATTTCTCCCTCATAGCAAGTGTGACACAAATATCAGTATTAATCACAGAAATGAACATAGTCAACAAAGTATGAAGATTGCTGGGAACTTTCCTGAACTACTGAGGAGCTCTTTGACATGTCAGTGCACTCAAAAATCAATCCATCAGATTTTAGATTGAAGCCTTCAATCTTTAGCATGATTTTGACTGATTTGTTCTTTTCACTCTGCACATCAAGCCTGAAACACTGTTTGAGCAGTACAGACATTATTATAATAGTTATAATGGAAATACAAAATATACAATTTCAATGTAATAATGCAACTCTTCTTTTCGGTTTTAAATTAAATAGCTAGTGTCAGAAAAAAAGATAGATATAAACATTGTTTCATGTACTCAATAATTGCAAAACATATTTAATTCAAAACTATTATTAGTTTGGATGGTTTCATTTATTTGACAAATCCAATTAAGCTTTATGTTGTATTCATTTGGGGGGCCAAATGAAAACAAGATTCTCTTGCTTCCTTTTAACTCAGTACTTTGCCATTTGAAAATCTAAACATAAAACTAAACGCAGACTCTGCCGTAAGACATAGAAATAGCCAATGTTATGGCTGATGGTCTTGTTTGCTAATGTTTTTCTTCGATCGATCAGTATTAAATTGAGATTTCATAGTTAAAAGTTACATGTATTACATTTTAATGCAAAAATAAATAAAAACTTATTCATCACAATTTTCTCAAACCATTTGTTTTGATTTACATTTTAAACTTGTTTCCTCCTGATAGATTGCACATTATTATTGTACCAGTTATGAGAAGGAACACAATGACCGTTATCCTCCCCTGATGTGAGATAGCATGTGAAATGGAAACTGTTTTCTAACATATATTGAGGAATACTGCTTATCTTTGAAGATATTTACAAAGTTAATTTGCAGATATCATAATTGTAAAGCACCAGTGATATCATCCGATTAAAACCACATCTCACATATTAATTTGTGTTTACAATGACTGCCTCAGCTCAAGAAGTTGTGGTCACACCAGTCACACGATGTGAAAGCTATGACGCAAGAACAGTTTGTGCTTCGTCCCTCCTGGGATCTTACCCACATATTCACCACACAGTTTAATTGAAACCATC